>CM076579.1:1115802667-1116207667 GCA_034641835.2 Pinus albicaulis | reverse complement strand
CATGTATTTGAGTCCTGAACGAAATTTTCGTGTATTAGAGTCCTTAAGAGATGAAATTTTATTCTCGTCTTATGTTGCAACAAATTGATGATGATAATATTAATGATGAAGAGAAGAAAATTGAAGATGAGATGTTGCATCAGTCCACATACAAGCATATTTTTGAAGTAGAGGATATTCATGGACAACATAAAAAAAAAATGGACATCCACCAACAAATGAAGAAAATAGAATTTGACTCATACAACAAAAATATAAATATGAAGCTATTGAGAGGATACACAAACTAGAAAAAAAAGAAAAAGAAAAAATGCAACCCAAACACGGATGTCAAAATTTTTGTAAGCCTAGCTGAGACTTAAACCAACAGTCATCTAAGTTTAAATTTTAATGGTTGTAATTAAGGGGAAGCATTGGAGAAAAAAATTCGAACAAAATTTTCATATATATTAGGTGTCACAATTGTTAATATAAGTGAAATAGTCAATTTTAGTCTAGATTAGTTTAGTTGAGAGTTTCACTCCAGTAATGTATTTCTATTGTCTCCTACGTAATTTTATTTAATAGTTAATATAATAATGTGAATATTGAGTTCAATGTCTTCAACATCAAATATTTTTCTCTCATTATTCATGGCATATTTTTTCAATAAACCCTTTCCTTTACTATCAATTTCTTTTTCTATGTGTTTGACACTATTCCCCTAGGTTTCTTAGGTGCCAAATTTATCAAAAACTTCAATTATTTACTTAACATAATTTGTGGAGGGTCATATACCACTTATCATTCACTATCCTCTATGAATAAATTCTTATGAAGAAACCACCACTCTTTTTTATTAACACCTTTTTTCGGGGAGAGGGGGAAAAACATTTCAATCTATCTCCCAAACATAACAACATTCTCCACATGAGAAATGAGATTTCAACGATTCCCAACCCATTTGTGACATAAACTAAAGGAACCAACAATAGTAGTTTCATCATATGAAAGCATCATGAAAAATCCATCTATCCGTTTTATGATGAGCTAAGAAACATGTGTCACTCAAAATGAGTCGCAAAAAAAAAAAAAACCTTTCATGTTTCTTTTTTTTACTTCATGTTGCTTGAATGAAACATAGAGTTCACTTAAAATGAAATTTCTTAAGACTTTAATTGAATAATACATTAAACAATAGAACATTATTACAATAGATCGAACCTGCCACTATACCATGAGCCAACCTGAAAAATAAGCGTCGATGGTCTGGGAAACCATTTGCGCACAAAAAAAAAAATTGAATAGACTAGAAGGCCTCACAATTTTCCCCAAAAAAAAAAAAAAATTAGTTGGAAATAATTGTGTTTCAAAGAGAATTTTTTGAGAAAATCATGCTCCAATGGATCACATAGGTTTCAAGATTCCAATCACAACCTAATTCATGCATTTAATGTTTGCACTTTATCAAACTTTTGTTTGTACTCTACAACTCCAGGTTCACGTTTTGGTTGAACAATTCAGTTGTAGTAATTTGTTAAATACATTGTTCGACAGCCCAAAAAAGTTCCAATTGTAACACACCCAATGTACAAGTTCAACTTCTATGTTTTTATAATCATGATGACCAATACAAATGGTATGATATCAAAATGATGATGGAAAAGTGCCACATATGCAACAAAAAAAATTAATAATTAAAATTAATGATTGTATTCATTAACAAGCTTGATACATTTTCCCCTTATTGTTTGTCCCAAAAAATGCATTACATTTCGATTTATATTTATAAAAGTAAGATGTATAATTTCTCAAGAGATAACTCTTCTAGTTTATTTTTGGTGGAAGTTGGAGAAAATCATCTGGACTTCAGGAGCCTACTTTCAAAATATACAGTTTCTAGAAATTTTCATAGTCTAAGGAGACTACTTTCTAAATATAATTAATTTACATTACATATTATCTTATCATTTTTAAATAATCTTGAATTTCTAGAGAATTCAAAATCACATTCTGAAGATAGTCATGAGATGCTCTTACATCACCATGTGTTAGGCACTTAGGCTTGAGCGCACATTAAGTAATGCACCAAGATTTCCATGATGATCCATGTCGACTTAAAGTGTAGAAAAATAAAAGATGGTAGAGTTATGAAATAAATAATGCAATGTGATCACCAAGATGGAGGCCTTATGATTATATGGGTGAGCTGTGGACAGGGGGAAACGTGTAACGACATACCCATGTCGATTGGGGAACCCATGTATGATTCTAAAGTGAAGTTATATGAAGTCGTGAGATAGAAAATCTACTCAAAGTTGAGCAAACCAACCAAAGTGATCTGTGAAAGATTGTGAATGAGATAATTGAGAGACATGACTACATGATGGGTGTCATATGCAGGTCAAGAAGAGGGAAAAAACGATATATCTAGAATGGATACAAAATTTTGGTGAGGGACGAATTTAGTCAAGTAGACAAGGACATGGATCATGGGACATTGCATCAAGGCACAAGGCAATGTCCTGCACGAAGTCAGGGAACCCAGGAGCTAGAATTGGAGATTTTTTGGTGTGCATGAAAAGGCAATGGGCAGGCACACTTGGTTTTATGTTCATTCAAGAAAGATGGTTGGGCGCACTCAAACAACACAAATCGTCTTGGTGATTTGGGAGGGCATCGACCCATGGCATGGGAATCCCAATTTCATGTGAGGTCGCAGATAGATATAGCCAATGGATGATGGATTTTAGCATCAAATGAAGTTAACATGACAAGAATAAAACCATAGATCAAAGGCCCAAGGTGTGTGGAAAATTAGAGCTAATGAAAAAGGAAGAACACAAGCTAATGAAGCTCACCGAACGAGATTGCATGAATATGTTTTTATAAAATTTTGCAAAGGGTTTGGTTTTCTCGGGGTTGCCTATGTGAGAATATTTGTGGGTTCCATTGGTCAAGGTGGAAGCCTTAAGGTTGCACACAAACTCTTGTACTTTTGGTGTTTAGGAAGTGCATTGGTTAAGCAATGACTAGCACATCCTTTGTAAAAAAAATGTACATTGAAGTTTGAAGTTTATTATAGAGGGGATAGCTTCTATTGGGGGATCCCCCTCCCATTATACATATTCATGATTTGTTGAAATGCATTATTTATGTTTCTATTCCATATTTGTTTACCTTTGTTTTTATTTTTGTAGTTATCATATTGCAATATGAATGTGAATGAACTAAAAGAATTGAATAATTGTCTAAGTCTCAGAAAGATAGCATGTCTTCCTATTATATTGGATTCATTTAGAAGGCTTCATTCCACAAATTTAGTCTGAAATTTTTCTTACGCATGTAAACTAGAGGCGTAGTCTGGGAAAAATTAGTTGAGTGTCTCAATATGAAATATCACTGGTGAAACCCACCAATGGAATTCTATGTGGTGTGACCATCATGGGGGCATGACATATTGTATCAAAACCCACATTGGAAAAAGTGATATGGAAACATAATTTGTGAGTAGTTGGTGTCAGAGGGTCCAAGTCAAATCTTGGAGGAATAGTTAAAGTAAGGGTAGTTGTATGATGATCACTACCGTGAAAATAGGTTGTGAAACATGTTTGGTAAAGTTTTGTTGAAGGAAAATGTAAGGGATGCTCAAAAAACCATAGATATTATTCATTTGTGGGAGGATATAAGGAAAGAATGCTATGATAATCTGCTGCATATATTTTTGAACTTGAAACAAACAAAAATAAGGATAGTGAGCTCTCAGAAGGAATATGACTCTTTCCTTGAGAAATTGAAGAAGAATGATTAATTTGAAGAAGAAATAGAGCAAGGTGATTGTAGGCTCCAAGAGCTCATGGATAAGGGAGTTTTCATGATTCGGAATGGATTCATTTTTGTCTCCAGATCTAAGTCTTCAAATACAGTTGAAAAGGAAATCATGTTGAAGTGCTATTCGACATCTTTCCGATGGTGCGAACGGTGTGTGAAACTGACTTCGTATGAGGAAGTTGTGGCAAGTCAAAGTTTCAAGACAAAGTAGGGCAAAATGGAAAAAGTCAAAGTGAAATAGTCAACGTCAAAGTAAACAGTGTGATGTCAGCAGGACATGTGTCATCCCAGGAATGCACCATTTTTCCAGGTTGATGTCATCGAACTCAGTGACGTGTCGAGATATGATTGGTTGATATAGGCCAATCCAGAGCTGACATGTGGCAGCCCAGATTTTTACCCAGTTTGACCTTGTTTGCAAAAATATGGAGGCCATGGAGGATCAAACCCCTAACCTCTTGAATTGCTAAGTTTTCATTGGAGTTCAAATACCGGTTGGGCTAATACTTCAATTGGTTTTGAAGTCGAAGGTATATATATATGTTGCAATACATTATATATCGTAATGACCAAACCTATGGTTATGATATAACAAAGGTTTATGTTATAAATGTCATCGCACATATTTGCGTGACCACCGGAGCTCCATAACAAAACTGCTGCACCTACCAAACTACGGAACCATTGAACGAAGTTATACTATATATGTTATCTCATATATTACTGCCGGAACTATAGTCGAAGCCGTCGCATTCATATATATTCGCTCCCAAATATATTAAAATATATGATATGATATATATGGTAATACAACCATATAAAGCCACTGTAATGTATTAATGGAACTGCAAGAATATGTTATCATAAGGTTTAATGTTGTCGATATATATGGTATCGAACCTTCAGATGGGTCTTATCCAAGGTTTTAAAAAAACCATGTAATAAATATATTGCTATATATGTAATGTATTTTGCAGAGTATGAACGAAGAGGTCAGGCGGAGGTTTGAACCACCGACCCTCCAAAACTATTTAAACCAATGCCTTCGCACAAGAGTGCTAACCATCTGCACTACAATTTGGACTTGTAAGTCCACCACTCCAACTTCTTATTTGTTTATGCAGGTTCCGAATGCGCCCAAAACAACGCAGAGTTTTCAGAGGTGGTTTTTCCAGATAAGAGTGGTTTTGCAGAAGGCAAAGGTGGTTTTTGACTTTCTAGGGGGCCTGGAAGTCACGATGGCCAAACATAAGCAAGTTTTTACTCATTTTGACAAGAATTCTAAGCCGATCATGATGGTGAGGCCTATTTCATCATTTGCGTCTCACTTTTTGAGCCCATGTTTGTAAAGCATTTGAAGACATAATATTAAGGTCAGCACTGGAAGCTAAAGGACCAGGAGACGTAGCCAGGAAGTTTGGTGAACTCCTTATTAAATTTTGTTGTGTTGATATGTTTAAAATGTGTCTTTAATGGCTTATGTCGTTTATGTTAATCGCAATATTTTCGATCTATTTCATAATTTAACATAAGCAAGTTCACATAGATGTCATTAATTCCTTTTGCATAATTTCAGATCAAGCGGTATCACAACATCAGGTTAAATTTGTAAAGTTTTGACAGTGTCATGTGAATATTGAATGCTTACTAGGTCAAAGTCCAAGAAAGGTGAAGGAGAACTTGTTGAAGCAAATCCAGAAATTGGCAAGGTGTTTTTGCAAAAGAAGATGACGGAAGAAAACGTGTTGGGAACAGAAGCTCAGTTTTTGGACAACTTCATGACGATACATGCGATAGTAGAGGAGATGTATAAAGAGTTTAAGAGGAACGAAGGTGAAGGCACGTCATTACCTAAAGCAGACAAAGAAACAAGTAAAAATCCTCCTTCATTATTTCCACCAACTCCTCCATCGTTAGCACCATCGTCATTGTCATCTTCTTCTGATGAATCTAGTTCTTCTAAAAAGAAGAAGAGTAGGAAATCCTCTTTGATCAAATTAGATGTAAAATTTGATTTGCCGATTTATGGTGTTGAACTTAACACTGAAAAACTTGATAATTGGATAAGACAAATTGAATTTTATAGCACGGTATAGAAATTTATGTCAGAAAGAAAGAAGATCCAGCTTGCTAGCCTTCGTCTTGGAGGAACTGCACTTGTATGGTGGGAACGTAAGACAAAAGAAGATCTTCAGAAACATGGTAAAACAATTTTGACATGGAATGAATTTGTTTCTGCTATTAAAAATCAATTTTATTCTTTGGATTATATGCAACAAGCTATGATGAGTTGGAAAACATTGCATCAATTAAAACGTCAAAGTGTGCAAAGTTATACTTAGGAGTTTCGTAAAAGAGCTTTGACAGTAGGGATATCATTAGACTCACCAAAAACATTATTGAAATACATTGGTGGTCTACATAGTTATTTGAGGCACACCATACTGATGTTAAATTCGACTTGCTTAGATGATGTATCAGTTCAAGCAACACATCTAGAAGCTAGGGGTAAAAATGTATCTCATGATTTTGTAAAGTCATCTAAATATATTGAATTCAAGAATAAAGAAAAGAAGAAAAAAAAATGGAAGGAAAGGAAAGCGAACACAGTAAAGAAAGAAAAGCCCACATGTACTCATTGTAAGAAAGAAGGACATGATGAGGCACACTGTTGGTCACTACATCCAGCATTGAAGCCTAAAAATTTTGGAAGTAAAGAGTGAAAGAATGTTGCTGCTATTCAGAAGGACTTGGGATCAGATTCGGGAGACGAAACAGAAATTACAGCTACAGGTATAAAAGATAAAAATTCTCAAGCATCTACAAGTACTTCTTCGCATTCTGTTGATAATGAAACCAATGAGAGGAAAAGAAATGAACTATTCCATATTAGAGTCGTTTCCAAGCATATTAAAATTGATACTTTGTTTGATAGTGGCTCTCAAGTTAATTTGATTTCTAAATCGATTGTAAATAAATTGGGAATTGAAACTAAACCTCATAAAAATTCATACCCATTGGGTTGGGTCTGTGATAAAACTAAACTACAGGTTACGAAACAATGCAAACTATGTTTTGGAATTGGATCGGAGTTTGTAGATGAGGTTGAATTAGATATAGTCCCATTGGATATATGTGGAATTGTACTAGGGAGTCCATACTTTTATGATAGAGATGTTGTCTTCTATCAAAAGGCGAATAAGTATCAACTCACTAAGGATGGAATCGAATATGCATTAAGAGCTCATAAACTCAAAGATAACTACACTCTCATAAATTCAGGATAGATGAAGAGAATTATAAAATCAAGTAAACAATTTTTACTTTTGATTGTAAAAGAAAAGGATCCTGATAAATTCGATGCTTTTCAAGGCTGTAATCCTAAACAGAAAGCAGATTTAGTTAAAGTTGTTTTTGATTATGACATTCTGTTTCAAGAGCCTAAGGGGCTTACTCCCAAGTGACAGATAGAACATGAGATTTCTTTGCAGCCAAATTCTCCTCTTCCTAACATTGGAATGTACAGGTTATCAGCTTTAGAGAATGCAGAGATAAAGAAGCAGGTACAGGAATTGCTCGATCAAGGGTTTATTCGACCAAGCACTTCACCATGTGGATCGCCTATTGTGTTGGTGCGAAAGAAAGATGGTTCATGGAGAATGTGCATTGATTTCCGAGCATTAAATAAAGTAAGAATAAAGAATCATTATCCTCTTCCTCGTATCGACGATTTATTAGATCAGTTGAAAGATGCAGTTTACTTCACTAAGTTAGACTTGTGAAGCGACTACCATCAAATCCGAGTTTCAGAATAGGATGTATGGAAGACTGCTTTCAAAACAAAGCAAGGACTCTATGAATGGATGGTTATGCCTTTTGGCTTGACTAATGCTCCAGCTACATTTATGCGAGTCATGAATGATGTTTTTAAAATATTTATAGATGATTTTGTAATAGTCTATTTAGATGATATTCTTATTTTCAGTAAGCTTTGGGATGGACATTTGTGTTATGTATAGCATGCTTACAACCATGCAAAACATTATTCTACCCATAGATCTCCATTTGAGACTTGTTTTGGTTTTGAACCAAAGTCTCCTTGGATTTTTTCTTTGGTAAAGACATAGCAGTTGATGGACACAACGATGTGGACAAAGCAACCAAGTTCATTGAACAAATCCAAGAAATTCACCAAGCAGTACAGGAACAACTGGAAAAGAGCTAAGAAAAGTATAAAGCGAGGCACGACAAGCATCAAATTGAGCATATTTTTCAAGTTGGTGATCAAGTCTGGTTGTACATCAGCAAAGAAATACTTGAAGGGGAAGGTAAAAATTTAAAACCAATTAGATATGGTCATTTCAAAATTCTTGACATAATTGGTGAAAATGATTTCCGCCTTGATCTACCAGCTTATATGCAAATCTATTCTATTGTAAATGTGGAAAGCTTGCGATTATATGAACCTTAAATGATTGAAGATCCAGAAGATCAAATTCAAGTACCTTCCATCGAAGATTTTTCACCAGAGTATCTTAATGAGTTGCAGGAGGACAAAATTCTCAACAGGAGGATAAGGACTTCATGACGGCGAGAAGTTGAGTATCTTCGAGTTGGACTTAAAAGTATAAATCTAAGTAAAGCATGATGGATAGAAATTAGAAAAGTGAAGGAAATATATCCTCACTTACTCGACAGCTAAAACCAACTTTTGGTGGTCCAAAAGCTTTCCAATGGGGAGGAGTGATCCAGAATGGATTCAGTTTTGCCTCCATATCTAAGTCTTCAAATGCAGTTAAAAAGGGAATCAAGTTGCAGTTCTCATCAACAGCTTTCCAATGGTGCGAACAACGCGTGAAACCGACTTCATATGAGGAAGTTGTGGCAAGTCAAAGTTTCAGGGAAAGGTAGGGCAAAATGGAAAAAGTCAATGTCAAACAATCAATGGTCAAAGTCAAAGTCAACAGTGTGCTATCAGCAGGACATGTGTCATCCCGGGAATGCCCCATTTGTACAGGTTGATGTCATCGAGCTCAGTGACGTGTCGAGATATGATTGGTTGATATGGGCCAATCCGGAGCTAACATGTGGCAGCCCAGATTCTTACCCAGTTTGACCTTGTTTGCAAAAATATGGAGGCCAGGGAGGATCAAACCCCTAACCTCTTGAATTGCTAAGTTTTCATTGGAGTTCAAATACCGATTGGGCCAATACTTCAATTGGTTTTGAAGTCGAAGGTATATATATATGTTGCAATACATTATATATCGTAACAACCAAAACTATGGTTATGATATAACAAAGGTTTAAGTTATAAATGTCATCGCATATATTTCCGTGACCACCAGAGCTCCATAACAAAACTGCTGCACCTACCAAACTGCGGAACCATTGAACGAAGTTATACTCTATATGCTATCGCATATATTACTGCCAGGACTATAGTCGAAGCCGTCACATTCATATATATTCCCTGCCAAATATATTAAAATATATCATATGATATATATGGTAATACAACCATATAAATCCACCGCAATGTATTAATGCAACTGCCAAAATATGTTATCATAAGGTTTAATGCCGTCGATATATATGGTATCGAAACATCGGATGGGTCTTATCCAAGGTTTTAAAAAAAGAATGTAATAAATATATTGCTATATATGTAATGTATTGTGCAGAGTTTCAACGGAGATGTCAGGCAGAGGTTTGAACCACCGACCCTCCAAAGCTATTTAAACCAACGCCTTCGCACAAGAGCGCTAACCATCCGCGCTACAATTTGGACTTGTAAGTCCACGACTCCAACTTCTTATTTGTTTATGCAGGTGCCGAATGCACCCAAAACAGCATAGAGTTTTCAAAGGCGGTTTTTGTAGAGAAGAGTGGTTTTGCAGAAGGCAGAGGTGGTTTTTGACTTTCTAGGGGGTTTGGAAGTGACGGTGGCCAAACATAAGCAAGTTTATACTCATTTTGACCAGAATTCCGAGCCGGTCATGATGGTGAGGTATATTTCATCATTTGAGTCTGACTTTTTGAGCTCATGTTTGTAAAGCATTTGAAGACATAATATAAAGGTCAGCACTAGAAGCTAAAGGACCAGGAGATGTAGCTAGGAAGTCTGGTGAACTCCTTATTAAATTTTGTTGTGTTGATATGTTTAAAATGTGTCTTTAATGGGTTATGTAGTTTATGTTATTTGCAATCTTTTCGATCTATTTCATAATTTAACATAAGCAAGTTCACATAGATGTCAGTAATTCCTTTTGCATAATTTCAGATCATTTCATAACTGAGAAATGAATCATGTTGTGGGATAAAGTTGAGGCACTTGAAGAAAATATCGAAGAGGAATTGACTAATCAATGATGATTTTGTAATGATAGAGCATGATCATATCGAACACACTGAAAATATTACGACTTGGTTTATAGCATTGAATGACAAAGAGTGAGTGTTTTCTTCTCTCAAGGTAGAGCGAACTGATGAATTCCATGTATGTGTTATAAAGAAACAGTCAAAGAAGGAGAAGAGTGATGGAACAAATTCCGTCCGGGTTGAAACGGGTTTGAGTTTCTCAAACACGTCGAATGTCGAAATTAAGTATCTCACGAGAGTAGTAAGATCAAAGCATAAGTTGAGAAATAATTCCATTGAGGAAACAATGAAGAAGGTCATGGAAGAAAGACACGATATGAGACTCTTGCAAGATGATAATGTGTCATCATAAAGCTCTGTGTAGGTGACAATATGTGGAAGGAAGTTTGTTGTGTTTGTTGATTCAAGTGTTTTGATCAGTTTCCTCAGTAAGAAGGCAACAAATTCATTGAAGTTGAAGACTAGAATAATGATAGAGTTAAGTGATTTCAATGTTTCTAACTCGAGTATGAAGGCTATGTCAATTGTTCTTAAATATGTATAGGTGAAGGTAGGTCATGGCTTGGAAGGTTTAATATAAGGGTGGTCAATATGAATGATCATGCTATTGGTGTTGGAGTTGGAATCCTTAACAGAAGCCCAAGCCATGTTGATGGTGGACCTAGACATATCCTGGATTCTAGCTGATGGAAAGACAATGACCATGGTAATGAGTAGGATGAGTTTCTTATGGGTTTTTCCAAGTATCTCCTTCATAATATTATACAAGCAGGAACCACATGTGAAGCATGAATATGTGAGCTTGTAAGAAGTTGGGAGCTTGAATCAAGGGATGAAGGAGAAGAAGAAAATGGACTTTGTTGTACATTCCAAAAATAAGAATAAGGATGAAGTTGGCGGAATGAATCCTCCCATTATGAATAAGGAATGAGTGAATTCTACAATAAGTCTTCACCAGAAGAGTGCCAAAGCGAGAGAAGGATTGAGGGCTTCTTCTAATTCAAATGAAGGAAGTGATGAAGCAGGTAGAGACTTGGAAAATAGTCCATTCTTGTAGATACACTACGAGAATATATGATTTTCATCTCACCAAGGAGATTCTTGCAATGCGAGGATGTAGAAAGGAAGAGATTGATGAAGTGGATAAGTTATTGAGGATGTAACATCATTCAAATATGACTGTAGTTGATATTTTCAGAGGAAATTTCCTGGAACATGCTATTTAGTATACCCTCGATGATGGGTGAGTGCGATGCCTTTCAAAAGTAAGAGGTGTTGCACAACTGAAAGAAAGGGGCCTTGAAGGAAGAGGCCTCATATCATGAAGAAGTGGTGGTTAAAGGAGCATCATATGGGACGATTACTTTAAGGTGAATATGTGATGATTTTTTGTAGAAATGACTAATAAAGGCATGAGGAGGTACATTCTCATTGATTGAATGTGATGTTTGACTAATCACCTGACTAGTTTGATTCATGGGGCCTGCAAGTGTGCTGAGATGTGTTAGAGTTGAGTTGGTGTATTAATTTATCTAGAAATGACCAAGAAAGGAATGAGGAAGTACATTAGCATGGATTGAATGTGATGTTGGACTAAACACCCAAGTAGTTCGATTCATGGGGTTTAGAATTGTGTTGAGATGAGATAGAGTAGAGCTGGTGTATGGAAACAAGATTTCACGACATATGGACTTTGGATAGCTGGCATGATGGTAGTTGTGATGAGTCACATATCAATCATGAGATGGAGGAGGAAAATTCCATGTTGAGAAAATGCAGTGTGTGAGACTTGTGAAAATTTTGTTAATTGTTAATGGCCTTGAATATTTCGAGATAGCTTTCCTAGTTGAAGTCTTATGAAAGAAATTGGTGACATGAGCCATGATGAAGGTTCGTGCAAAGGAAGTGAAGAGTTCATGCAATAAGAATGACAGGAGATGGATGATTCTCCAAAGTGTTTGAGTTGGTGACACTATGCGATAGTTTAAACTTGGTGAAGAAGTTTGTCGAATGGATTTTTCATCAAGGATGACAACCATTTTAGAGTGGGGGAGCATGTTAGGTCCTTAGGATTGAGCATGCGCTAAGATGACCATGAAAATCCATGCTTATTCAAAGTGGAAAAAAGCTGAAGTTGGTGGTGTTCTATGACAAGTCGTGCAACAAAATCACCCAGATGGAAAAATTGTGATGATATGGGCGAGTCGTGCAAGAGGGGATATGTGTGATGACATACCCGTGCCGAGGGGAATCATAGGAAGCCAAGTATTCTTGTAATTCAATTTAGATGAATTTATGGGACGAGGCACCGACACAAAGGTTATTTCACCTCGCGACACCGATATTTGAAAGATGGTGAATGAGAGTGTTAGGCCACATGAATACACGACGGGTGTTGTTGATGGGTCAGGAAGAGGGTGTGGGATCGATAGAAAAAATGGATGGCAAAGTTCAAAAACATAAAAAGTTAACTAAGTGGGCAAGGAGGAGTCAAGTGGGACTTTGTGTCACGACATACAGGCACATGCCATAGGCGTGCTCGGATGAAGGAGGGACACCCTCGAATGAGCAGTGGAGATTTCCTTTCATACGTGACAAGGTGATGGGCGGGCGCACTTGATTGTATGTTTTCTCGATTGATTTTGGTGGGAACGTCCACAGAACACAAGTTATCCTAGCGAGTTGGCAGGGCATCGGCCCATGGCATGGGTGCCCTAATTTCACATGAGGTTGCGAATAAATATAACCAACAAATTACAGATATGGCCATCAAGTGAAGTTCACACAATAAGAAGAAAACCATGGATCGATGGAATCAGACATAAGGAAAATCAGAACTAGGGAAAAAGAAAGAATGCAAGGCAGTGAGGCTTACCCTGTGTGCCTAGACGACCATGTTTTTTTTGAAAAGTTTCTAAGGGTTAGGTGTTTTGGAGGTCTCCTAAGTGTACAAATTTTTGGATTTTGTTGGTAAAGTTTCAAGCCTTAAGGATATGCACGAATTTTTGTAATTTTGGTATTTTTGAAGTGCATGTTTTAAGCCACTGATAACCCAACCTTTGTAAAATGCTTGTACATTAACATTTTTATTTTAATATAAATGGGAGAGTTATTTTTGGGAGTTATCATTCCCATTGTACTTGTTCGTGCTTTGTTGAAATCCACTATTGATGTTTCTATTTTATTTTGGTTCATTTTTCTTCTTATTATTAATGATTTCATATCGCAAGTTGAATGGTAATGAAGTAAATGAATTGCATAATTTTATAAGTGTTTGAAAGATAACGTGTTTGAATATTACGTTGGATTCATTTTGAAGACTTAATTCCGCAAATTCAATAGGCGATTTCGCGAAGAACCACAACATAGAGGTGTAGTTCGTGAAAAGATAGTTGGGACTGTGGATACAAAATTTCACTGGTGTCGTTTTCCCATGATGGTCTAAGTGGTGCAAATTGTTGGGTCATGACACCCTGTCATTCAAGTTAGAAATTATCTTCTACGAAAAATGGCATAAAAATATTAGAATCTATGTTGATAGATGCTAAATTAAATAGTTATTAATATGCAAATTGAACTCTATTGTTTTTTTTTTCAAGAATTTATATATGCAAATGTGAAGTGGATAAATTAATGACTTTTTTAGGCATAAATACTTGTATAATTTTTTGTGGCTAGCAATCGGTAGAAAGTATAGATATTTAAAATGTTACTCATACATATTAAGGAGAACATAAATAATGGTGGGAAGTAACTCCTCTAAAATATATTTCTTTATATTTTATTCATTTCATTTTTTAATGCAAATAATTGCTTAAATTACGGTGGGAAGTAATTGGTAGTAAATATGATATTTAGAAATATTTACTTGAGTGAGCTATTTTCAAGGATCTTATTTTTGGATGGTTTTCATGTGAAGCTTAAGATAAAAAATCACTACACAAATAATCCAAATTGCATCCATAAATTATCGCATAAAATATGTTATGTGGTTATCCACATGAGATTATATTGTAAAAATCATGCAATAAGACTTACAAGTTATAGTCAATTAAATGCTTCGGAAAATAGTTTTTAAATAGTATTGAAAAATAAATATCTTTTTCAATGTTAAACAATATAAGATGCACTCGTCAATGCTAACTATTAATGGCTAATTGTAAAATCTATTATTAAAGTCTTACCTTTGTAGGTACTAATAAGCATTACAAAAATTCATCATTCATCTAAGGTTTATAAAACTCATAATAATTAATTAAATTTTAGCTTTATTTAAAACCAACCTAGATCCACCTTATCTATGGACCTACAAAGCCACCGAGATGGATAAAATATTTTTATATGCAAACTTCTTCCAAAATAGAAATGGATATAATCCCTCTAGAATCTTGGTAGATCTAGAGTTAAGATGTATCTAGGATGGTTTAATTCGCCTCTTTAAATCACTTGGAATAATAAAGAAATATAAGGTATTCTAGATTAATTGTAGCTAGATTATAAACTAGATTAAGACTCATATATATTTTAGTTCTTCAATACTATCTATGAAAAAATTATTGCAACTCCTCAATATATCCATAAACCTATAGAAGTATGACCATTCTAATTGATTGAATAGATGTATCCTATGCAGGCCTTCTTCAGGTTAATCTTGGATAACTTCGGAGATACTCATTTCCTCTCTATTATGTCTCCTCTAAATTTTAGTTGGTATCATAGCGTAAGGCTAATTTTGGGTTGTGAAAAAGGTGTGAATGAGTTGTGAGGAGGTGTTTGTTGGAGAGATTGTTTTTGAACCTTCTACGTGGACCCCATTCTATTGTGTTGGGATGGGTCTATGGCACCGAGTGCAAAACTGTCTATTCTAGATTAACGATCAACATTTTCTTTTTCTTTTTCAGGAACTATTCCAAAGTCAAGGAGTTCTGTCATGTTAGGCCGTAATAGTAATACGTCTTTATATATTTTGTTTATAGATTGAAATATTTTAAAATTGATTCGCTGGGAAGATACGGTGGATTTGACTCAGATAAACATTATAGAGTATGATGATGTAATCATAATTTATATTAATGAAAAGGACAAGACTGGATATTTTCCTGGGAAAGGAATACTTTAGTTAAATAGATCATTTCCGGGATCCAAAAACTGATATAGATGGATAATATCAAGACAAGCTTCCCCAAAAAACTCATAACAAAATCCGTAGGAAAGGAATACTTTACTTAAAGAGATCATTACCGAGATCCAGAAACTGATATTGATGGATAATATCAAGACAAACTTCCCAAAAAAACGCATAACAAAATCCGTAGGCATTTCTTAATGAGATTTAATATGATTAGAGAGAAATATATATTAAATCCCTCAGTATAAGAGAAATACTGAGTCAGGGTGAATAAAGTGTTCTGGGAAGAAAAAGTGAAATTTAACGAGAAAAATACAACATACTGTTTCTAAGAATAGATAGAAGCCTACGCTTTTCCGTTGGTAGACCATAGAAAGCAGGAGGCGGCTAAGCAAAAGTCTGATAGGGAAGTCAGTTATAAAAATACCCTGTGTGGGATAACAAGCAGGTGGATCCCAACGGTATTGTGATCTCAGCACGGGGAACCAGTGGAACAAGTTTATTTTTGGGTGGAAAGTTCTCCATCCCATGCAGGTTCAGATGGCTCATGGTCAGAGATTCGGTTGCAGATTTATTATTTTACATAACAATTATTTTGTCATAATTCAAGTTTATGTGGTTTAAGATTTATGGTTGTGGATTTGATGAATGTTTTTTTGTTTATTTATTAAACTATATGAGAGTCACTTTGTTTTGTTAGTTTTAAGCTATGTGGAAAGTATATGATGAACTATAGTAAATTAAACAGGATCTAGATGGTTATACATAAAGACTTTATAAGTACGGTTTTTGGAATCTGTGGTAGAATGAGCTTCAGGATAATAAATGGTTCTCGAGAATTCAATTTCAAAATCTAGTATCTAGTGTAAAAGTGTACAAAGTAAACCCATAGTTAGGTACCTATGTTGAAGGATAACGCGGGAACAATGTTTGCAATTGTATGCGGAAGCCAAAGGATGAAATTTGGCTCCCAATTTTGAATATTTAATTTTGGTAAATATATATTTATTCAATCGAGCAATGGTCGTATACACCCTTGCAGGTTAAGTAGACAACGTAAATAGAAAAAATATATACTTAATTACCTCAGACTAAGTAGCTCTTAGGTGAGATCTCGATGTTGAAAAGCAACCAGTCATTAGAGTTAAATTAGAGAAGTTGTGGTGAACAGAAAACACCTAGCTCTTAGAAACTAGAATTAAGTGAGAGAAATATTTAAACTTGAAGAGAGAGCTTATAACGTTATCTTAGGAAATGATAATTTCCAGGGAACAATCAATTTTGATTCTCAAACCTAAATAACAACTAATTGGAAAACTGAGTTAGATAAGACATTAGTTAATTCTTTTGAAAGAGGAATAAGACAAGGGGATTCGAAAAAATCCTAATACATAGACAAATGTATTTAATTTTAATATTAATGTTTCCGACGTCATAATATTATAGTCTTTAGTATAACACGATAGAAAAGATCCAATTCGAAAGAGAGAAGGGTCAAATTTTCTCTACCCCTCGAAGATTTAATCAAATAATTCACAAGAACAAAACTAACCTTAAATGTAGCTAAGAGTTACGTAGGACAATTACCAACGGCTACACTATATGTTCCTTTATCAACGAATACCGAAAGAAAACCATCAAACAAACATTTTCTATGTAGTTAATAAATCTTCACAATAACTGAAATCTTTCATACAAAGGGTAAAATTAAACTTCTCATGGAGAGAATAATCACACATCGATTCTAGATAGGAATTTATATTTGCATGCTCATAAGACTATTGCGGATCAATTTTTCCCAAAGAAAATATATTTTTATTACAATTGGACCTCTCACAATTATGAGAATATATGACATCAACTTCGATCTCTCACTGTGGAAGTATCCAACAGTGATGTGATATATTCTCAGTTATCGTACCCGACTCGAGTCCCATGTGCTCACCGCCAAGGAATCTAATCTAGGAGGGACACGTCAAGGAGGATGTACTATGTACATTAACTATTTGCACTATAACCTTATGCAAAATTAATGTGTACAACAAATAAAATAAAATTGAGGTCTTCCAAGATTAATGTGTGCTCAGAATAAAATTGAAGGTTTCCAGAGAGTTCGGTGGAATGGATATATGTTGATCAACGCGCCTATCCAAAGGGAGGTATATAGTGGGTAAACAAGTTAAAACCCAAATCCTAGAGAATACGGAAAAAGCAACCATTGAAGAAGCTTTATGGTTATACAATCTAAAGTATGTTTAAATCCTTAGCTGTTGAAAATATTAAAGTCACCTGCCAGCCTTTGGGCAGGAAGAACAAAGTACAGAGGCAGCAGCAGCAGCAACAGCGCAGAGTTTTGAGTGCACAACACTCTGTATTAAAGAAGAATGAAGAACGTAAGGAGAAGAATTTACTGATGATGGACCGCAGCCAAGTATGACAGAGAAATGAATTAATTTTGAAGTATGGGCGAAGTCATTTTTGACAGAGGAGCGAAGATTTGCCGTAGTTCAAGTCTATGGAAGAGCAGAATTCATTAAGACAGTCATTTCGGGCTTAAAAGCCCTCAACAACCAAAGGAATGAAATATTGAATGAAACGGGCGGAAGTCACTTATGAAGCAGAAGGACAAGTGGTCCCTACCACTTGAGCGCAAAGGCGCAAGATCACAAGATCTCAATTTCAGAAGTTCAGAAGACCAAGTGTCTTGTTGATGTGGAAATCTGCGATGTGTGATGTGCGCCATCGCACAATCACATATCGCATATTTCAATGTTGTCATCGCTCTCTGCCATCGCAAGTTAGTTTGTTGCGATGTGCGATCGTCGCGCCATCGCACGATCGCACAATCGCATTTTCATTATATGAGTTCCTCTATGTGTTGATCGCAAATGTTGAAAGTTGGGATGTGCGCCCGCCGCACCATCGCAATGTTGCAAATCACATTTTCATTATATGTGTTCCGCCATGTGTCATCGCAAAATTTGAATATTGTGATGTGTGATCATCGCAGCATCGCACCGTCACATTTTTGTTTGATCGCAAGTTTTGTTATTCCGCCATATCGCATATTGCAATTTCCGCAATTGCGATGGCCGACTACGATGTGGTCCCCACTCGTACATCGCGCCAATATCAAATTTTTATGTTTTGCAAAGATTTTCCTTTGTAATTTTTTTTATTGTTGTTTTACGTATTTTGTTTCGCCGCGACATATAAAAGGAGAAAAGGCCCGAGAGCCAAGAGAGTATTGTATTGTAATGTTGTTGTATCACTGTGTGAAGAGCCCGCAGGCAAGAAAATCACAGTAAGAAGAACATAGAACTGTTTTATGCGTTCTTGAGAGACAAAGAGTTGTTTTAGAGCACTGCGTCTGTAGCAATCCAGTTTATTTTGTGAATCCCTCCATTGAGGAAGAAAATTTGTAACAGTTTTTTAAGTTCTGTTATTGAAATAGAAAGCATTTTCATGCCATCTCTGTCTCCTGTCTGAAAAGAAAATTTTTTATTTATATTCTCTGTGTTGATAAAGGAGAGGAGTTTACTCTCTGTTGTTTTGAATTCCCCAAAATTACAACATGGTAACGGAGCTAGTTTAGGCTCTCTGAAGGTTTCAAAGAAGCTGAAGAAGAAGAAGACTTGTTGAAGCATTTTCTCTAGCAGCGTGAAAGCCCAACAAAGGTCAAAGTTCAGGTATTTCTCAAAGATAACAGTGCTATTGTTTTTCTTTAAAAGAGTTTTTTCTTTCAGAAAAGGAAAGACAGTTTGTTTAGGTGAAGAGTTCAGTTTAAGAAGCAATGGCTGGACCAAGCACTGGAATGAGCATTGGAAATGTTTAGCTTCCACAATTTAATGGAAGGAACTATGATTATTGGGCCATTACCATAAGAGCCCTGTTTGTTTCACAAGACTTATGGGAGTTTGTAGAAGATGGTTTTGTTGAACCAGCTGATGAGGAGGCTTTTAATGCCTTAACTCAAGCAGAGAAGGATTTATTGAAGAACAATAGAAAGAAGGATGCTAAGGCCCTCTTCTATTTGTATCAAGCAGTAAATGAGAGTGTGTTTCCAAGGATAGCAGCAGCTAAGAGATCCAAGGAAGCATGGGAAACTCTGAAAGTAGCCTATGAAGGTATGGAGAAAGTTAAAACAGCAAAACTTCAGTTGCTGAGAAGAGATTTTGAAACTCTTTGCATGAAAGAGTCAGACAGTGTAAACACATTTTTTACACATGTGATTGGGATTGTAAATCAGATAAGGTCCCATGGAGAAACTCTTGAAGAAAGGAGGATTGTGGAGAAACTTTTGAGATGCTTACCCTCAAAGTTTGATGTTATTGTTACCACCATAGAAGAGACCAAAGATCTCTCACAGTTCACAGTAGATGAACTTCATGCCTCATTGATAACTCATGAACAGAGATTGAGCAGAGATGAACACTCATCTCTTGAGCACGCCTTCAAGACCCAGATGTCTTCAGGAAGAGGAAGAGGTCAAGGTAAAGGAAGAGGTAGAGGCAAAAGCTAGAGCAGAGGTGGAAGGAACAACCATTCACATTCATATGGAAGGAGCAACAGTCAGAGTCAGAGCCACAACCAATGCAATAGCCAGAAAGGTGGACACCAACACCAACATGCTCATGGACAAAGGTATGACAAATCCAATGTCCAACGTCATTATTGCAAAAAATATGGGCACTATGGCAATGAATGTAGAAAGAAGCAAAATGACATGAAAAATAAGCAAAATGCTAATGTAGAAAAAGAGGAAAAGAACCCAAGTAATGTGCTGTTAGCTTGTAATGTAGCACAAGATAGAGAAGATGATGTTTGGTTCTTAGATTCTGGATGTAGTGATCATATGACTGGCAACAAAGCAATGTTTGCCAATCTAGATGAAGAAGTAAAATCTGAAGTGACCACAGGGACTAATACTAAGATCTCTGTCAAGGGAAAATGCAGAGTTAGTATTCAAGCCAGAAATGGAGAGCAGAAATTTGTCGCTGATGTATATTATGTTCTAGGTCTGAAGTCTAATCTTTTGAGCGTTGGGCAGCTCATAAACAAAGGTTACAATGTAATATTCAAATATGATGTGTGCACAATAAAAGATATACCTCCAAGCAAGAAAATCATTGCTGAAATTCAAATGACTAGCAATAGGATGTTTCCACTCAAGCTCAACATTGACTTGAAAGGAAAAGGAAAGAATGTAGCAGCTGTAACACAAGAAGCCTTCCAGAAGGAAGAGAAAGATGAAAATTCGTTATGGCATTTGACATTTGGACATCTCAATTTTGGAGGATTAAATTTGTTGCACAGAAAATGAATGGTAAGAGGTTTACCATTGATAGAGAAACCTGACAGCCTATGCGAAGGCTGCATCTTGGGAAAGCAACACACAGAAAATTTTCCTTCAGGGAAAAGCATAAGGGCGAAAGCACCCTTAGAAATCATCCACTCAGATTTATGTGGGCCGATGCAGACAGCATCAGTTTCAGGCAGCAACTACATGCTGACCTTCATAGATGATTTCACAAGAAAAGTGTGGGTTTATTTTCTGAAATATAAAAGTGAAGTTTTTCAGAAATTTTGCCACTTTAAAGCTCTTGTAGAGAAACAAAGCGGGTTGTATATTAAAGTTCTCAGAACCGACAGAGGAGGAGAATATATATCAAAGGAGTTTCTGCGTTTTTGCAGAGAGAACGGCATACACAAGTAGTTTACCACAAGGTACACACCACAACAGAATGGAGTTGTTGAAAGGAAGAATCGAACCATAATGGAAATGGTGAGAAGTATGCTGAAGGCAAAGCATTTGCCGAATGAGTATTGGGAAAAAGAAGCAAACTGTGCTGTGTATATTTTAAATAGATGCCCTACAAAAGCTGTGATGAACAAGGTTCCAGAAGAAGCGTGGAGTGGCAGAAAACAAGGAGTCACCCACATGAGAGTTTTTGGATGTGTGGCATATGTACACATTCCTGACAAATTGAGAAAGAAGTTGGATAGTAAGGGGGAGAAGTGCATTTTCCTTGGATATTGTGAGGATTCTGAAGGATACAGATTATATAACCCATCCACAAAGAACTTTGTGATAAACAGAGATGTGCAATTCATTGAAGAGGAAGCATGGGATGGAAGCATAGAGAAAACAGTCAATGTCAAAAGCTGTTTGTCTCATGATGAAGATGAGGGAGATGTGGTTGAAATTAATAACCCATCCGTAGCACAACCTCCACCATCACAAGGACAGCAAGGGACACTTCAAGAAGCAGCGAGAACACCCTTGAGAAGAAGTGGGAGTGCATCTCCAAGCACACCACATGGAGCAGAATTGAGTGCTTCATCAAGCACGACTACACCAAGTGAAAGCGGAACAAGATTTAGAAGCATAAGAGAAATTTATGAGCAAGGAGAAGCAAATGAAGGTATGAATTCCTTATTTGCTTTGTATTGTCAAGTTGATGATCCTATTCATTTTGAAGATGCTATTAAAGATAGAAAATGGATAGAAGCTATGGATGATGAAATTAAAGCCATAGAGAAGAACAAAACATGGGAGTTGGTTGATCTCCAAGAAGGTAAGGAAGTCATTGGTGTTAAATGGGTCTATAAGACCAAAAGCAATGCTGAAGGAAAGATAGAGAGACACAAGGCCAGACTTGTTGTCAAATGATATAAGCAGAAGCAAGGAATTGATTATGAAGAAACTTTTGCACCAGTTGCAAGAATGGAGACAGTAAGAGCAGTGTTGTCAATAGCAGCACAAAAAAAATGGAAAGTATATCAGATAGATGTAAAATATGCATTTTTAAATGGAGTTCTAATGGAAGAAGTATATGTGGAACAACCTCTCGGATATGAGAAGAAAGACCAAGAGCATAAGGTCTGCAGATTGAAGAAATCTCTTTATGGGCTGAAGCAAGCACCAAGAGTGTGGTACAGTAGGATAGATTCCTATCTACTAGAAAATGGATTTGAGAAGTGTGAGGGAGAACCCACCCTCTACATCAAAGAAAAGGATGGTAAAATACTCATTGCTGTTTTATATGTTGATGATCTAATTTTTACAGGTAATGATGATTATCTTGTTGAAAATTTTAAAACAGTCATGAAAGATGAATTTGAAATGACTGACATGGGTTTGTTGAGATACTTCTTGGGAATAGAAGTAGAGAAAAGTGAGAAAGGGATTTTTATATCCCAAGAAAAGTATGTGAATCAGGTTTTAGAAAGATTTAATATGCAGGAGTGCAAAGCTGCAATTACTCCCATAGTAATGGGATTGAAGTTGAGAAAATGTGACAGCGGCAAGGATTTTGATCCAAGTTTGTATAAAAGCATAGTTGGCAGCCTCATGTATTTGACTGCAACTAGGTCGGATATTATGCATGCTGTTAGCTTAATTTCCAGATTTATGGAGAAGCCAAAAGAAGCATATTGGCAAGAAGAAAAGAGAATTCTGAGGTATGGGAAAGGAACAAAAGGATTTGGTATTTTATATACTACTTCAGAAAATTCAGAATTAGTTGGATACACTGACAGTGATTGGGCTGGAAGTGTAGATGATTAGAAGAGCACTTCCGGTTATGTTTTTCATATGGGTTCAGGAGCCATTTCATGGGCTTCTAAGAAACAGCCTATTGTAGCATTATCTACAGCAGAGGCAGAATATGTGGCAGCTACAGTAGCAGTGTGTCAAGAAATTTGGATGAGAAGGATGTTGAGAAGTTTGTGCCAAGAACAGGTAAAGGGCACTGTGATTTATTGTGACAATAGCTTAGCTATTGCATTGTCAAAGAATTATGTGTTTCACAAGAGAACGAAACAAATAGACACAAAGTTTCATTATATCAGAGAATTGGTGAACAATGAAGAAATTGTTTTGCAGCATTGTAAAACAGAGGAGCAATATGTAGATATTCTAACAAAGCCATTGGGACAGAAGACATTTGAATTTTTAAGAAAATGTTTGCGTATGATGGATAACCCAGCCACTGAATTTAAGGGGGAGTGTTGAAAATATTAAAGTCACCTGCCAGCCTTTGGGCAGGAAGAACAAAGTACAGAGGCAGCAGTAGCAGCGTAGAGTTTTGAGTGCACAACACTCTATATTAAAGAAAAATGAAGAAACTAAGGAGAAGAATTTACTGATGATCGGCCGCAGCCAAGTATGACAGAGAAAGGAATTAATTTTGAAGTATGGGCGAAGTCATTTTTGACAGAGGAGCGAAGATTTGCCGTAGTTCAAGTCTACGGAAGAGCAGAATTCATTAAGACAGTCATTTCGGGCTTAAAAGCCCTCAACAACCAAAGGAATGAAATATTGAATGAAACAGGCGGAAGTCACTTATGAAGCGGAAGGACAAGTGGTCCCTACCACTTGAGCGCAAAAGCGCAAGATCGCAATTTCAGAAGTTCAGAAGACGAAGTGTCTTGTTGATGTGGAAATCTACGACGTGCGATGTGCGCCATCGCACAATCACATATCGCATATTTCAATGTTGTCATCGCTCTCCGCCATCGCAAGTTAGTTTGTTGCGATGTGCGATCGTCGCGCCATCGCACGATCACATAATCGCATTTTCATTATATGAGTTCCGCTATGTGTTGATCGCAAATGTTGAAAGTTGCGATGTGCGCCCGTCGCACCATCACAATGTCACAAATCACATTTTCATTATATGTGTTCCGCCATGTGTCATCGCAAAAGTTGAATATTGCGATGTACGATCATCGCAACATCGCACCGTCGCATTTTTGTTTGATCGCAAGTTTTGTTATTCCGCCATATCGCATATCGCAATTTCCGCAATTGCGATGGCCGACTATGATGTGGTCCCCACTCGTACGTCGCGCCAGTATCAAAGTTTTATGTTTTGCAAATATTTTCCTTTGTAATTGTTTTTATTGTTGTTTTACGTATTTTGTTCCGCCGCGCCATATAAAAGGATAAAAGGCCCGAGAGCTAAGAGAGTATTGTATTGTAATGTTGTTGTATCACTGTGTGAAGAGCCCGCAGGCAAGAAAAGCACAATAAGAAGAAAATAGCACTATTTTGTGCGTTCTTGAGAGACAGAGAGTTGTTTTAGAGCACTGCGTTTGTAGCAGTCGAGTTTATTTTGTGAATCCCTCCATTGAGGAAGAAAATTTGTAACAGTTTTTTAAGTTCTGTTATTGAAATAGAAAGCATTTTCATGCCATCTCTGTCTCCTGTCTGAAAAGAAATTTTTTTATTTATATTCTCTGTGTTGATAAATGAGAGGATTTTACTCTCTGTTGTTTGGAATTCCCCGAAAATTCCAACATTAGCCGATATGATTAAAGGATTAAGAAACCATGTATCCAGAATACTAGTGGACCGACATAAAAATAGGTGACCGACCTACATAGATTATAGTATACATACATATGAAGAGAATGTCACTTAATGGGAGAAGGTTGAAATGTATATGCGCTTGTACACCATAGTTGACTCCTATTAAATACGATTCCATAATTTATAAAACAATTTTGTAAATTTTAGGATGGAGGCAGCATGAATAATATCGAATATAAAAAGGAAGATTAAGAAGCATATTTTAATCCAAAATGTATTACATTGAGTCAATGTAAAGAGGTTATGCCTACCGACAGTGTGATAAAATTAAATGGGTTACCTTTCTTGATGCACATAGGGAGCCGAGAACTAGAATAAGTCGTCTAAACATAATGAAGGAAAAGGCAACCACCTAGAAAATAGATAAAGTGAACTACAAGGTGATGTCATAAAAAGGTATGACCAACATGTGGAGTAATAGCTCCGGGGCCATGTGCTAATAGAAAAAATAAAAATAGGTACACGGCATATGGTATCGGAGCCCAGTATCACCACTGGGCCAAGGGACCACTACATGAAGAAATGAACATGAGTATGAACTTGGAAGACTTTACTTTACAACTATAAATTTATGTTCTTGTACTAATGCGAAAGTTGATGATTGTAATATAGTGGATGTTAATAACATAAATTCTTTAAACCTTCCACGAAGGTTAACTATGGCCAAAAAATATAACCAAATAGTTGTTGGGCATCCAACAACTTAATTCCCAACAGAAAATGAGGACTAGCACTATACTTTAGTAATGGCATGGCGGGTTTTGTTTTAGAAGAATAGTTTGCTAAGTGGCAAAACAAAACACCAAATAACTACCACGCATGATCACATTAACCTAAACGACGCAAAGATAAATTAAGAAAAAAAATGAAATATAGTACCATGGCACTCAAATTTATTAAAGGTGACCAGAACTATGCAAAGCGGTTAATATAAATCAACCCAAACCTTTGTAATTGAGGAACTAATATTAAACGTTATAAATTGAAGTACTTACCCTTACATTAAGGTTAGGGTTTTGATTTATCAAACCATATAAAGAGTTAGCATATCATGAACTAATATAGCTATATACCTGTAACTTAAATCAAAATGATTAAGTTCTAGGAATTTCACCACCAAACATTGTATATGTTTAATTATTAAAAATAAATAGAAATTAAGCTGGTACTCCAAGAAAACCATAGTTATGAAAGTGTCAATCATTAAACAAATATGAAAGTATGTGATACACATATCTTTCCCGAATAGTGTTCCATTCTTATTATGAGTAGAACTTCAATTTTATGGAAATTAGAGAGACAAATGCTCTATTAGTAAGAGTAATAGATGGAACCTTATGAGTAATTGGCGAAGATTTATTTCTATATGAATTGGATATCAAATCTGGTGATAACTATAATTTAGAAGACTTAAATGAAAAAACTGTAATTTTTTTTTAAAGATTTATCTAAAGGAAATAGATAAGAATAAAAATATTTGTGAAACTTCAAAGAATAAAGTAAATTACAATAAAATGTTGATAATATCACAAAAATAACAAAACTAATTCAATTAGTACAAAAATATATACATGAGAAAATTAAAATAGTATCTAAGCAAAACAATATACCTTAATAGTTCCAAACCATTGTTGGGAAAGAAAAGTTACCATTTATAGTTGAGAAGAACCAAAATATGATGGATTATGTAAGAAAATTCTTACACCACATGTTCGCAGTAAAGGAGTCAATAGAATGTTACTAATGGTACTAGGGATTATAATCAAAATTGAAAATATAATATCTTGACAAAATAAGTATGGTGGTAATTGAGATAAGAAGTATATAATAATCTATATTCCTTATGACAAGACCATTTTTGGATACTTAATCGTCAAAGTATAAACATTGGAGATGTCAAGATAGTGGCTGATTCAAAAGAAAGAAGCAGATTTAAATGTTTCCACTAGAGAAGCCTACCCTTGAAATCCTTGGTAAGATATTTAAGCGAGAATACCGTAGGAATTTTTTACGGAAATTGTAATCCCATAACTAGAAGTGAAGTATATCTCATATTAAGAAGTTATAAGAGTGAAGGAACGCGAAATATGGTGATCATGGCTTAGGAGCTAGGAAGTTGGTCTTAAAAAAAATCTTTAAGGAAGACGGTGGCATCAAAGCCTTGGTTTACACCTGGTTTGGGCAGAGGATAAAAAGCAACATAGGTATGAGTATACTTCAATAGGAAGTATGCCAATGTATTTATCTGAGCAACAGATAATTAAAATAAACAACTATGAGAGGTGGAATAGGAGGTCATGATAAAAAATATCCTATTCTTGCTGGAAAAAAACAAAACCACTAACTTAATGAAATAATCTATGATTTTATCATAAGAAGGTTGAGGATGAAATATGCCACATAAAGAGGTTATTGTGATCTTCCTTCGAAAATTATATATAAAACATAATGAAAATAAGTTATAACCAACGAAAATAGAAGATACTTTGGGAAGGTATGAACGAAGAATACGGGTAAAGGATCTATTGAATTATATATATATAGATAAGGTAAAATATCATCGCAAAAGGTGGTTAATGTAAAAGTTGATCACTAAAATTTTAGAATTCAAAATAATTGCAAGAATCAGTATTTTAAAGTGCTAAGAAACTACAAAACCCAAAGACACATACAGGGAATGAAAAAATGATGAAGGAATTAATAGTTGCACCCTCGAAATGATAAAGAGTACAATGAGCCTAATTTATAAATAGAACCGAGACCATGATGTATCTTAATTTAAATCAAGTAGAATTTAAAACAAGGGCAAAGAAATCCTTGATTAGGCACCAATTTTAAATATAAATTAGATTAAGAGAAAGAAAAGAAAAGAACAAAAAAAGAAAACTTGTGGAATTATAACTTAGTATGGTGATTTCATTAGAATCTTCATAGTTGGATGACTATGGAACCTAAAAGGACTATAACATGGTGAAATTGTAACGATGCTAGAAATTTTTTGAGACAAATTGATAGAGTGGTAAAATCCAAAGATGAAAATTGTTGACTAGTAAGAAACACATTAGAAAGCCCAAGGGAATGAGTAAAAAGAACAAATTTATAAGGTATAAATCACTTATTTACTTCCTTACACATCTATCAATTTGAGAAGGGATGGAAATAAGTAGAAAAATTATAAGAATCAATTTTAACTTCCTATATATACGTAGGAGGGATAACTTCGTATTTGATACACTAGAATAAAATTAACAACATTAAATAAAATAATGTCAGTAATGTATTAAGTGATATTGTCTTTTAGAAAAACAATGGAAGGAGAAGTGTAAATTTCATATGTGGAACATTCCACTCAATAATGACTTGTTAATTATGACGTTATGCTGATGATTCTGGTTTCGTTGAATGAATGTGAATAGTTTCTTTGATACAAGTGATAAAACGGAAAACAAAACCATGATAGAATAAATAAAAAATATGTGTTTAAATATTGAACCATGGCACAAAATCAATTATTGGTTGTAGGAAGGAATGACAAGAGGTATCCCTTTTCCGTCTTTAGGAAAGATGAAATTTTCTCTGATAAGTGTGGAGATGTGAGCGGAATATTAGACTGCACAACACTAACAACAATCTATGCATACTGTTGGAATGTGTAATTCCTACTTGTCTTCATTTGTGATTCTCTCTATGTGTAGAGTTTGTTCCTATTCCATACGTTAGCTAAAACTAAGTTCCTAGTTTGGTGTGAGGTTGTGATATTCCCTCAACCAACTTATTGTGCATCCAAGATAGCTTCCATATCTTCAGACTATACCTCATGTATATTTGTAACTTTATTTGATTAATGTAATATAGTGCGTATCTGAGATTTCATCTTGGTATCATTGCCCATAATGGCCTGGACCTCGGCCCCTCCTGGGATGAGGGAAATAAGAGAATATATTTCGATTGTTTTAATTTGGTTTTTCTGTCATTATATAAAGAAATGACATGTTTCGGTAGTGAGTGTTGTGTGGAGCCTTTGAACTATTGCATTGAACCTTGAACCTACAAAGTTGAGGGATTTTTGGAGTCTTTAAGGACTACGTTGAGCCATAGATAAGGAAACCTCAAAATCCTGGGTTGTGAGTTTTGCAGTGTGCTGGACGAGCTCGGTTGTGGTGTGGGAGAATAAATTTGAAATGGTGGATAGCTTTGTCTTGCACTTTATATTGTTCGCTGCCTACCTGAGGATTTGCTGAGGAGAAGGACCGCACAGGCTCCTCAGATCCTGCGCTACCTAATTAAATTCCACACTTTTCTGGCTATGGTCCATTCAAAGTTGTGGAAAGATTTAGATTGAAGCCTCTTGGAAGTGGAGATTTGATGATTTAGACTGAAGTCACTATCTATGTGAGAATTGGTTGCTGCAACTGATTTGAAGCCTCCTGCTTTGTGGATCCCATCCACATGAGGAGTAGTAGAGATTTAAATGATGAGGAGCAGCGTTGGGATTTTCTTCTCATGGATCATAGAATCGGTGCAGGTCATAGATGTGGAAGACTGGTGGCCATGGTAAACCGCTCAGCTACTTACAACAGATCCTCGATCAATCCAATCTGTGCACCTTGGTCCAAAGCGCCCATCACATAACTTCATATCCTCTATTTCGAGAAGAACCCATCACTTCGGTCCGACCAAAACCTTTTGCGAAAAGTTGGAGACTCGATTGTGTCTTGAGATGAGTCTGTTGAATCTACTATTGGTACTTGTGCATCTACGAGTGACATGGATCGTTGTTGTGATAAGTATGAAGAGTCGCGCTACTGTCAGTAGTGGTGAGCAGCGACAGTGCTATGGAGGAACATGCACACCCTTTTCTTGGATGCCTGTGCGACGCTAGGATCCTTCAATGATTCAGTTGATCTGATCAGTCTCTACTGGGGTTGAAGCCCTTTTCTCTGATCTGGTCACTACAGATCCGAAGATGTGTGTCACATCTAATCTGTGTTGGACAGAAAGGCAGAACTGATGGATTGTTGCATGCTCCATTCATGCTATGTGGTGGCAGATCCGTGGGTGTAAGAGCTATCGTAGGAGTCGATCGTCCAGAATCAGATAACTGCGTGAGGTTATCATCCTAACGAATGACTGTATGAGGTTATGAGTGGCTCACTATGGTACATTCAGTTTGCATCTCTATAATTTCAGCGGTCATGGGGACTCTAATCATATTCTCAACGGAACTATGCGGAACTATGAGACAAGGCTCGCAAGCTTCTTTGGTGCAAAATTTTACCCCGATTTTGAGGTAGAGAATGCTGTTACCAACAGCACAAAGCCAGTGCCCACTACAAATGCTTTGAAATTACAACCCCGAAAGAGCATTCTCTCTCGCATCTGGAGTGTAATATTTTAGGAGTAGTGATGAGGATTTTGAGAAGAGATTGCAACACTTTTCAAAAGAAGTAGCTTCTATTCATGCAAGTCAAAGAGGTGATCTGAAAATTGGCGCAAGCTTGCTCGAGCTCTTATAATTTACCCTATCATCTGTGAGGGTTGTAAACTGTCCTGTATTCAACATGCTCTACAAAATTGAAGGCTGTTGATTTGGAAAGCATCATTGGAATTTGCTTAAGAAGCATTGGAGGTCATGGATTGAGTTGTGTTTCCATGTCAATTAGAAAACTAATGTGGCACAAGGAATGAACCAACATGAAGAGTCGACCAATAAGTGATTTTTGTGGCTTCTGATTCATGAGCCGATCTGTGTGTGGAGAGATCTAGTGTGGTTTGACAACAAGCACTGATTTGGTTCGTTGGAGTTGTTGGATCTATTGGTGCTGAGTTGTGGAAACATCTATGTGGGAGTCATCTCAAAAGTGCTTCTAATCTCGGGTAAAGATAAAGTGGTGAACCGACAAGAGGTGTCTGCATCACCATTTGAAGGCCAATGGGAGAAGTTCACATGTATTTTTTTTCATACCTTGACACAGTCGAAGGCGACTAAATCTACAACTGCAGCATTGTGGAGGAGTCGTGGTGCGGAGATACTAAATATTTTTGACTTGGCAGGAATGTTGTCATTTCTGCCTTCTGCCACATACATTTACACTGTTGCTTCTGCTTTCTAATGCTACCATCCTGGTTTCACAATCTGAATCTGCTCCAACGGAGGAGGAGCCGTGCTGGCTGCCTAAGTTGAGGGTCACTTATGGCTACGTATTTTTTTGTTTTATAGTTGATGGCGCAACTTTGATAGAATGGAGGTGTAGTCATTCCTATCGACTCCTTGCCATATTATTCTATTTTTTTTCTCATAATATATTTGTTGTAGAGGTCAAAGAACTGAACCAATGTGTTGAAGGGTTGCATGCTAAGAGAGGCCTGAATCGTGCCTTCCACTAATTGTTGTGGATCTGCTGATGAATTGAGGTGGCATAGTGTGGTGGTTGATTTCTACAGGTGAATCAGGCCACGGTTTCCTGAACAGTGGAGACGATGAGTCGAGCTACCTATAGTGCTACAGTTGCCCAAGAGTTGATTTGTCTATAATCTCGCTTTGTTGGAGAGATGGTGACTACATAAGGAGTGCCAGAAACAACGTGCAGACTCAGCAACCAACTCCATGAGGAGGGTCGAGTTGGCGTAGGTGGACCGAACTGATCTGAGATGGGGGTACGATTTGTCAATTGCAACGAAAGTGCTGGCGGAGATCGAAAGTAGTGATATGTGCAGTAGATGTTTTCTTATGGTTTGGCATTGATATTTCGAGTGTTTAGTTTTTTTATGGTGAGAGGGTGGATGAGGCCTCTAAGAAGGGCCGAGTCCTCAAATGTTGGCTTCAATATGCTGCCAGCACAATGAATTTGTAGCAATTCTTCCATTTCAGAGAATGGAGACTTAGGCCCAGGTTGAATGATTGTGCAATTAAGACACTGCAGTTGTGGTTGGTGCTTTTGTCTTAATGCACAAAAATCACATTAATATTTTGATTTTGGAATGTTTTTTCATATTGTTTTGAAGGGAATATGTCTTGAAAGTTTGTATACATATTGAGGTTCATGAATATGAAGTCATTTTGTTAGAATTTGTGACTCTAACTAATGATAGGTATAGAATGGAGATTGAAGACCAGTATATCCAAAATTCAAAAGTACAAAATCTATGATAGAAATATTCAAGAGAGAAAGATCTAGCATCTGAATGGTATGGTGAGTGCAAAGGATGATGGACAATGAAGTTTGTGAAAGTTTTTTTTGTGTGATTTTCTTGGAATAGACTCAATAACATGTTGTGTTATGAGTCACACATTCTAATTGTAAGAAAGTCTAGGATGTTTTTTGTAGTGGTATTTGTATAGTATGTACCTGATAACTCCAAGAGTTGGAGTTGTTTTGTAAGCCTTGTAAGGCACGTGTATCCCCGTAAAGTTTGTGGTAATCTCAAAACCACTTTTTAATTAACAGGTTCATGGTCAGCCAGAAACCATTTTGCAGTGTCGGTTTGTGGTTAGCCAGAAACCACGTGTAACAGTGAAGTGGACTGGAAACAGTTCCGTGCCAGTGTTTTCCCACTGATGAATAAATCTGGTGCAAGGTCGCCGATGAAGAAATACGATGAAAGGTCGCAAATGAAGGGATCTGGTAAAAAGTTTGCCGAAGAGATCTAAGACAGATATAATACCAGTGAGAGTTCACCGATGAAGGAAGAGAATTCTGTAGAAGCCAGACTCTTCTGGTTCAGAATGTCTTACATAGAGCTGACTAGTGCGATTTATATTAATGCATTCAAACATTTTTTTAACATGGTTATGGGTCATCCGATAGAACCCACATTGGAGGGGGATCTATAGATACAGGTACATGTATGCAGTGATAATGGTTGAAAGAACCATGTATGTGAAGGACATCATACAAGACTAGCGGCTGCAGCGGTTCATACCCATGCATTCTGGTGGACGGTTGCTCTTTTATATAGATGTCGACATATCATTTTCTTATGTTTAACCACAAACAGACTTTCCAAACTAGCATGCCAAAGTAAAAAATGAAGATGCCATAGAATCAAAGTACAAAGCCAAATAAGCGGTGTGTTTTAGCATATGAATGATGTAGTCAAAGTTTCTAAATGTTTGTAGAATAGACTCATGACCATGGTAGAGTATGAGTCACAGTTTGTAATTAGAGAAAATCTACATGTCATTAATTGTTTTTATGTGTTGTAAGACCCAGAGAGGTATGCATACCCCTTTGTTATATGTCCCCTCTGTTAGAGAATTTTAACACCCTAGAGGAGTGTGTCATGCGGGATGGATACACTTGGGTGGGCTGTATTGGTTTTAGACTCCATAAGGTGAAATTTTATATCAAAGGGGAGTTAATCGAGAGGTTGGATGAACCATGTATGTGAAGGACTTGCTAGTAGACTGGAGGTTGCAGCGGTTGGGAACCCATGCATTTTAGTAGATGGTTGCTTCTTTATATGGACATCAACAATAGCATGAACAAGATACAAAGTGTAATTACCAAACAAAACTATTGTAATTACCAAACAAGACCAGATGTAGATTTTGCAGATGGATATTGAGACAAGTAGTCATTAAGGGGGTGTGTTGGAATGTGTAATTCCTACTTGTCTTCAGTTGTGATTCTCTCTATGTATAGAGTCTGTTCCTATTCCATAGGTTAGCTAAAACTAAGTTCGTAGTTTGGTGTGAGGTTGAGATATTCCCTCAACCAACTTATTGTGCGTCCAAGATAGCTTCCCTATCTTGAGACTATACCTCATGTATATATGTAACTTTATTTGATTAATGCAATATAGTTTGTATATGAGATTTAGTCTTATACAAAAAGAGAACATCCATAGAATGAAACAAAAAAAAAGATCTAGGCTATTGAGGGTGAAAACAAAAAAAAAGTACGTTAAGAAAAAAAAAATGTCCAAAGTTAATACCACAATTCTATGAGTTAAAAAAAATTATGGACGTAATTAGTTTAGTGGCCTATCAATTGGCTACTTCAAGCATATTAAAAGTCATAATAATTTTCATGTGTTTTATTAACATAATATTCTTGAGATGTTTCCCATGTGGGTGGTTTGAGTTTGATGCAGGTGGGAACTAAAGGAAAATTTCTACGAGAACCCCTTTGTGTACCACAATGGAAAGAGGTTCTTCTTGGGATATGAGTCACCACTTATGTTAAAATGTAGTGGAAGCATTTTATACTTGTGGAGTTATTAGGGTGTAATGAAACAGAGAGGCTTTAACAAAAATGAAAATATACTTTTACAAAAAAAAAAAAAAAAAATACTAGGCTATTGGGGTTGGCAGACCCTAGAAAATGGGATGCTGCTAAGGAATGTTTTGTAAGGAATTAAGTTATAAAAATACCTTGTGTGGGATAACGAGGGGGTGGATCCTAAGGGTATTATGATATTGGCTCGGGGAACTAGTGGAATGATTTCAAGGTTGGATGTAAATTTGTTCATTCCAAGCACATTCAGTTAGCTCACGGTCAGAGATTTTGTTGCGTATTTATTATTTTACACAACAATTATTTTGTTATAATTGAAGGTTAGGTCATTTAAAATTTCTCGTTATTGATTTAATGAATTTTTATTTATTTATTTATTAAACTATATGAGAGTCACTTTGTTTTTCTTAAAACAGAAGAATCCTATCGTTGTAAGAAATGTGGAAAGTATATCACGAACTATATTAAATTAAAGAGGATCTAGATAGTTATACATAAATACTTTCTATGTGAAGGTTTTGAAATTTGTGGTGGAATGAGATCTAGGATAATAAACAGTTGTGGAGAATTTAATTTCAAAATTTAGTATCTAGTGTAAAAGTGTACAAAGTAAACTTAAAACTAATAATTTGGCTCATGTTAGTTATTATTTTATTTATTAAATTACATTACACATAGATCTGGTATCGTAACTATATTATGCGAGGAACTTTAGGTTATATGAATTAAATGCGCGCATAATACAAATATATTTTCTGGGTGTTTATTTCATTCTTATATAGCTACCTAGGTTGAAGGAAGTTTTCCAAAACAAGTTTCAGGATGAATATATGGCAGGTGATAAGATTTAATGATTTCATTAATAAGATATTTTGATAAGAGTTATGGGTAGTAGGGCTATAGGATAATGCAGGAACAATGTTTGTAACTGTATGAAGATTACAGAAGCCAAAGGAAAAAAAATTGGCATCTGATTTTGAAGATTTAATTTTGGTAAATACATATTTATTCAATGCAGGAATGGTCATATACACCTTATCAGGCTAAGTAGATAGCACAAATAGGAAAAATGTATACTTAATTGTACCTCAGACTAAGTGGGACCTACATGATATCTCGGTGTTGAAAAACAACCGGTCAATAGAGTTAAAGTAGAGACCTTGTCGCGAACAGGAAACACCTTCCTCTTAGAAACTAGAATTAAGTGAGACAAATATTTAAAATTGAAGATAGAGCTTATAAATTTATCTTAATAAATGGTAATTTTCGGAGAACAATAAATTTCTATTCTTGAATATAAATAACAATTAATTGGAAAACCGAGTGAAATAAGTCATCAGTTAATTCTTTTAAAAGAGGAATAAGTAAAAGTTAAACTTTTGAGAGAGGATGGAACGAGCTCCAAGAAAATCGTTGCGCTGTTAGGGTTTTGAGCATTGGAACAGAGTAGCAGAGGCTGCAGGAGGACGAAAAAGTTGCGTTGCGCCTAAAGATTGCATTGTTGCGGCATCGGGGGGGGGGCACCCCCTCCTACAGGAATATCACTGCCAGGGAACAAAGCAGTAGGCAGGAAAAACCTCATGGGGCCCCACTCAAAACATAGGTGTGCTGGGGGCAGTGTGGCAAGCCAAGACAAGATGCCAATGTCTACCACAGGCAACGAAGAAACCAAGATTTATCATCCTTGCCAACAAACTAGATAAGTACAGGAGTTATAAGAAGGACCATGCCCTCATCTGTAAATTCATAGGTATCTGGCTAATAGAAAAAGAATTACTGAAATAGAAATAGGTAAAATGACAACCCAAAGGACATATAGATCTGAAATTTGGGCGACGAGGTTTTTTGACAGTTATTTTTACCAATATATTGGATAAAGAAAAGATCTTCGAAGGAGGGCCATATTTTTACAATAATGCATGGCTCTTTCTTAGACAACGGGAAGAGTGTTACAATCCAGACCAAGAACAATTTTTGGCAATTCCAGTATGGGTACAACTCTTTTCCCTTCCAATGGATTTCTGGGACCCGAAGATTCTTGATGGTATTGGTAACTCACTAGGATGCTTCCTAAAAATAGCAAAAACAACACGTCGAGGTCGCTATAATTATTTTTCTCGAATCTACATGTATATGAATATCTCATAACCACTTCCAAAATCCATTGAACTAGAATATGAACAAAATATTTGGCAGCAACTTCTTGATTATGAACACATTCCATTTAGATGTCGTCGATGCCATGAGTATGGCCACCTTTAAAAAACTTTCCCATTAAATAATCCAGAACAAAAACTAAGCCGGAAAACAGTGAATACAGACCAGGTGTTGGAAAGAGAGGATGGTTTCATAATAGTTACAAACAAAAAAAGGAATAATAAACAACATGCAAACCAGCAGAGTGCGCCTAACCAGAGGACCTCACAAAACCATTACGAAATTCTACAATAAGAAGGAGAAACTTCACATGCGGATGAGGAAATACCAGTTCAAGGGCAAGGAATGGTTAACCAAAAAACACCGACTAAAAAAATAAAATCACCACAAGAACCCTATGAAGTAGTAGAAAACAACATAACAGAACATTCGCCAATGGACATAGAACAAAAGAAAGAATATTTAAGCTCTGAAGAACAGTTCTTAAAGAGCCTACTGCATGAATGAAGGAACCTGGATGATAGATTCATTCCAGAATATTAGAAGAAACTATATGACGAAACGTTTGAACACTATCTGACAGCTCAAGTGCAAAAAGAAGTAAGTACTCCTGAGACCATTTCTTCTAAAGGATCTATTCAATAGCAAAAAGGGAGTAAGAAAAAAGGAAGAAGGACACTACATGATTCAATGAAACTGGTAGGTGAAATGTTAGTTAACACTGGGAAGATAATACAGTTAACAATGGTATTCCAGAAAATACCAAAAGTTAACCAATGAAAGTAATCTCCTGGAATATTAGAGGCCTTAATAGTAGAGGAAAACAACGATATCTAAAGCACAGACTCAAATTGGAGAAACCACAAGTAATGATGCTTCAAGTAACTAATGTTTAAACCCCACTTTTGGGTTAGGCTATCGATTCTTGAGGCATGACAAGGATTATAGCCATTATATGGAATCGAGCAGAGATTACAGTAGAAATATGGATAGGCCTACCTTGCATTCTAACAGGATGTTTTAGAAAAGTCGGAACAAAGGAACAATTACTCATTTCAGATGTTTACGGGCCTCCAATTCTAGGAGAAAGAGATGCATTTTTAAATAGTATCCAAATCCTTAGTTACATGCATTAGGAGAAATTCTGGTTTATAGGAGGAGATTTCAATATGATCTTAAACCTCACAGAAAAAAAAGGAGGAATAAGGAGAGAAGACCCGGAGATGGAATTATTATGGGACTTAACTACAGACCTCAAGCTATTAGACATACCAACAGTGAATGGAAAGTTCACTTGGAACAATAGACGAGGAAAAATGCATCAGGTAGTATCCAGATTGGATATATTTCTTGCCTTGGAAGCTCTAGTTAGCTTAGATATTTAATATGAAGCAACTATTCTCCCCATGCTAGGATCTGACCATTGGCCGATAAACATAGAAATAGATATCAAAGAAGGTCCGATGAACCAACCTTTCATATTTGAATTATTCTAGTTAAGAGACCCCAAAATCTTGGACAAAGCTAAACAATGGTGGGAAACTAACAAAATTCAAGGCAGAAATAGAATTCAATCCATTCAACTCAGGTTAAAAAAACTTAAAACATAAATAAAAAAATGGAACAAAACAGAGTTTGGTAACATTCAACAAGATCAGGAAAGACTGCAAGGAAAGATGAATAATTTTCAACAACAAATTATTTTAAATGGCAGAATGGAGGCATTATCCTTAGAAGAAGGAAATATAAAAAATCGTCGGTGCAATGGCTTAAGGAAGGGGAGAAAAACACAAACTTCTTCCATAAAACATTGATTCAAAGGAGACAACATAATAGAAAATTTTCGTTAAAATATCAAAATGGAAATCGAGTACTACAACATGAAGATATGGAAAATATGTTATTAGATCACTTCAAAGGTATTCTTATGGAAACTAATCATAATCGACAGGCAGCAATTGGTAGAATAACTAGCAATATCCCATCTCTTGTTAGTAGAGACCAAAACTGGCCCTAATGCGAGAAATCACCATGGAGGAGGTTGAAGAAGTGGTTAAAAACATGCATAAAAACAAGGCCCCTGGTCCGGATGGATTTATAGAAGTATTTTTTAAATCTACTTGGAACTTCATGGGCGAGGACATCTAGGAATTGGTTGAGGAATCTAGACGGCTCTAGAATGTATATCCAGCTCTCAATGCTACATTCATATCTCTCATCCCAAAATAGGAAAATACAGATACTCCTATAGGCTTCAGGCCAATAGCTTTGTGCAATGTCATCTATAAGATATTATCAACGATTATGGTAAATAGACTAAAGCATCTCCACCCCAGTTTGATATCTCCGAAAAAAATAGGCTTTATGAAGGGGTGACAAATTTTGGATGACATTGTCACAGCTCAAGAAGAAATTCACTCCTTACGCACACTCAAAGTGAAAGGTATGTTAATCAAACTTGACCTCTCTAAAGAATATGATAGAATAAGCTGACCCTACTTGATAGTTGTTCTTAAAGCTTTTGGTTTTGATCATATATGGATATAATGGCCGATGACATTCATTTCATCCCCGTATTTCTATATACTCCTGAATGGAGTCCCATCTCATCCTTTTAATGTATCCACAGGTCTTCATAAAGGGGACCCTCTTTCACCCTTTTGTTTCTATTAGCAGTTGCAGGTCTTGGTTGATTAATCAAAGTTAAGAACTACCTCACTCAGAGTCTCAGGATGGAAGGAACTTCTTAATTGTCTACAGAAACGACTAGAAAATTGGGCACTCCGATCCTTGAAAGCCCCTAGTCGAGAAATATTGTTGAATTTTTTCTTCAAGAAATACCGGTTTACCAACTATCAGGGCAGGTAGCCCCAAAGACAATATGCAATAATATGGTGAAGATCTTTAAGAAATTTATTTGGCAAGGGACCCAAGAAAATTGTAAATGCATCAACATTACATCTTATAACATATGCATTAGATGAAAACATATTATTCAGTATATCGCATTAATGTGGCGAGATTCAAAAGGAAAAATTATTGTGGGATATTTTAGAAATGAAGTACAATTTCAATGAGGATGAAGATAATGAAAGTATTTTTTTTAAAAATGATGATTGCGCTTTCAGTCTCATGATTTATTGTGAAACTAAACATGGCAAAATTGAGGGTGTGATTATGGATGATGAATCTGTGCGTGTAGTTAAAATTGAAACATGTGATGATTAATATGTGTTTGTAGTTGACATTGAAACATGTGGTGATGAAAAAACAACCATTGATTTAGAATCTAAGTTTGCTTATGGAGAACTTCTCTCTAATGCAAAGATGCATCATGTCAAATCTGATAAGAATTATGTATCTCATGAAGAGTGGTTTAATATGCTTCATGAAAAACACCATATTTATGATTTGTTGTTTGGTGAGAAGCAATTCGTACCTCCATACACAAATAAAATGAAGGTAAACTTCTTTGCAGCAAAAAAATTGATTAAATAGGTTTCAAACATGAAACAACCAACCTTGTCGGCATAGAAATATGAAGAAATGAAAGCTCTCTTAAAAGAGAAGGATGAGAAGAATTAGTATGGTTCTCTTTATAAATATAACATTGCTTTTATGTGTGAAAATATTTGCAGTAAGGAAGAAAAAATAAAACTCATAGAAATTGCAAGAATTAAGGAAAGGTATATGTCCCATGAAACTGCAACAATGTTGAATACAAATAATTTTAACCTGCAATCCAGATCGGGAAAGAGGAGAATAAGAGTTCCACATTTTGCGTGGAAAATGGAGAAAGAGGAGAAGTTCCACAACTATCTTATGGAAGGAAAGGGGAAGATGAAACTTCACCAGCAAGTGAACAAGTATGGACCCTTTAGCAAAAAGGAAAACATGAAAGCTCAATTGTCAAGTTTTTTGTATGTACCATTATAAGCCTAGCTGAGAGGGAGACCAATAGGAGTATGTTATTCATGTTATTCTTTGATACATTTCTCAATTAAGAGGGTAAATTCGAACAATGGAGAAATATAGGGTGTTCTAAATTAGTTGTCGATTGATATTATGGGTCATATTTAGTTCTTGGATCATATTTATGAGGAATTTGTTATAACTTCTCAACATATATGTAATCCTATATATCTATGACCATTTTAATTCATTGAATGGATGTGTCATGTTTAGGCACTCTTCAGTTTGAGCTTGGCTCACATTAGAGATGTTAATTTCCTCTATATTATGTCTCCTCTAAATTATAGCAAAATCAACTACATTCCACATGAATAACACATGTCAATACCATGGGGTTCTCAATACTATGGGCGACTTATATTTTTATTATGATCTTACTTTTATGTAGTTATTTTTATTTCATTATCTTTATTTTTTATTGAGTGAGTTAAAATGTTTAAATTACATTAAATTAATCTTTTTTTTATTTAATTTCATTTTTAAGTTTTTATTTTTAAGTAATTTGACTTAGTCATAATGTTAAAATTACATTGCAACATTTTTATGATTTTTCTAGGTTTATTTTTATTTTTAATTTTTAATTTATTTTGACCCAATGAAAACATTTACATTGTATTATAGTAATCTTTCTATTTAATTCTATTTTTTTTAATTTAATTTAATTTTTATTTTTATGTAATTTGACTCAGGAAAAATGTTAAACAATACATTACAACATCTCTCCCATACTTTTCTGAGAGCACTTTTTAGTGCAATAATAATAATTATTATCCATAAAATGATTTAATATATAACTTAAACATATGCACATTTAAAAATAATCTAGCAAGATACTTAATCATGGAGATTCACCACCACTTTATCACGGATATTATTAGTGTTTAAATAGATTTTGTTACAATAGCATGGGATGATACGATGGCTTATCAATATCGTGTGCTAAAAAAACCATAACTCATTTAATATGATAAATTTTCATATGGAAATTTTTTAATTAATGATTTTAATTAAAAGGGAAAAAATACTACTTTGGAAATAAATTTCATCCTTTCATTTGTATATACTACTAAAAATAGTCTATGGATGTTAAATCTCTATCATTCAACAAGTAATTACTGATAATCAAATTAACTATGGAAGCTATATTCCATAATAGATATGTCTATCAACAATTTTTTTGGTAAGCAAGAAAATAATTTTATATTATAAAAAATGATCTACATAGAGTACAAGAAGATGTGAGTTATATAAACTTGTGCTCAAATGAAGGCATGTCTACTAAGTGTGTAATATGGTATGAAATGGCATTGTGAGGGGCCATTTGGAAATAGAAGGGAAACTAGATGATCTCTTTGAAATTGTATAAAATAGTATAAGACAGTTTGGCTCATAGGAAATACAAAAGTAAGGCTTTCTAGTTTCACTCGAAAAAAATGTTGCAGGAACAATTTTCTCTCAAGCCAAAACTATCATATAACTCAAGTCTAGGGCCTTGACATTTATCCAAATGTGACTTGTCATTGTAAATATTTATTTTTCCTATATTTTAAGAGGTAGAATAGAAAGAAATTATTAAAGATCAGATATAATTGAATTTGTTCCATAGTGCCAGATTTAGAATGGGATTCTAGGAGTCTTGTTGAGTCATTTTAGGATCTCTTGAAAACCTAGGAGATCTTGAAGATATTTTGGATCTAGGATAAGATTTGAGCAGTAATTCTTGGATATGAACTAAATTGAGGTTCAGGAGTTTATTTGTATATGAATTTTAAGTCTCGAAGGTAGATGAAGTGAGGGTAGATTTAAGTGTGTGAGAGCATGATTATATATATAGGAGGCCAATTTCGTGTAGAATAACAGGCCAAGTATTGTATATATATATTGATTAATGAAAGGATGTTTTTTCCATTGTCTTTATGAATATTTAACTATTGAATTCCACTTTGTACGCCTATCTCGAATTAAAAAAGGCTATCTGAGGATTTGTTGTTTTATTATTTTTATGATTTGAAGGGGATTCAACGAATGCATTGATGGTTTAAGCACAGTGTTAACTATTGAATGCGATCAAACGGGAATCAATCCTAGAGATAACATGGATATATGATTGGCGAGAGTGCCTTACAAGAAACCTAAGTGTAATTTCTCATGATTTTCCCCATCCGAGTTTTAGAGGCGTTGACTAGTGCCATCGATTGTTTGAATAAATATTGAAACACTATTTGCAGAGGTCATAGGATCGGGTCAATCTCAGTTGATTGGAGGCTATACTACAATTTGAATCTACCCTCAAAATGTGTGGAGAGATAGAGTATAGACTGTAATGCGCCATGGTATGACTGTTGAAATCATTAAAGAGAATCAAATGAAATGGAATCACTCCATTGTGAGCAAAGTTTTGGTATGTTAAAGGAATATTGTGCTAATTATAAATGTGAATAGTCAATTCAATAAACGATTTCGTGCTGGAGACATTTCTATCACGATCGGTCAAGAATTTTCGATGGAATTCTCACATATGGGCATTAAGGGTTGTCTTGGAAGGCCAAAAGGAAGATCTCAGATCCGTGATCTATCAAACAATGAAAATCGTTAATGGTGATGGGAATGGTGTTCCAGTTGGCACTGGTGTGTAGATCTAGATTTGGGATTTGGTGTAGAGGAGTTTCAAAGGTTCACTTTCCAGTGAGGTCGTCTATTTTTGTTCCGAGGGATGAATTGTTGTTGAGCTAGCATCATCACTGAAGAAGTTGTTGCGGAATCCGGGAGGCATGGCAGATGCCCTCTCCATTTCTTTCGATACTGGCTTCTCTGTTCCACAGAGAGATGTACAAGAATTTGAGTTTCAATGCTAATTTTCAGAGTTTTGAAAGAAAACAATGATTATGGATCCTTAACTACAACAATTACTGATTTCTGAATAAATCTGTAGAGGAATGTTGGAATATAAATTAATGATGAATCGATGGTGTTGGCATATCAGAAGTGTTGAATGTTTAAATTTTGGAATCAGTTTGTTGGTTGTGAAATTTTTTTGCATCATTTGGTATCAAAGTGTGGATTATAGATTTGTGATAAATAGTTTCTTGTTGGATTATAGATATGTGGTTCTAGTTGTTGGAAATCATGAAGGCGTTGTGTGGAATGGCTGAATTCAGCTGAGAAATTTGTGTACCACCTATTGGAAAATGCAACCATCGAATTGCAACCATTGTTATTGGAAGAGAGACTATTTACCATGAATATAATAAATTTTCTATTGCATGAATGTAAGGAATCAATTTTCATTATAAATCACTATAAGGTAATAGGGATCTGGCTCGAAGTTTAGAACTGTCAAAGGAGCACCTCACAAATTTTCAATGACTAGAACATAACATAGGCATCGATTCAACAATATATCTTCAAATTTTTTTGACAAAGGTATGGTTTTTTTATGAAAATTGAATTAAATGGTGTTTGAATGTACTATGAACCTACAATTGTATGAACTGGACTGAAGAGAAATATTCTGAGAGTGGCATTCACAATGCTCTAAGCTCTCTTAATTTTCTAGACTCTCCTCAACTCCATTGACAATGGTACACACTATTCTTTTCACCATTTCAAGTAGATTGAAGGGACTCAACATTGGCATTGTTGGGTGCTAGGGTAAAGCACATGGTCTTTATTCTTAAATATGTGTATTGAAGTCAATATGAATTTTTTACATGTTGAATATATATTTTTGATATACAAAAAAAAAAAAAGAGCCAATTTGATTCTTGTGTGTAGCAGAGTAACAGTTGGAAGTGGTTTTCCTCTTACAATTTGATCACAACTGGTAGACTGTGATTTTTTTATACTGTGGGAGTAGAGCTGGACAATAGAACATGGATTCTGTAATAGAGAAGACAAATAGGGAATAATTCTAACAGTGCTTCTAATGATTTTATGTTGATTACATGTGGCAGCAACTTCATACTTAAAGAGTACACAGTGGAAGCATGGTATTTTAGAACCTGAGAGTTTTTTTTTATGATAGCAGATCATGGTTGGAAGCTCTGACACAAAAGAAGTTTGTAGAGGAGAAGCCAATGAAGAAGGAGATTGATTAAAGAGGTATGAAAGTTTTTTTAACGACTAACAACAATTGAGTGAGTGTAAAGTTTGGCACCAGAATATAACAGTAATACTATAGGCATAGCTTTTGGAAGTTCTTGGAGTATAGCAGAACCTTATTCCACTCACGGCTTGGAATAGAAAGGGACAAAAGAATATTTAAGAGAAGTGATTACCTCAACCAGAGAGGATAGCACGAGTGCTCAGTAAAAGTTTTGAGAAAGAGAGGACTTGGAGACCAAGCAGAGGAGAAGCTTGGTGAGAATATCAACTGAGTAGGAAGCTGATTGGTTGTAGTTGTAGAAGATGACATAGAGGAGGAAATTTATAGTAATGAAGTTGTGACTTTCCAGGTGATGTTGGAAAAAAAAATTTCTTATAAAGAAAAGAAGCTTGAGAAGAAGGTAAGCTCAAAATAAGGCTCTAGAAAGAATATTTGAAGTTTCCAGCAGTCCAAATATAAAGGAGATGACTTGGTGAGGTAATTATAGAAGGATGGAATAGAATTTATGTTGAAGAAGTTTGGTGAGAAAGGAAAAGTTCACACAAAATAAAATATTACTATGGAAATTCATGTGGAAGGCACAGAAGAAGGATACAAGATGAAAAAGAAGGGTGCTAAAGAAATCTAAAGGAAGTAGATGAGTCAAGAGGAGCTTGACAAGGAGATTATTGAGTTAAAAGAACAACTCTATGTATTAAGGATGCTACTAGAGGAAACCTAAATATAAGTTTGGGTCTTGAGGAAAAGGATAGTGAAGTAGCATAATCTATAGAGAAGGCTACAACAGAGGCAAGTGAAGTGATTGCTGGAAAAACTCAAAGAATCTGAGTTGGAAATGGAAGTTTCCATTTGTGAAGCAAAACAAGCTAAAGTTATGGGTGAAGATGAAGAATGGAGAACAGTTAAATATTTTAAGAACTATTGGGATAGTTCAAGGCATCATCAAGAAATGTGGACAAAGGAGGCAGAAGAGGCTATAAAGCCTTATATTTTTAAATCTAATTATTTTGATTTGTTTGCAGGCTTTGTAGAGGATGGGTAGTATTATGAAGATGCCATAAAAATTGATGAAAGTCTGGAAGAAAAGAATGATGGAGAGTGTTAGCACCTAATTTGAACCTCAGGCTGAAAAGAGGCAAATCAGGGTAACCTTCAAACCACGCTCAGCCTTGTAGCTAGCCCTACAAGGTCAAGAGAGGGCTCTCTCCATGAAAAATGTTCAATGAAATATAACTGTAAATTGATTTTAGGCTAGGTATAGTAGCTCAAAATTTTTATCAATTTTCTAGGTTGTATGGATCAGATGGGGTTGGGCAGTTTGAATCCGGGGAATTAAATCAGAGATACAGGGTATTCTATGGGGAAAGGTAGGCAGGGATTTTAACAAATTTGTATTTAAATTATGATGGAATGTGTAAGACTGGTGAGAAGCTGAAAAGGGCATAGGAGGTGGATCCTCTTCAAACAACAGAAAGCATAAAATATTAAATGATTTTCCCAAGGCAGATACCTATCTATCTTGAAAAAATTAAAACAGAAATGATGGAGATATGACTGAAATACATAACAATATACAAATGATCAAAAAATAAAGACATTGCTGAAATCCATACCATAGGGATCCCATAAATCAGTGTTGCATTTCTTTATTAATTCCCTACCAAACTGTTACAAAATGGAGCGCAGAGCGTCCTCAATGATTCGAAATTTATCCCACTGTGACCCCCCCTTACAAATGTCTCAGACATTACATTAAATAGAAAAAATTTGAGGGGACGCATCTACAGAAGGAAGAGTTGTTTCAGCAGATTTGGAACAGAAATCTGAATATAGAAAATAAACCAACAATATACCCCAGAGAGAATGTACAGTTCATGGAAGGTTTTGTTGTTATACTTCAACATATGAGAAGATAAAATCTGTAGGGTCGATCCCCCTTTCATTGCTATTGTAGATGCTAAGATGATCTTGTGATCATATTTAGCTCATGGCATTGACTGTTTCTTTTTCTTTGTGGAAAATCCCTTTTATGCCGAGAAGTGCCCTTTGAAACCAAATAAACATGAAATCTGCCTTTTAATGAAGAAAAGTCCCATTTAAATGGAAAAAAAGTGAAACGAAGGATGGTGGGCCCAAATCTCAATCGAAAATCGCAAATCGGGAGGGGAGCGGGTGTGTTACACAATGGAGCGATGCGATGAAAACTTGCGATGCGATGGGAAGAAATATGACGGGAGGAAATGCGATGAAAGCGGATGCAATGGAGCAAAGGATAAGGGAGTTGTAGTAGAGGGCGGAAGAAATTCCTTTAAAAAAAATTTGAAATGAGATTTCTTCTTTTACACGGGGCTTTACCGTTTTCCCTTTGAAAAGGAGGAAGGGCCTTTATGTGGGACCCAAGGAAAATCACAATTCCAAATTGCAGGTGAGCCGGTGTAAGGCATGGAAGATGCAATCGCGCGATGCGATGGGATCGGAGGAATCAGAGATGGATTTAATCGCATCGGCAGTAAACATCAGAGATGGGTTTAATCGCAATACAATGCGATGTGATGCAATGCAATCACATCGGAGGTGTGATGATGCAAAGTTAACTGCTGGGGGATTTTTCGATTGCACGATGTGATGAAGGATGAGCGGGGGCCATGGAGGAAAACTTGAAAAAAATGCACTTTTCATAGGGAAAACCCCTTTTCCTTTGGAACAAGGTGGAAAGGCTTTGGTGGGACCAAGGGGAATTGCAATTGCAAATCATTGGAGGAGTGGAGCTGGATAAAAGTGTTGTGGGAAATGCCGATTGCGATATGTGATCGCACTTTGCGATGCGATCAGAATTTGCGATGCAATCGGACTTTGTGATGATCGCATCAGGGGAAAGGGGAGTAATCACATCGGAGTTTAAGCACTGGTCGGGAAAACTACGATGCGATGGACTGATCAGATTGGAGGTGACTTAATCACATCCGAGGTGTTTGATCGGGGATGGGTCAATCGGGACTTATGCGATGCGATGGTGCGATCGGATCGAAGGGAGGGGATTGCAATAAAAACTTTAAAATTATATGAAAAGGTAGGAATTATAAAGTTTAAGGGACCAAATGAGAAAGAGGGGTTAGGCTTTTGAGTGGCTTTTATTCACTTAGGCATATTTTCCAATCCAGAAATCAGTTTTGGGAGTATAATATACCATTGGAAATATCTTTCTGGGATCCTTCTGATGTACATAATTGGAACATGATTTTACACTGAAAATACTGTGGAAAACACCTCTGAAAGGTAGGGGGTGGCTTTGTAGAGACAACAGCCTCTGAAGTTCAACTTATTACATATAGAGACATAAAATTACATAAAAGATGATGATCAAAACAAAGTATCATGTTTTCACCTCAAAAGATGTTTTGAGGTAACAATTACATCCAGTTGAGAGAATAAATCTTTGACTTTTCTAGATACCATGGTTTTGAGTTTATTAGGCATCCTCATGTCCTTGCTACTTTTATTGACAGTTTCCTCATTAGTTTGACTATGATGAGACCCTATAACCTGATGATACCAACCCTATGACCTAACAACATGATTTGTGGAGTGAAAGTGAATCATGACTAAAGACCATGGAGAGGAGAATCAACAAGTTTTCACATGAGGGAAAAACTGATGACATGACCACTACCATCAATGAATTCATGACCTAATGGAATGATGAAAATTTATGGTATGGGACTCCTACTATGCTAAAGCAAAAGAGTAAATTTGACCACTGATGGTAGTGTGACAAAAATGAGACTAACATTGGCTCCAATGGGGATGGTAGCTCCTTGAAGGTGCCAAGAACACCGTAGACCAAGTAGCCTTATCCATTGGGAAAATATGGTCAAAACACTAAAAAATAACACAATGCAGTCTGACTCTGACTCAAACTATGACTGAAAACTAAATTAAAACCAGCAAAACTTACACATATCATTCAAGTTTTATAGCCTTCACCTCGGGCCCCAAAACTTCAATGACTGTGTACTGGAAATTTGACCAGCAATGGCAATGGTATATACAATGACTATGACATATTTCTCGATCCATTATCTCAAAAGTGGTAGTGCTTCAAAAGCCTACCATTCACTGGCACTCCAGGGAAATCTTGGCCATCCATCTCTATGAGCAAGAAAGCATTTTATCCTCTGTATGCTGAAATCTTGTACAGTCCTTTCCATAGGTTATCGAACTTACAATGCTTCCCTTTCTCCTCATTTCGTGCATCCCATCTCAACACCACATCTTCCAACTGAAATTTTTTTTCTTTGGTTTTCCGGTCATAGATTTTATTGATATTTTCCTGCAACTGAATGGCATTCTGAGAGACTTCCTCCCTTGTTTGCTGAAGGTGGATCATTTGATTGATCCTTCACTGATTATCGTCCTCTTCGCTGCCAACCTCTTGCAATAGTCTCATGACCGGAACCGTAAGTGACGTAGGAAACACAGTATTAGTGCCATAAACTAATTCAAATGGTGACATACCTATGGATTTCTTGCAGCTGACTCTATCTGCCCATAATGCATTGATGAGCTTTCGATGCCAATTCCTCTTATTTGTTTCCAACATTTTCTTGATTATGTTTATCAGTGATTTATTTGATGATTCTGCCAGGTCGTTGCCTTGTGGGTAGTATTTTGTTGAATGGCCCAACACAATATTGTATTTGTCACAAAATTCCACCATCTTCTGGGATCTAAATGCTACTGCGTTATCTATTATGATTTTTTGAGGGCAACCAAAACAATACAAGATATTTGATTCTAATAATTGAATGATTACTATATCCCTAGCCTACCTTGCTGGAATGGCCTCAATCCATTTGGTGAAGTAATCAGTACCTGTCAAGATCCATCGATGCTGTGCTGATGATGTGGGATGGATTTCCCCTATGAAATCAAGTCCCCACTGCTGAAAAGGAGAATTTACTTGAACTGGTTTCAAAGGAAGAGGAAGCAGTTTCCTTTTTCCTTGGAAAACTTGACGCTCATGGCAACTCATCACCGTTTTATACAAATCTGAAAATAAAGTAGGCCAATAATATCCTACTCTCAACACTTTGTTAGCTGTTGTTTTCCAAAACAAATGACCACCACAATCGCCTTTGTGAAAGTCATGCATCACATGCTGAGCCTCATCTTCAACCAAATAATTAAGTAGAATACCTCCTGGATATTTCCAATAAAGAGCACTGTTTAAAATACATAATTTAGCAGACTTGATTTTTAATGATCTACCTTTGCTTCAAGACATCCCGGGAGGTGGTGAAAGATGCTGAAAAACATAAACTATGTCTGAATACCATGGGATTGAAGAAAAATGTCTGAAACCGGAACAAGTGAACCATCATCCTCATCCTCCGACATTGCTGCTACGAGGTTTATGTCGAGAGCGTGCAGGTTTGATTGTGCCATTAGTTTTGCTAAACCCTGTCCTTTGACCAAATCTGTGGGTTTAATCTCCAAATCATATTCCAACATTGCTGCTATCCACTTACCTATTCTTCCTTCCGAATCAGTTTGCATCAACACATCTTTTATTGTTGCATTAGGAACATATGGTATGGTATGTGAATGCATAATGTATATTCTAAAATCCTTCAATGCTTTTATAAGAGCCAATGCTTGTTTCTCAATAATATTATACCACAAGGCAACATCTCAAATGGTCCTACTGAAAAATGCAATGGGTTGTTCAACCTGATCTCTCTTTTGCATCAATACCGCAGCCATGGTATGCTCCGATGCAAATGAAAATATAATGAAATCTTGAGTGTAATCAGGACTAATCAAGATTGGGGCATTGGACAGAGAAAACTTTACCAGATTAAATGACTTGACAGCGTCCTCGGTCCATTTGATAATGTTGTCCTTTTTCAACATATTAGTCATTTCTCGTAAATATTCAGCCAAATTGGGTATAAATATGTGGAAGAATTTCATCTTACCATTGAATTCTTGAATCTCCCTTTTGTTACGTGGGAAGTCTATGTGCTCAATTTCCTCCAATCTTCAAGGATCAATGCGGATACCATCTTTAGAGATGATATGCCCCAGCAGCTTACCTTCATCCATACCAAACAAAATTTTCTTCAGATTGAGAGAAATCCCAAACTTTCTACATCGCTGAAATACAACCCTCAAGTGGTGAAAATTTTCATCATCAAAACCAGAAAACACTCTCAGATCATCCAAATAAACAACTAGAAAAACATCCCTTTCATTAGCGAAAGTGATATCCATTGCTCGCTGGAAAGTGGCTCCAGCGTTCTTCAGTCCAAATGGCATTTTAGCATACTCGAAAGTTCCCCGAGTTGTTGTGAAAGCAATTTTGTCTTGGTCTTTTTCATGCACCAAGATCTAATTATAGCCTGAGTAACCATCGAGTAGTGATATCCTTGATGCTCCAACTAATCTTTGCAGAATATGATCCATATTCGGAAGTGGATAGTTATCCTTTAAGGATGCTTTATTCAGATTCCAGAAATCTATACACAACCTTATTTCTCCTTTCTTTTTGCATACCGGGACCAAATTCGAAATCCAATCAGAAAATCTAATTGGGACAATGATACCAGCTTTATACAATATGTTTACCTCTTTTTCAATGGATGGAAGTATCTTTGGTTTGATCCTTCTGAGCTTCTGTCTAAATGGCTTATGATCTGGCTTGATGGGAATAGTATGCTGAATTATATTTTTGTCATACACCTTCAAATCTGAATAATCCCATGCAAACACATCAGAAAATTCAGAAAGTAATTTAACATATTGTTCCTTTACCTTAGGGGAAAATGCTTTTGATAAATTCACAAGCTTAGGTTTGTCAACTGTTCCAAGATTAACATCTTCAACTCCTTTATAGTAGGCACCAAGCTCGGTTTCTTTGCAACATCATCTTGATCAAAAAGCTCCTCTAAAGGTATGCAACCCCTAGGAATTACATTGTCTTCCAGCTGTAATACATCCATCTGACTTGCTTTGATTTCCTGATCATTGACATCATAATCACCCTCTATGGAAGTATCCTTGAATTTTCCTTCACTCTGCAAAAAATAATTGATTTCATTTTCATCCCAAAACACTTGCCAATACCTTAAATTATTGGGAAGAACAGGCCGATGTTTGACATAAATTTGAAATTTGTTGCTGGAATTCAGTGTAATCTTCAAATTGGTTGTAGTAGTGGTAAAAGAATCTGCAATAAGATTCTGCATTTGGGGTACTGCTGTCAAAGTGTATTCAGAAAACATCCTCAAGATGTCAAGGACTGCATTTCTATAGGCCCTTAATCACGAATGTTTTTCTTGATACTCTCCCTTTACCTGTTTTATTATCAATTCTAAATGTCCATAGACAGAAATATTCTTTGCCTTTAGCGTCTTCAAAATTTTCATACCCGCGATCAAAGCTTCATACTCTGCTTCATTGTTAGAGCAGTCAAAAGCCAATTTGTAAGCACATACTCTAACACTACTAGGAACTTTTTCGGGCTGGAAAACAGGGATCTGAATCCATATTCCTATACCAACACCGTCCTTACCAAAAGCTCCGTCAAAGTCCATGCTCCAAAGACCTTCTCTTTCTTCTTCTAGATGCTGAAATTTTGCTTCTTTCTTTACTTTTTCTTGACTGATTTCTGCATTTTTCTGATGTTCATTGTCCTTTTGCTACTGGTAGGCCAAAAGCTCAGAGATACTAGCTACTTTATCTTTTTCCTGTCTGAGAGCTTCCCTAAAATTTTCTGAAATTTCAGGTACCTCATCTACTTCTACCAAATGAACATTTTCATCATTCAAACCACCATCAGAATATAATAAAAATGACTCTAAATCTGTGTGAACTGCATTAATTGGATGATTAACTAGCTTCTCTTTGCTAGTGATCATGTATTTGATTTTCTTCTCCCTATATAGTTTTCTTAGCTGACCAAACACGAGAATGGTGGCATAAGAGAAATCAAGTTGTATGGTTCCTTTCAGTTTTACACCCCATGACCTAGACAAAAGCATTCCATACCGTGGTGGAACATCGACAACAACCACATCCATCAAAACATTCTTGGTTGGGATTTGATCTAAAGATACTACCAAGTCTTTGATAAGGACAATACAATGGACCCTACCGGAGTCAAAGGAATACAAATCATGGTATTTTCCGGTAATATCAAGACCCAAATTCTCCATAATGGCTTTGGGAATCAAGTTGTGTGAGGCTCCGAGGTCCAACATAGCATTATGTAAAATGAACTCATGCAATATAAGACTCAGGTAGAAGGGAGGGACTTCACTCTCTTCAGACTGACCTTTTATGGCTGGACCAAAAATGAGTTCAGGATAGTCATCTTCAACATTTACCATATCTAATATAGAGTCTATTTCCAAAATTCTTGACACTTGATGTTTATAAGTGCTATTTTTTACCAACTCAGTCAAGGGCATGGGCACCTTCAGCTTAGCAATTTTATTTTCCAAATTAAAAGAATGAACTTTTTCTACCTCTTTGACGGGATTATCTTTCTTCTCCACTTGCTCCTTTGTTGCGCTACACTGATTCTTTTCACTTGCAATGTTAATCGCTGAGGATGCCTTGCTGGGAGAGGGATCAACGAGTTCTGTCCCTTTCCTTTGAGTATTTGAAGAGTCATTTTTTTGTTGCAGCTCTTTCCTTTTCTTAACGGGATTGATTGGAACATCTCTGCTCCTCAAATAATACTGCTTCTGTTGCACTGACAAAGAATTCATATATCCTTGTTGATAATCATCAAACTCTTCCTCTATCACTACATCATTGGCCAATATGAAATCATCATCTCTTCAAGTGTCTGGATTCACTACATATTCTTGATCTTCTGTCAGAAAAATGGGCGAACCATCAGCAGTGAAAAAATGATTATCTTCAACTACCGGATCATCATCATCATCATCTGTTTCCATTCCCTGAACATAATTCTTCTGCAAAGGAGTTCTGAGCTACTACTGTTGTGTTGTTTGGTCTCGTGTTTTACGTTCCCTTTGTTTAATTCATAATTGGGGCTACTACTGTCCTCTGAAATTTGGATTCCTGATTTGTGCTTCAGGTCTATCTGAAATAGTCAGCCGATCAACCATCTTCTCTACTGTTCCGATCAAAGTATCCATATTACTGTCTGAAGGAGATGCTTCTTCTTTCACAGTTACCCTCTTTTTGGCTCTTGTCCGAGCTCTTCTGGCCAGCAAATTTGCTTCTACACTCAGAGCTATTTTCTGCATATCTTCAAGCATGGTAGGATCTCGTTCTCGTAGCTCATATGCCATATCAGCATTGAAACCATCTGGAAATTTGAGCAAAGCTAATCCCATGGGGGGTTTTAGATGAGCTGGAATAGCATTTTACACAACATTAAATCTCACACAATAATCTTGTACACTTTCACCCACATTCCTTTTAATATTTTCATATTCAGACAAGATTTGGAGTGGGTTTTTGTTTACCTCTCACCGTTCTAAGAATTGTCTATGTAGCTCCGATAAATTGTGGATAGAGGCTGCTGGCAAGGCCCTGAACCATTTTCGAACTTCGCCTCCAAAGCTTTGGACAAACAATCTCGTAGTAACATTTTTTGCCTCTACCTCATGAAGGTCAAAGAATTCATTCATCTTATCAACATGTTGTTGGGATGTGATGCTTTGAGTGGCATCAAATAAAGGTATTTTACTTTGGGAATCAGAAGGCATATCAATCATATTTTGAGGTAAAACTAGGGGTGCATACCGGGCAGCCATGACTCAAGGTGGATTTACAACAACGTTTGTGCTACTAGGATTCAAGGGAGCTGTTGATGGAGGAGTCGAAAGCTGATAATTGGCTTCTGAAACTGATGGGAAAGATGACGAATTAAGGGTAGGAAATGTTGTTTCTGATAAATATTAAGGCTTAGGTATATTGGTTACAGTGATAGATGTTTGAGGGGAATTTAAAATATAATAATCAATTGATCTGTTTGCCTTTTGAACTTCAAGATCCAAGAGAAACTCTGGATCTAAAAATATGTTGTCAAGTGCAGTTTAAGATTTGTTTCTGAACAAAGAAAGCTCAAAACACTCATCAAAAGAGAGGTCTTCTAAACACAACCACTCGCTGGGCTAGGTATGGGATCTGAGAATAGGTCTAGGGCTTGCTGAACCTTCTTGTCTTCTGATTATTCATGGAATGAGATTGGGATTTTCAAATATAGGAGGAGGATTTGGATCAGGGTTGGCCGTTGTATATTTCCTTGAAGCCAGTGTGTTCAAGTTTCTACTCAACAATGTTTTATTTCGGCCTAGCAAACTCTGAATCTCATCATCCAGAGTCCAAGAATTCATATGGAAGATATTACTGGGGTGATCAGTTTTATGTTTTAAATATTCACCAATATGGTCACCAGGAAATGTTAGCACCTAATTTGAACCTCAGGCTGAAAAAAGGAAAATCAGGGTAACCTTCAAGCCACGCACATCCTTGTAGCTAGCCCTACAAGGTCAGGAGAGGGCTCTCTCCGTGAAAAATGTTCAATGAAATATAACTGCAAATTGATTTTAGGCTAGGTATAATAGCTCAAAATGTTTGTCAATTTTCTAGGTTGTATGGATCAGATGGGGTTGGGTAGTTTAAATCTGGGGAGTTAAATCAGAGATATAGGGTATTCTATGGGGCAAGGTAGGCAGGGATTTTAAATGATGATGGAATGTGTAAACCTAGTGAGAATCTGAAAAGGGCATAGGAGATGGATCCTCTTCAAACAGTAGAAAACATAAAATATTGAATGATTTTCCTGAGGCAAAGCATTATACAGTGGATTATACATATCTATCTTGAAAACATTCAACTAGAAATGATGGAGATATGATTGAAATACATAACAATAGACAAATGATCACAAAAGAAAGACAATGTTAAAATCCATACCACAGGGATCCCATAAATCAGTGCTTCATTTCTTTATTAATTCCCTGCCAAACTGTTACAAAATGGGGCGCAGAGCGTCCTCAATGATTCCAACTTTATCCCATTATGACCCCCCCTTACAAATGACTCAGAAATTACATTAAATAGACAAAATTTGAGGGGACGCATCTACAGAAGGAAGAGTTGTTTCAACAGCTTTGGAACAAAAATTTGAATATATAAAATAAACCAACAATATAACCCAAAGAGAATGTACAGTTCATGGAAGATTTTTCTATTATACTTCAACATATGAGAAGATGAAATATATAGGGCCGATCCCCCTTTCATCACTGTTGTAGATGCTGAGATGATCTTGTGTTCATATTTAGCTCACGGCCTTGACTGTTTCTTTTTCTTTGTTGAAAATCCCTTTTATGCCAAGAAGTGCCCTTTGAAACCAAATAAACATGAAATCCACTTTTTAATGAAGAAGAGCCCCATTTAAATGGAAAAAAAGTGAAAGGAAGGATGGTGGGCTCGAATCTCAATTGAAAATCACAAATCGGGAGGGGAGCGGGTGTGTTACACAATGGAGCGATGCGATGAAAACTTGCGATGCGATGGGAAGAAATGCAACCGGAGGAAATGCGATGAAAGCGAATGAAATGGAGCAAAGGATAAGGGAGTTGTAGCAGAGGGCAGACGAAATTCCTTTAAAACAAATTTGAAATGATATTTATTCTTTTACACGGGGAAAGACCCTTTTCCCTTTGAAAAGGAGGAAGGGCTTTCAGGTGGGACCCAAGGAAAATTGCAATCACAAATCACAGGGGAGCGGGTGTAAGGCATGGAAGATGCAATCGCGCGATGCAATGGGATCAGAGGAATTAGAGATGGGTTTAATCGCATCAACATTAAACATCGGAGATGGGTTTAATCGTGATACAATGCAATGTGATGCAATGAAATCACATCAGAGGTGTGATGATGCAAAGTTAAGTGCCGGGGGATGTTGCGATTGCGCGATATGATGAAGGATGAGCGGGGGCGATGGAGGAAAACTTGAACAAAATACACTTGTGAACAAAATGCACTTATCATAGGGAAAACCCCTTTTCCTTTGGAATGGGGTGGAAAGGCTTTGGTTGGACTGGGGGGGATCGCAATTGCAAATCGGCAGAGGAGTGGAGCAGGAGCAAAGTGTTGTGGGAAATGTCGATTGCGATATGTGATTGGAATTTGTGATGCGATCAGACTTTGTGATGCGATCAGACTTTGTGAATATCACATCGGGGGAAAGGGGAGTAATTGCACCGGCATTTAAGCGCTGGTGGGGAAAATCGCGATGCGATGGAGTGATCGGATCAGAGCTGACTTAATCTCATTGGAGGTGTTTGATCAAGGATGGGTCAATCGGGAGTTATGCGATGCGATGGTGCGATCATATTAGAGGGAGGGGATTGAAATAAAAACTTTAAAATTATATGAAAAGGTAGGAATTATAAAGTTTAAGGGACCAAATGAGAAAGAGGGGTTATGCATTTGAGTGGCTTTTATTCACTTAGGCATATTTTCCAATCCTGAAATCAGTTTTGGGAGTATAATATACCGTTGGAGAGCTCTTTCTGGGCTCCTTCTGATGGACATACTTGGAACATGATTTTACACTAAAAATATTGTGGAAAACATCTTTGAAATACAGGGGTGGCTTTGTAGAGATAGCAGCCTCTGATGTTCAACTTATTACATATAGAGACATAAAATTACATAAAATATGATAATCAAAACAAAGTATCATGTTTTCACCTGAAAAGATGTTTTGAGGTAACAATTACATCCAGCTGAGAGAATAACTCTTTGACTTTTCCAGATACCATGCTTTTGAGTTTATTAGGCATCCTCATGCCCTTGTTTCTTTTATTGACACTTTCCTCATTAGTTTGACTATGATGAAACCCTAGAACTTGATGAGACCAACCCTATGACCTAACAACATGATTTGTGGAGTGAAAGTGAATCATGACTGGGTATCATGGAGAGGAGAATGAACAAGTTTTCACATGAGTGAAAAACTGATGAAATGACCACTACCATCAATGAATTCATGACCTAATGAAATGATGAAAATTTATGGTATGGGACTCCTACTATGCCAATGAAAAAGAGTAAATTTGATCACTAATGGCAGTGCGACAAAACTAACACTAACAGAGAGTACCTTTTAGAAGATAAAAAAAATGAAGTAAAGTCTGATGGAGGATGCCTCTTGAATGAGGAAAATAATTGATTTGTTGTAGCAGAAATAACTCATTGACAAATTGATATTTTGAGTTGTTACATGTTGTGTAACCAGCTCCAAAAATAGAATAAAAGAGATATCAACGCCTTAGAAATAAGCCACTTCAAGAGGGCAACCTCCAATACATTACAAAAATGAAAAAATCTTGGATGATCCAATTTACAAAACCTCCTTTCTATATATAGGAGTCCATGGGGCCATAATGTAATCCTAGTGGGCCACAATGTAATCCTAGCTGACCTAACAATAATAATTTAAGGGCACAATAATAATAAAATGGGGGTTACAAGGGTACACTAATAATAATAAGGGGGTTACACTAACAACAATAAGGGACTATACTAGTAATATAGGGACCTAACATGCCCCTCTCCTTCAAAAAAGTGTTGTCCTCAATACTTGAGTAGCTCTGGGTGCTTCTGTATAAAATTATCATCCTCCCATGTAGAATCTTCAATGGGTAAGTTCTTCCACTTGATAAGATACTCTGAAATTGATCGATTTTGTAGTTGTCAAGTTCTTGTTTCCGTGACTGCTTCAGGTTCCAATATGATTTTTCCTTCCTCATCAGGTTCTGGTAATATTGTTTGAACTGGAAGATTTTCACCGATAACCTTCTTTAAGCATGAAACATGGAAAATTGGATGTACTCGCGAAGAAGCAGGAAGCTCCAATTTGTATGCCATAGTACCAATCTTTTGCAACACCTTGTAAGGACCATAGTACTTTGGCGATAATTTATTATCCTTCTTTGATTTCTTGAGGGACATTTGTTTGTATGGTTGTAGCCGTAAAAATACCCAATCTCCTACATCAAAACTTCTCTCGCTGCGATGTTGATCTGCCTGTTGTTTCATTCGATTTTGTGCCAAATTCAGGTTATCCTTTAAGAGTTGGAGAACTTCTTGCTGATGTTCGATGTGATCTTCCACTGCTTGAACCTTCAAATTTTCCCTTAAAGATGTTGTGATGGATGGTGGATGATATCCATAAAGTGCCATAAATGGGGTCATTTTTGCTACAGTATGGAAGGAAGTGTTATACCACCATTCAACAAGAGGTAACCACTTGACCCATTGTGTTTGTTTATCAGATATAAAACAACGAAGATATCCTTCCAAAAATTTATTTACTATCTCAGTTTGACCATCAGATTGAGGATGTTAAGATGAGCTATGAGCTAATTGAGTACCCAAACAAGAAAATAACTCCGTCCAAAAATTTCCAGTAAAAATGGGATCTCTGTCGCTCACAATAACCCTTGGGCTTCCATGTAGCTTTTGAATTCTGTCCATAAATGTAGTAGCAACTGTACTTGCTTTAAATGGATGAGATAATGCACAAAAGTGTGCATACTTGGTAAGTCTATCAACTACCACCATGATGACACTCTTTCCTTCAGACTTAGGTAAACCTATGATAAAATTCATTTTAAATATCCTCCCAAAGTTGACTTGCAATGGATAAAGGTTGTAGAAGTCCCGAGGTCTTAATTGTTTCCACTTTATTCTGCTGGAAAACCAAACATTCCGCCACAAAATTTTGAATATCAGATTTAAGGCCATCCCAAAAAAATTCTTTCTTCACCCCGTGGTAAGTTTTTAAAAATCCTGAGTGTCCTCCTAAAGGAGAAGTGTGCAATTCCAGAAGAATCTTTTGTTTTATTTGGGAATTCTTACAAAGATATAAGCGATCTTTGTACCATAAGGAATCATTTCTCCAACTAAATGTATCAGATGTACTAGGATCTTGCTGCAACTTTTGAATGAGTGTCCTTACTTCTTTGTCCTTCTTCCATTCATCTCTTGCTTTGGTTATCCAATCGGGTTGGATAATAGAAATGGCACAAAGCAATGCTTCCACCTCTTCATTATTTCTTGAGAGTGCATCTGCAACAACATTAAGCTTTCCTTTTTTGTAGATTATTTCAAAGTCATAACCCAACATCTTTGTGACCCATTTTTGCTGCTCTTCTGACGATAGTCTTTGTTCCAAAAAGTGTTTAAGAGTATCATCATCAGTTTTTACCTTGAAGTGTCTTCCCATTAGGTAAGTTCACCATTTATTTAGTGCATGCAGTATTGCTAACATTTCCTTCTCATAAATAGGTTTCTGTAAATACTTTCCTTTGATTGGACGACTTTCAAAAGCAATGGGTCTTCCTTCCTTCATTAAAACCGCACCAATTCCATTTCCTGAGGCATCACATTCCACAATAAAGATTTTTGTGAAGTCTGGCATAGCTAAGACCGGTGCTAGGCACATTGCCTCTTTAAGACATTCAAAGGCCTTAGTTGCTTCAGGAGTCCATGAAAATGCATCTTTCTTCAATAATGTTGTTAGAGGTGCTGCTATTCTCCCATAATTCTTAACAAACTTGCGATAATACCCTGTTAACCTGAGAGATCCTCGCAACTTCTTTATGGTTGTGGGGACTTTCCATTCCTTAATGGATTTAATTTTGTTAGGGTCTAATTTAACACCCTCGTGAGATACAATATGACCAAGATATTCCACCTCTTGTACTCCAAAGAAACATTTGGATTTTTTTGCATATAATTGTTTCTCCTGCAATAGTTTGAGCACCCTGTCAACATGTTCAACATGATCCTTCCAAGACCTGCTGTAGATTAGTATATCATCAAAAATACTAGCATAAATTTTCTAAGGAAGGGTTTGAAAATGGAATTCATCAACCCTTGAAATGTAGAAGGTGCATTGGTAAGGCCAAAAGGCATGACCAAAAATTCATAATGACCCTCATGAGTTCGAAATGCTATTTTTGGAATATCTTCTGTCTTCATTCTAATTTGATGATATCCTGAACGAAGATCCAACTTGGTAAAATAAATTGCTCCATGTAATTCATCCAATAATTCATCAATCACAGGAATCGGAAATTTGTCTTTAATGGTGAGCTTATTGAGCTCCCTATAATCTGGACACATTCTCCATGATCCATCCTTCTTGTGTACCAATACTATAGGAGCAGAGAAAGAACTTTGACTAGGTTGAATTATACCCTCCTCTACCATTTCTGCAACCATACGTTCAATTTCGCTCTTTTGGAAGTAAGGATATCTATAAGGCCTGATGTTTGGAGGAACACTTCCTGGAATCAAATGAATAGCATGATCATGATCACGAATAGGTGGAAGTCCTTTGGGAGTTTCAAACACCTTGGAATGATTGTCCAAGACTTGTTGGAGATCCGCATAAATAGATGATTTTGATGTCGGAACTTCTAGTGAGCATAATTGTGCAATTACGCCTCGTTGTTCTTTATTTAGAAGCTTTGTCATGAAATTAGAGCTTATTATCCTTCCCAACTTCCCTTCAATACCCCGTAATTCGACTTCCTTTCCTTCTGAAAAAAATTTCAAGAAATGTTCTTGAAAATTAAAAGCTATCGTCCCCAAAGATTGTAACCATTGTACTTCTAGTACAACATCAGCACCTCCCATAGGAATGGAAAGCATTGGACTAGTCAATACATATTCCCCCATGGTTAGCTTGATATTATGGCATTTTCCAGAGAAATTTATAGTTCCTCCGTTTGCAACCATCACTTGACATTCTGGTGCTGGGTATAGGAAACAATTTAATTCCTTGGCTACCTTACAATGAATAAAATTATGGGTGCTACCTGAATCAATCAACACTATTACCTTTTTTTTCTTGATATGTCCTTCTATCTTGAGAGTTTGAGGAGTGGTAATTCCTGCCAGTGCATTACACGATATGGTCGGATTCATTTCTTCCTCTTCTAGGGCTGGTTCCTGGTGTATATCCTCTTCTTGTTCATTTTCTTCTTCCTCTTCATAATCTATGTAAAATAATTTCTTCTCAGCACACTTATGACCTTTAGTGTATTTTCTATCACAACTGTAGCAAAGCCCTTTTGCTCTTTTTTCTTCCAATTTTTGTGGTGTCAACCTTGTAGGTTGTGGAAATCTAGGTGTAGCAACACTTCCTTCTTTATAGAATTGAGTGGTATGCTTCCTTGTCGCCATTATTTTACATTCAACTTTTCTTGCCAACCTGAATGCCTTCTCCAATGAATCTAGTTCCAAAACATGAACTTCATGTTGGATGTTATCCTTTAAAGTGCCTATGAAGAGATCGATCCTATGTTCCTCTGGAATATCAGTTACCCTTATATTCAATTTTTGGAAGTCCTCAATGTGCTGCCCCACTAAACCCTCTTGTTTGAGATTTATCAATTGGCTAAATAAGGTGTTGCTCTTCGTATCCTCATAATGTGCTATCATTTCCTCCGTAAAAATTGACCAAGTGACAATTTTTTTACGGGAGCAAAGCCATCGATAACATACAAATGTATTTTGTTCTAAATGTAAAGTTGCAATGCGTACCTTTTCTGTGTTTTGCACGTTATGGAGATCAAAATATTGCTCCATCTGTAGTATCCATGTTACAGGATCCTTTCCATCAAACTTCCTCATATCCATTTTTGGAATATGGTGGTTCTTCCCGCCAACATTAGATTTTATGAAATCATGATTAACATTTATTTTTTCCTCATCATGAGGTTCTTCTACTATCTTTTCACCATTAGGAAACATTTCTTTTATCAACTTTGTCAAACCTTCGATGTCTTTTTTTAGATCATTCTTCATGTTTTCCATCTTAGCTTCCATGCCAGCTTCCATGCCATCCATATTCGCTTCCACACCTTTCTTCAAAACTTCCATTTCATTTTTTGTTGCTCTTTGCGAGAGTGAAATTTTTTCCACTTGCTCTTGCAATTTTGATAGATCATGTTACAATTCGTCATCTTCATGAGTCATAGTAGAGCCTTATGAAGGCTTAATTGGGTGTTGAATTATTTTTACGGGGCATCTTTTAGAACCCAATACTGATATCTATTCTACAAAATGCCCTTGGAATCAATTAAAATTGATTCTTCAAACAAGACTTCTGCAATTCGGAAAAAAAATACACACCTTTTTCTTGCTTGTGAGGAGCTCGATATTGAAATTGGATTATCTATGTGAATGCAACACTTCAATATCTGAATTTCGGTACCGATGTAACCCTCTGAATTATCTTTCGAATTCCACAGGTCTGACCTGATTTGGATTCTTCAAGACAAAGTTGTGTCCAATCTCCCACAATGACCTAATTATGGTCTAGTTCAGTAGAGCGAATTTGTACGACTTGCCACGTATCACTGTTTCATCCTTTTTCTCTGAAATTGCTAAGGAAGAAACTACAGTCTGTGTACTTGCAACCACTTTTTACGGCACTCCAATCTGATGCCCAGAGAGAGAGAGTTATTGAAATTTTCCCACGATCACCTCTTTGAGATGAAATTCAGGAGCCTGAAAAAGCACTACCTTCCACAGATCATATCTCCAAAAATATTGCGAACCAAGATCTGAAATTTTTTGAAAAATTTCCTCAGGATTTCACCTTCACACCATACGAATTTCAGATTCTGAAACTTCTTAGAAACAAATTTAAAGTGCAAATTCCACTATGACCCGTTTAGGAGCCTGAACAAAGACCTAACTTCCAAAGATCATATCTCTGAAAATATTGTGAACCAAGCTCTGAAATTTTTATAAACACTTCCTCAGGATTTTGGATTTGTACCCTAAAAATTTCAGCTTCTTAAACTTCGTAGAAAAAACGTTATAGCGAAAATGCCACGATGACCTGTTTGGAGTAGCGAAACCCTAGAATCCAAAGCTCTGATACCAAATGTTGTGTAACCAGCTCCAAAAATAGAAGAAAAGAGATATCAATGCCTTAGAAATAAACCACTTCGAGGGGGCAACCTCCAATACATTACATAAATGAACAAATCTTGGATGATCGAATTTACAAAACCTCCTTTCTATATATAGGAGTCCATGGGGCCATAATGTAATCCTAGTGGGCCACAATGTAATCCTAGCCGACCTAACAATAATAATTTAACGGCACAATAATAATAAAATGGGGGTTACAAGGGTACAATAATAATAATAAGGGGGTTACACTAACAACAATAAGGGACTATACTAGTAATAAAGGGACCTAACATAAACAAGAACAATTCCTTGTGGAAGAATTAGATGAATTTCAACCTGAAGAGCTGATATGTGAAACATCAATCGAGGTTGTTGAACCTTACATTTTTAAAACTCACAACCGGTGTATAAATATAGGGATTATAAGTCCCAAGAAAGAAAATTCTCAAACCCTATTACACAACATGGAGTTGATGAAATATTTATTTTTGAAAGTGTAAGGAGAGAACATAAAATTATTTCTATGGAGATGACTGAAACAGAATTGTCTATGGAATACAATCAGATTGAAGAAAAATCACCGAACCATGGTGACCATAAAAAGGATGAAGCTGGATGTAAGGAGTAGTGTGATAAAATGCCTGCTAAATGTGAAGAGGAGATTGAATTGTTGGAGAAGTTTCTAGGAGAACGTGGCAATAGAAAATAAATGGGTACAACAATACCTAACAATAGAAGAGAGTCTCCAATAGTGATGGAGATAGACGAATGTTTTAATTTACAAACAAATAGTTTGTTTGCAGGTATAGTGAATAGGATTAATGAGTATGATGTTGTGATCAAAGATATTGAACAAAGATTGTTTGGAGATGACATGAAATTTTAGAAGGAAAAAGACGGTAAGGATGTAAGGGTGGTAGTAAGATTCCAACAACTCCAAAGTGAAGGTAACCAGTAGCAGGTTAAAGGTAAACTTGAAGAAGATAACAATTTTGAAATTTTTATAAAAGGAGAAGTTCAGTTACAAATGTATAGTATTTGTCAGTAGAAGGATGAACTGGATAAATAAATTGGCATGCTATGGAAATTAATGGTGAAGCATTCTAAACGAATGCACAACAAGCAAAAGCTAACAATTAGTTTTTTATAATTAATGACTGAGAAGAATGTAGTAGGAAAGGAAAAAGGGAAGTTGCAGTATAACGTGTCGAAACCTTGAGAAATGAAAACAACAACAACAAAAACATAAAAAGAAACATTAAGGATAATTATAGCAATAAGGTGTAACGTGGGTGCAATAGAGCTTATGAAAGGCTACAGACAAAATTTTGGGATCCTTGAGGTTTTCATTAGCATATGAAATCACACGATCAGGAGATCATGAATGTTTTCTACTTTGGGAGTTTGATGCAGGAGAATTTTTCTCTCAAGCCAAAAATATCATATAACTCAACTCCGGTGTCTTGACATTTTTCTAAACAGGACTTGTCATTGTAAATATTTAATTTTCCTATATTTTAAGAGGTAGTTTAGAAAGAAGTGATTAAAGATCAGATGCAATCGAATTTGATCCATAGTGGAAGATTTAGAATGGGATTCTAGGAGTCTTCTTGAGTCATTTTATGATCTGTAGAAATCTTAGGAGATATTGAAGATATTTTAGATCTAGGATAAGATTCGAGAAGTAATGTTTGGATCTGAACTAAATTGAGGTTCAGGATTTTATTTGTATATGAATTATAAATCTCGAAGGTCGATGGAGTGAGGGTAGAGGTAAGTGTGTGAGAGCGTGATGATATATATAGGAGGCCAGTTTAATGTAGAAAATTAGGTCAAGTATTATATATATAGATTGATTAATGAAAGGAAGTTTTTTCCATTGCCTCTGAGAATATTTAATAATTTAATTCCAGTTTTTATGCCTATCTCAAATTACAATAGGCTATGTGATGATTTGTTATTTTATTCTGTTTACACTTTGATGGTTTAAGTGCATGGTTCACTACTGAATGCAATCAAAGGGTAACCAAGCCTGGAGAGAATATGGATTTGCGATTTGCAAGAGTGCCTTATAAGAAACTTGAGTGTAATTTCTCATGATTTTCCCCATCCAAGTTGCAGAGGCATCGACTAGTGCCATCGATTTTTTAAGGAAAGATTGAAACATTGTTTGTAGAGGTCATAAAATTGGATCAGTCTCAGATTATTGGAGGTTGTACTGTGATTTGAATCTACCCTCAGAATGTGGGGAGAGACAGAGTATAGACTGCAATGCACCATAGTCTCACTGTTGAAATCATTAAAGGGGAAAAATTGAAATGGAATCGCACAACTATAAAAAAAATTCTAGTAATTTAAATGAATATTGTACTAATTACTAATGTGAATAGTCAATTCAACAAGGGATTCCATGTTGGAGACTGTTCGATCGGGATCAGTGAAGACTTTTCAATGACAATCTTGTAGATGGGCATTAAGGGTTTTCTTGGAAGGCCAAAGTGAAGATCCCAGATTCGTGAGTTATCAGATAATGAAAATCATTGATGGTGATGGGAATGACATTCATGTTGGCACTAGTGTGCAGATCTAGACTTGAGATTTTGTGTCGAGGAGTTTCAATGGTTCACTTCCCAGTGAGATCCTATATTGTTGTTCTAAGGGCCGAATGGTTGTTCAACTAGCATCATCACTGAAGAAGTTGTTGTGGCATCCGAGAGGCATGGCAGACATCCTCTCCATTACTTTTGATCTTTCTTCTTTGTTCCACAGAGAGATGTACAAGAATTGGAGTTTCAGTGCCAATTTTCAAAGTTGTTGAAAGCAACCAATGACTATGGAGCCTTAACTATAGAGATTAAAAATTTATGAATACATCTGTAGAGGAATATTGGAATATAAATTAATGAAGAATCGATGGTGTTGGCACAACGAAAGTGTTGAATGTTGAAATTTTGGCATCATTGTGTTGGTTGTGAAAATTTTTGTCATTAAAAACTGACACAACTATGTAAACTAAAAGAATAAAAAATAATATATAACCTCCTAAGGGACCTCATCATGTTTGTTGCTTGCTGGTGGAACATCTTGAGTATGGAGTTGCTTGGCTTTGGCCTTATTTTTCTACTTTTGCATGTCCATATAGAAAAATTCATCATCATATATTTTTGGAAGTCAGGGAAGATGTTCCCATTCAATCACATAACCATAAGAGCTTACACCAAGCTGAGGGGATTCTCCTTTGAAGGCTTGGGAAATGCTAGTGGGACTCATTGACTAAGTGTTGACTTTTGGCTTAGGGCTCTTGATAGAGGCAAAACTACAAACCCCTAGACCCTTTTCCCTTTCCTGCACCACTAAAAAGCCATGTCAAGAATGACAATTTAGTTGGTGTGAAAAGCCCATGACAATTTACAAACTACCAACACTATTATGAATGATGGGAAGAATGTATTTTGTTCTAACCTTTACATCCATATTTTGTTTTAATACGAATCCTATATAATTATTATGGAAAAATATAATCTTTAATTATGAATTAAATTTATTATTTTTATTCACATATATTTTTCTCTTTAATTTGCGAGTTATACAATTTAAATAAAACATGAATAAATTTTATCTAACCATATTAATTATAAAATAATATTTTTAAAATATTTTTATAATGATATAAAAAATTTAAATATTATACTTCTGAAGGAAGTAATGAATAAGATATTACTTGAAAAAACATTTAAGAAAACAAATTAAATACAAAGTTTATGATAGTAATTTAAATTAATAGATAAACGAAATAGTTTCGGTTTATGAGCTTTTTCGTATATTCGATTTTAGAATAAAGTTTTTACTTAATTAAATCATAAAAATAGTTTTTATTTTTTCCAATTAAAACATTTTCAATAATGAATTAATATACATTTTCAATTATATATATATATATATATATATATATATATATATATATATATATATATATAAAAGTTTAATTTAATAAAAACTATAAAATTTTATGATAATTCATGGTTAGTCGAAATAAAAATAACATTAAACCTAATACTTAAACTAGTAATTCAATAATTTAAAATTAAACAACTTCAATAATAGAATACTTTAATGAATATGATAATTATATGAAATTTGTTTTTCCAAGAACAATAGAGAATAATATAAAACGTCTATATATTTGAGCGTTAATTTTTAATGGTATACATATATTTGATTGATAACAGAAATGTTTTTATGATCTACAAGACTTAGAAATGTTTGGAAAATTGTTAATCCAAACAAATGATATCATCGAATTAGTATGAATATATTAGAATGTTAAAATTATTTTAAAATTCAAAAAAATCTTTTAATTTCATTTGACATAATACATTAAATATCGTCAAATTTGTAGATTGAATATGTTAGAATGTTAAAATTATTTCGAACTTTAAAAAGATTTTAATTTCATTTTACTTAATACATTAAATAATGGATAAGAATTACAATACGAAAACTATTCTCAAATTTAAAATACTTTTATAATTTAAACTCATAAAAATCTATCAATTTGAAATTATATTCTATACGACTGCAATATATAATGTTATCTACAAATTTTAATTCATATTGCTATATTTGTTTATATTTGAAAATACTATTATTTCACTGAAATCGCTAAAATATTAATATTAAAACAGTGAATATATATATATATATATACACGGATAGAGAATCATTCCAACTTAGATCCAAAAGTATTAAAGTGATATTATAAGAGGGAAAGTACATGCACAACTAGGTACGAAAGTATAAGACGCGTAGATATTTCACTATACAACGAACGAACAGTTAAAAGCAAAAATTTAAATAATATACATATTGATAGTAATTTGATCACAAACAAAATTCAAGTTTTTTAAATTAAATTAATTTAGATTATATTTGGTAAAATATTATTAATTAATTTCTTCAATAATTTATTTATATGTATTTTAATAAATATATAATTTATTTTAATAATTTTTAGGTGTTATCATAATTATAAGTATAGGTTAATGGAGAGAATTTGAATTTCAAACTTTTTTACATATGATATTTTATTTTGGTTTAATTTAACTTATAGACAAAATGACATTTTTACTAAAAAAAATCATTACATATATAAGTTAATTTGACTATCATTACTAATTGATCTAAGCATAGGGTTATTATTATTATTATTATTATTATAAAAAAACTAATATATGAGTTACAGGTATATACATTTTATAAAACATGTAACAATATCACGGAAAATTTTAACTTGTAAATAGTTATGCTTACAATGTGATGGTCCAATACCATGGATTATCAATACCACATGCCCAATATGACATGTGTTGATATGCCATTTTCTTTAATTAATTAATTTTATAAAAATTAGTAAAAAGAGCATAACTAAAATAGTGATAAATATTGACCCTTAATCTTTGAATACTACTATGGTTATTCTAGCATATTACATCAAGGTTAAATGTCTACCACCCACCTAATAATTATTGATATTTATGGCTATACACATATTTATTTCATAATAGATCTTCCAAAATTTTATTTTAATTATTAGTAATTATTGGAGGGATGGTGGAACTTTAACCTCTATGAAATATGATGGAATATTTATAGTAGTATACAGATATGAATGATTAAGATTTATCTCGAAACTACTTTTGATCTTTTAATTAATTTATTAAACAAAATTTCATACATTTCATATTGTATATGTAAGATTCATAAGTGGTGGTATTATTCCATTATAATGCAATTAAAACTATTTACAAGTTAGAAATTCCATGATAAAATGTGAGAAATAATTAAGAATATTGTTTATATAAATGAAAATGATTTGATACCTATCATGATTGATAATTATAAAATTTTATTAACCATTAAATTTATATAATTATATTAATTAAATTAAAATTATATAAAACTATTTAAAAATAAACACAAAGTATTCAATCTTATTATCACTCATTTAAATAATTTCATTTACAATGATACATTTAACAGACAATCCACTCTTGAAAAATAGTTATAAAACTTGTGCAACTTGTGCTTTGGTTTTTTTTTAAAGATGTGTTTATATTTAGATTTTATTATTAAAGTATAAGATAATAAATGTATATTGTAATAAATATGATTGAAAATCTATAGTATAATTTGTTTTTTGGGGTTGATGTTGAATCTCATTGGTTCACGTGACCAATGACGTGTCCTTCATAAGCTTAATAAAAACTTAAAATATTATTTGGAATAAATATAAATAATAAATTATATATTGAGTTGTTTTAAAACTTTGACTTATAATTTTCATCACATTAATCATTACTTATATAATCAATAAAACTAACAAAATATAACTCTAAAAGTGATCCAGGTTTTAATGAAGGTTTAGGATACTATAAAAAAATAACAAAATATAATTCAAAAAATGAAACAGGTTTTAAGTTTTGCAAAGCTAACTCATAAACAATCTTTTATTTTTTTACGACTTGTCACTCTATGCTTAAAGTCTAGTATGAAACAAAGAACTTGAGAATTTTTAATAATGTTTCGAAGGAGAACTATATTAAAGAAACTACCAGGAACTGGTGTATGGAAAAAGTCGCAAGCACACATTAAGCACTCCCTCTGACCTTAGTATGGGGAAACTTGCTAACTTGAAATTCTAAATTCTTCTAAGATAAGGACACCATTTTTTTGTAGACCTGTCATTGAAAGTATACCCGTACTCTTTATATTCATATTGCCATGGATTAAGGAATTATCAATCTAAAAGTAGCCTCTTCACGAATTCATGCACTAATAATTCTGTGAGCTATATCAAGTAGTAAATCAAATAAATTTTGTGAGCTTTTGGTTCTAAAACTGATTTTAATGCTTGCTCATGAAAAATGCATTTGCCAAAATCAATATATGGAGGCTCTTTGCTTGTGATTAAGTGGATGAATGAATAATTCAATTCATGAAACTTCACTCAATAACTTATTTTCCATAATATTTTATTTATAGTATGAGTATTTTTTCACATATATCCCATGTATGTTTAAAGGGGAAAGGACAATGAAACACACAATCCATATAATGATGGAGTAAATACTCAAAATGGGATGTAGAAGATTATTGAAAGAAGGCATGGCCGATCGATTGAATATGTTTGTGCTTCATGGTTCTATGTTTCTTTATCATTGAGCTCTATGATTGTGGAAATATATAATCACTGTAATTATATTGGCTAACTATTTTCAATATATAAAGATGACTATACCTTCCTAAAAATTTTGAAAAAAAAGTGTGATTTGTCACTAGTACAAATCTTACTCTTGGCTTATTTGAAAATTTGTATTTGCAATTACAGGTGATAATGATTTGATTAATTGTGTTGTTATAATTCTGTCACGATAGATTTTATTTTATTATTATAATTATCGGTTTTTATTCCCCATATATATATAAACCCCACTCTAGACCATTGCGAACCATGAATCTTTATTCAAATTTTCCATTAAAGAATGTGATTTAGTAAAACAAAAACAATAACATTTCTTAGTAGATATTTAACATTATTTTTGGATAAAATTATAAATAATTAAAATAGTATAAAAAAAAAAATCGACATGCCCATTATTTTATTTAAAGTAAATAAATGATAAACCAATCAACAAAATTTATGATAGGATCTTGTTTTGGAATATTTTTTTTTCTTCTTCGTATCTCACCATTTCTTTCTCACCTATATGTGTGCATAATTGTAAACTTTGGCCTCATAAAATATTCAACAATACTAATATTGAAAAAGTGTGTGCTACATATTATAGAAAGAAAGTTTTTTCCCCTAGAATATAGATAAAGTTCATATTGATCCTACTTATAATAAAAAAGTCAAAGGAATGTTTTGTTGCAGAAGAGATAGATTTATATGTAACTCCATTTTTTATAGATCTTGTTCTACCAATGAAGTTTTAATTTCTTTGAATCTATGATGTTCACTACTTGTCGCTCATGTACATGGAAAATTTTAGGGGCTAATATTCGCAGGTGGGCTAATTTTCCATGATTTTTCCAAAAAAAAGATTCGCCAATTTCCATTTTTTTGTAAACATGATTCGCCCAAATTTTACAATATAAAATTATATTACATTAAAAATAGCCAAAATTATATAGATACTATATATAAAATCATTATAAATTTGTATAATATTACAAACAAGTCAATAAAATTTTATACTTCACATATTAGGGACTAGTGAAATTCGCCAATGTTTTAAACTTCAAGATAATTTTCCATCCTTAAAATTATCCCTGCTCATGTATATGATGCATTGATGTGGTCGACGCATGTTATTGCTATTATGACTCCTAATAAAAATTAACTTTATTTTTTATTCCAATTATTAAAAGCAGTTTTATGAATTCAATTAATTGAATATGTAATGTATAACATTATACAATTTGAAAAGTTTATGTAATAGTTATTTAGTTGTTGTGAAGTCATGGACTGAAAACATAAGATGATATGCTTTTTAAGAAGTATTCTTTTTTGACAATGAATATATACATTCCTTGGCTAGAACTAATAATTAGCATTGTACAATATTCTCACTATTCATTCAACTACTTAGTTGTGTCTAAACCTTACTTTTGTTATTAATGCAACTATAAAAATGTATAAATTCTTTGTTTTATTTAGTGGTTATGGTAGATGTTACTAGCAACTTGAACAATAAAAAAGTATTCAAATATTTGGCTCATTTACATTTAATGATTTATCTACTTAAAATGAAATGATATGCTTTCTTGTTAGAGACAATGGGAAGTATATTAGAATGGGATTAGTGATTGTGCAAGGAGATAGAGAGAAACATAGACTAAATTGCACATTTTACATTTTCTTAATATGAATATAATTTCACAATTTTTCTGTCATAATTTGATCATTGAAGTATACTAAAAACTACACACCTTCTTTAGAACCTTTCCCCATAGATAAAGGACCCAATCTAGAAGAAAATAACATTGCTTCTAATTTATTTTTAATTTTTTTTAGAATATAAATTTATGTTTTTCATATAATTGTTGAAATGTTTGTAGAAATAAATTTCATTAATCAAGTTATATTCTAAATTTAGGAGCATGTGTTTGAAAAATCATTGATCTCATTTATTATCATCTATTGTATAGGTATTATCAATATAGATCCTCAATTGTGCTTTCCTATTTTACTTTCTTACTTTTAGCTAAATAATATTAGATTTCCAAATATTTTCTAACACCATCATTCAATTCTTGAGTTATTCCACTAACCCCTAATACTTTCATATATTTTTCATGGAACCTCATTATATTTATAATTCCTAGTGTGATAATTTAATCGACTAATATACTAAATTTCATAGTAATAATTAAAAGGTATATAGTAGACCTCTCACTTATTCTCTTGTTGTTGGTCAGTATGAAAATACATTGCGAATTTTTATTTGGTTCTAATGGATAGAAAATGTTATAGTAATTTACGTTGTATAAATACTTGGAATCCTTTTTATAACATCACATATGCGTTGTTTTGCATGTATATATTTAAAATCATATAAGTGAATAAATATGAGAAGACATACAAGAGAACAGGAATATGGTGTAGTAAAAACCACCTACAATATAAATTTATTTCTAGGTAAACAATAATGAAAATTTTGGGTACCAAATGTTTTACTCAACAAGGTGTTAAGAGAATTTTTTTCTCCCACATCTACAGTATAAAATCATTACATAGTATAAGTATTTTTTAATACTCACATAAACGAAATGATAGATATAGAAGAGTTCAATATTGAATATCCTAATTCCAACACACCTTCTTAGAAATATATTATTTATGAACTTGCATATTTTGAGAGATCAATTCCTACTCTAGAATAAACCACAAATAATGGATAGCCTATTCAATTCCTTATCATTATTATCATGAAAGTGGAAGAAGAAGGTGGTTCTAACATCACTTTATATAATCAAATATAAGACCCTAATTAAGGGGTATGTATAAAAAGTATCACTCATTTATTGTTTCCTAATTTCTAATTTAAATGGTGTGTTCTATGAAGACTCAAATGATTTTCCTTTTTATCCTAACTTTTGATGTAGAATTTATGATTATACCATAAATTCTCAAACATTGAATTTTTTTTTCACCAAATTATAGAATTCATCAATTAAATGGTTTATAGGACACATTGGGAGCAACACCAATTGTTGGGATTATATGAAATAAACATTCCCCAAAAATTATCAATACTAGAGAACATAAATTTTTCTTCATGAGAAACTATTTAAGATGAATCAAAATGAGGGTTAAATATTTGAATATTAAATTTGGTGATTCCAATATAAATTACAGAGGAAAAGTAAAAATAAATTAGATAAGGTTGATTTGTGAACCACTTTTATTACAATAATAAGATTTGATTGTAAGAGAAATTATATTTCGAAATTCTATTACATTTTTCTATTAGTACGTGAATGTAGACTTTGAAGTTCCAACACTATATGAGAAAAATTAGTACATAATTGATTTATACATATAGAAATAATTTATATCACTCAATGCCTTAGAAACACACCTATAATCGAAACTAATGGAAAATATAGCCAATAACACTATGAATATCTATTTTATTAATGGACTGAGGTTTATAAGAATTCATTTCCATGCAAAAACCATAGCGCTTTGTTTGATTAAAAAAAGGGCAAATGTTTATGCGATAGATTATGAATAAAATTTAGTATTCAACATTTAGTGACTGGCCAATTTTTGTAGTGAACCAATAAAACTAGAAATGAAAGAATGCAATGAATGCTTGTAAACAATAGTAATAAATTGTATAATGAGATTTAAAAAGCTAAAATAAGAAGAAATGATGTTATTACAAACGATAAAAAAAGCTATTTTAACTAAATAACTAATTGAAAGTAATATATTGCAACAGAAACTAGATTAGAGGGCCATTCCTAACCTACTTTTGTTGTAATATAGGACACGCCCTTATTGAATAGTAAACTAAAATCTCAAAAGATAAGATTTTTTTGTGTCATGGAAATCAGATTCATAGATTTACATTTATATCAAGAAAACTTCTCTTCTCTAATTTAACTATTATCTCAATCCTCTATAATTTTAAGAAGTTATATATCCTCTACTCTAATGGATCCCTTTGCATCCTCTTACATTGTATACACTGCATATATTTAAAGCATAGGAGAACATATTTAACCCACAACAAAATCCCCTATTCATGTGTAAGCAATTAAATTACAATCTCGTCAAGTGGAAATAGAAGCTATGACATGAAGTCCATATTAAAAATATGGTTTATTGATGGTAAAAGATAGAATACAAATTCATATTACGTGATATTTTCAAGCCATAGAATTCATAAAAAAATCCTTTTGAACCTAGCAATAACCTCAACCTATGTTCGACGCCTTATTTTGGAATAGGGTAGTTTGGAAGTTTGACCATTAGAAGGCACTACCCTTATTTTTCATATAGTTTATATGATCAAATTCAGAACCATATCAAGGAATCTAGAGAATTAACCTTTGGAGGATTTTATGCTATAGGAACACAGGTATGTTAATCCCTACAAAGGGATACCATATTTTTACTAAAGTTATTGGACCTATGATTGTTGTTGGAGAGACGTAGTTTTGACTCTATTAATTGAAAAAAAGAGAGGGTAAAATCATTGAAATTAAAAAAGTAATGCCTTATGATTACGTTTGAATGCTTTCTTTGGAATCATGAGTAAATGTGATAAAAGTAACAACAAAATAGTGAAACAAAGGAGCAAAAAGTGTTAAAATAGGAACTTCAAACAATGAAAAGGGCTTGAAAATGAAAGATTAAGAATTACCCCACATATGAAATATAACATGTCCTCATGCATGTCAATAGTGAATTGAATGTTGATTCCAAATTTTTCAAAACTAAAAAGAGTTGTATCCCTCAAACCTATGCTTTAGAAAAGTGATGTTTATAGAAACTATACAAACATATGTATATCAATGGATTCAATCTGATCAAGCAATGTACTAAAGATAGATATTGAATCCTTCTACAAATCAATTGTGGAAAATAAACACGATCACCATTCACAACAAGTAAAGAAAGAAGAAAACCAATCCGCAACACAGATATTTTCATGGGGAAAGCTTGTTTCTCAAAAACCCTCTATCTTCTATTGTGTATTCACCAAGGAATCATGAAACAATTACAATGCACTCTTCTCACAAGAGTCTCTTGCACTCTACTTATCATCTCACACTGATCCAGACAAAATCGGGCCAACACTTAGCCAATTTTCAGCCTGTCTTCACCGTGCCTTGCTCATGCAATTCATGAGGAATGAAATCCCTATTCCTTAGGAATTCCAAACTTTCTCAACTGTGCAAGTATCATGCTCAATCCTGTGGTGCTTTAACTACATCTGGACAACTTTCTAATAATGCAACTAATAGTCAACTTCATTTTAAACTTTGTCTCAAATGGGTCTCTACTAGAACTAACGTGCATGCAAATATTAATAGTAAACCATCACTTGCATGGAATATCACTACATGTGAATCAAATCTGATTTAATTCACTTGACCTCTCACTAGTGCAACAAACAGTTACAACTAGTTCAACTGAGTTTAACTCACTTAAATGAGTCAATTGATTTCTCATGCACTTAAATACAACTTGAACTGTAAAACACATAGAATCATTCTGCATTCCTCACCAACCACCCTCAACTAGAACTTCATGAGCTTACTGAGTTTATCACACTTAGTTAACTATTACAAGTGATTATGAGATAAGATTACAATTTATTGTCCAATTTAATTAAGCGATAATTAAATTAGACATATTTCAAAATTATTAAATAAATCTAATCGCACACTAATGTATCGCTAGGATCCATCATTACATGACCTGTGGTCCCACACTAGTGTGTGTGTTGTCATGTTGTTTTTGTATTCCAATTTCATTGTTTCTTGTTGCAAATTTCAACAATGTTTCGTTTATCAAAATGTCTAATTTGGATGTGAATTTTCTATATGGTTTCTCCCCTTTCTCTTGGTACATTTTAAGTTTAATCACCAACCATATACTATATCACTTTATCTATTGGGATTCCACATACCATTTTCTCACATGCGTACGTAACCCTTTCTTTTCGCATATGAATTGATCATTCTGATCTCACAACCTAGTGCTCTAACAGTTTAGGGATTCATTTCTCACTTTTTCCATAATTATTCAATAATACAAATTCTTTAATCTCTTCTTTTAACCTTTTTAATATTCATATTTTTTATTTTTTATTTTGAAAAAAAGTAAGGTATCCATAGGGATGTAAGATATTCCATGTTTCACTATATTTGGAAAATTTTCTTCATATTTGAAATCATAAAATCTAATTTTGACCAGTTATGATTCAATATATATAAGAGATTCACGATAAAATAATGTATTCCTTGACATATTAAGGCATATCCTTAAAATTGTTGGTGATTCTTCTTTCTCATCATGGTTGTACTCAGTCCCCACAGTTTTTTCTTTGGTCACAAATTTGGAATACTGTTGATTTCATGGAAAATAAGATTTGGTGTTATGATGTTGAAGTTTTTTTCAGCCATGCTTTTAGTAAATCAATAAGTGATACTAAGCCCGAAGGGCTAGGTCTATGTTGTCAACATTTCATCAAATATTTTCTTTCAGTGTTTTTCCTATGTGTTAGTGTCAGTCTAGTCATACTGCCATCAGTTATCAAAATTGCTCTTTTGCATTTGCATATTAGGAGTCCCATACCAATAAAATTCACAATTCCGCTAGGTCATGGATTCATTGATGGTAGTGATTTTTCATCAGTTTTCCCTCATGAGGTACTTGCTGATTCTCCTTTCTATGGTCTTTAGTCATGAGCTTCTTTCACTTTGTGAGTCATGTCAGTAGGTCATAGGATGGGTCTCATTAGGTTCTAGGATCTCACCTTCGTCAAATTAATAATTCAAGTGTCAATAAATATCACCAAGGTCATGACGAGGTCAATAGACTCAAAGTCACAGCACTCGGAAGACCGAAGTGATATTTTATTCAGTTTGATGTGAATTTTCACCTCAAAACCATGTTTTGAGGTGAAAAAATGATACTTGTACTTTATTATCATTTATTATGTAATTTTATGTCAGCATATGTAATAAGTCACATTTCAGAAGCTGCTATCTCCATAAAGTCACCGCCCTGCCCTTCAGAGAAGTTTTCTATAGCATTTTTAGCACCAAATCATGTTCCAAGTAGATTCAACAGAACGGGCCCGGAAAGAGCTTTCCAACGGTATACTACACTCTTAAAACTGACTTCTGGATTTAAATTTATGTCTAAGTGAAGTAAAAGTCCTCTATATCCTAACCCTTCCCCTTTTTCCCATTTTTCCCTTAAACTTTATGTTTAAAATTTTAATATTTTTTAATAAAATCCCTTTCTCCTCCCTCCGATTATAAAATAACATTATAAAAAATACATATGTGATTTATTTCATAACCACTTCCCCTCCATGCTTTGGAAACTTTATAATAAAGTTCGAAGTGTTATATTATAATCCCCGCCATTATAAACCACTTCCCCTTTTCATAACCCCTTAAACTTTAGAAAAAATTTTAAGTTTCATATTATAAATTCCCATAGTCCCTTCCCCTTTCATCGCAATCGCAAATGCCATTCTGATTGGAGCATCCCAAAAGTTTCAATGCGATCGCGTTAAGTCTCGATCACACCCCGGATCGCATCGCAACATTTTATAACAGCCCTCTGATTGGCCCGTCGCGAAAAACTTCGATGTGATTACATAGACCGTGTTGATGTCATTCTGGCCATTGATATTATCGATGATTGGACGACCTTTATGAAATCAGGGCTTTCAAAACTATCCTCCCGATTGCACCCTCCGATTGACTCCCGCTGATGGCCCGCTCCGATTATCCCTCAACCGTTGATCTCCCAATCCCATCCGATGGCCCACAATTCATCGCCTCCTCCCAATCTCATCGATGATTTTTGTTATGTAATGAACCCGCTCTCCCACTTGATTCCGATTGCAATTTCTCATATCCCGGTCCCACCATAAAAACCCCTCCTCCCTTTTAAATAAAATTCCTCCCTCCCTTTTGTAAAAGTGATAAACCATTCTTTATGTATTTTCAAAAGGGATATCTCCACTATGTTATTGTATTACTCTATCCGGCCTTTCCAATCACATCGGAGGCTTCTGGCCTTGTTTCACATACATCCGAAACCCCCGATCCTGATTGCGATTATGTAAGTTATGATATTTCGCATACTCTTCCTTCCCCCCGATTCCAATTTAAATTGCGATGTGGACCCCATCTCCCCTCCCTTTGATCCTTTCATTTAAAAAATCATTTTTTCCCTTCACAAAGGCATAAATTCATTATTTCATCAGCATTTTATTAAGAAGTCATAAATATTCAAAGCACCAAGAGTTAATGTGAGACATAAATTGTTACAGCAATAGCAAAGTAGGAAATCTGTTCTTCGGATTGCCTATTTTTCTTTCATCCAGTATAACAGAAAAATTTTCAGATGGTCAAACATATTGTTGTTTCTAATTTTCAGGGGCATATTGTTGGTTCTCTTTTCTATCTTCAGATTTCAGTTCTTGAGCTATTAAAATAGCTCCCTTTTTCGGTGGATCTATGTTCCCACAAATCTGGTGTATTTATTGTAATTGTAAAATCATTTGTAAAACGTTCTGAAGTCTGTAACTCAGCAATAGGGGACTAGTGTGGAAAGAAATTCTCTGCGCTCCATTGTACAGTTTGACAGGGAATTAATAAAGTGATGCAGCTCTGATTTGTGGGATCCATGTGGTATGAGATTTAGCATTTGTTTCTCTCCTTTGTTTCATATGTAAATTTTTATGTTTCACCTCTCATTCATAAACATCTCTTTTTGAATGCTTTCAAGATAGAAAGGTATTATCCATTTTTTATGCTCTGCCTTGGGAAATCATTCATACTCTATGTTTTTCTTCTGTTTGCAAATGATCCATTTATTGTGCCCTTTTCAGCTCGTCACCAGTATTTCCATCCCATCCTTATTTAACCTTAATTGCTAAAATTTCCTGCCTAACTTTCCCCATGAAATACCCTATATTCCGATTTAATTCCCCAGTTTCATACTGTCCCATTTTGTCCCACACATCCCTGAAAATTCATTCATTTTATCAAAATTATTTCCTATCATTATACCTAGCCTAATATCAGTCCACTATTGCGTTTTATTGAATATCTATCTTTAAGGAGAGAGCCCTCTCCTGTCCTTATAGGGCTAGCTACAAGGCTGAGCGTGGTTTAGTTGTTACCCTGTTTTTCCCTTTTTAGCCTGGGGTCCAATTTGGGAGCTAACACTATGAATGTGGAATTCATAGTATTCATTTCTATGTGTGGAATTGTAAAAAAAATGACATATTTATCTAAGTTCACTTTGTTATTAGAAACAACAAATATGAAACTTATTGTGATTTCATAAATTTCCCCACACCATTCATTTTCTTAATTTCTTCCACAATTAAAATTTTGATTCCCATTATTGTATATACTATTCCCTATATTTTTAAGGCGTAGTTGAATATTCTTGGCCATTTTACTAAGACTCTTCCATGGATAGAAAGGAAAATTTCATTTATCATGTACTTAAAAATGTAACAACGGGGCGATATGACTCAATAATTAATCACATACGTGAGTATGAACTATTTTCAAGGATCTTAATTTTAGGCAGTTTTGTTGATTCCTTTATTTTAATATTCTTTCATCTAATTTAATAATTAATTTTCTTTTGTTTTTTCATATAGTATTATAAGTACACCAAGGATTATGAAGACTCGCCATAGCTACATTCTTCAACACCACACACATTGCAAATTTAATTTTCAAATAAATTGTTAGACTAAAGGGGTTATCTAGAAGTATAGAGTTTGACTGAGACACAAAATTTTTTGACTACTTTTGCACGACTTCGTGGAAGAATATTGGGACATATCATCCTATCAACCTAAAAAAAAAAAGGAACACTAGATTTCTCAATAGGATCTTGGGAAAGACTCTAAGAAGGTTAGTAAATGAACACAAAAGTTAGAGGGACCAATTTATTCCCCAAGATTTATTTTCCTAAAATAATTGACCTAACATAAGAATGAGAATAAGCCCATTCCATGTTGTAAATGGTCTGCACCACATAGACATCTATGAACTTAGAAACTTGGGAAAGAAGAGATGCGAGACTCTAATGCGGAGGAATTTTCAACAATTATGCATAATCTACATGAACATATCAAAGGGAAGAAATATGAAGGAAACATGAGATACAAAAAGAGGGAAGACCTCCAAAAAATGGAGGTTGATAGTGAAGTGGGAGAGATGGTTCAAGCACACTTAAGGAAAGAAAGTTTCCCAAAACTTGAATATAACAAGATGAAGTTGAAGACGATTGGACCATACAAAATCTTGAGGAATTTCTGATCTAATGGCAATGAAATTGAGATATCTTTTGATGTTGAGGTTTATCCAATGTTTAATGCACCATATTTGTACCTTGTCATATACCACTACATAGCCCCATTTTTTTTAACATGTATATATACACATAAAAAAAATATTCAAAGTTTGATCTAATTGAATGATGATAGTATTTTCATCTATGCTTGTTGTCGATTACCTCCTAGGAGAAATATGGCTCTTTTTGTTTCATTATTACATCGGAAATCATATGTGCTATTTACCTAGTAATACTTCTTACTCAATATTTCTAGTATCACTATAATGAATTACGCTATCATGTTACACCTTCCGATGTAGTTCACTTATATATGCTCCTTTTATCTTTTAGAAGTCCATTTCTATTTCATGTACCTAGGACTTGATCTCAACTCTTCTATCCTTAACAAAACATAAGTGATAGGAAAACACCTTATTTATTTCCTTCATTAATGCTATAAGATACGACATGTCAGGGAATTTAGTATTGCAATAGGAGAAAGTATCATGTTTCAGTTTGAATATGTATATTCCCCTTAGGAAGTCACACACACATACTTCATTCTTATATTTGTCCACCTCAGTAATAAGAATAAATATTCACCTTCCTATATGACATAAGAGTTCAGTATTCATTTAAATCATTTGTAGTATTCACGTAGCTTATTTTCACAATTAATTTACATTCCTATTAGGTATCGATACTAATATCAATTTATGTATAACCCACTTACCATGCTATGCTATTTGTTTGTCATTATTGATCACCCGTAACCAAAGTTTTTAAATACACAATTATGGTTGATGATTTATAATCAATGTTTTTGGAGAAACATTGATCTACCATCTTATTGGCCTATTCTTGAGGTAGGGAGGCATAAACATAGATTATAGTTACAGTTTATTTCATATTTTCGAAAAAGAAAATTCTATCTCGACTAATGCTAGAATTAGTCGAAGGCAATAAATGCTTAATGCTTGTATATGTTGCCATCAAAGGTTGAGAGAGTGTCATTAAAGTTCCACTAAAACTGCCACGTACACCGCTGAAACTGCCACATACACTGCCATGCGCCTACCTCTCATGAAACCATACATTTCTATTGACAACAGAGAACATGAAATTGATCCAGCAAAACCCACTATTTAACTAGTATATGGCTGCGATTGCATTTCAAAATGGTTGCGTCCATTTGCACACTGGATGATGGCTACAAATTGCAATTTGGAATGGAAATTTGGAATGGGTGCAGAAAATGATGGAGTATGAAGTTTGGTAGATAACATCACCACCTTGTTTTCTACGTTGTGTTTGAAAAGTTTGCCTTAGAGCCCTATTTATGTGATCAATTTTCTAGTGAAAATTTGTTGGGTTACTGCGATTGTCGGAGTGGTGGAGGGATGGCACGACTGGGATTATTTATATGCTTGGAATTGCTACTTTCTGCCTTAGACAAAGACTTTTCACCTTTACTATTTACTTTACTTGACTTTATCAACGATAAGGTCCTGATAAACCTTCTCATTTTGAATTTAGAAGATGTGAATCTGGGTAAGCTAGGTGTCGGTCCGATAGGGCCTATAGATCAGGACTTGCTATGGGATAACAAGAAAGTCATCAATCGACCACTACCTAAATGGGAGAACAACCAGAGGGACCAGGTGAAGTTGAACCATTTATCATTGCAGATAAGTATGTTTTCAATGGTTGAAGACAAATTTTCTACTTCACTTTCTGTGGCGATATGTTTTTATTTCTGACATTTGACTGTTTTCGTTTATATTAAAGAAAAATTTAGTAGCGATGAATGAATTTGTTTCCAAATACTAGAAAAATATTTAGATTTAAGACTATAGTATAAGGGTGATTTCATGTTGATACAATTTCAAGCTTTTTTACTATGATACACAAAAGAAATGACTAGTTAATAGCAATAAGATTATTGACTGCGTAAATTTGCAATGAGTTGATCGAAGGTATTTCCCTTTATAATCACACAAATATGGATCATATTTTTCGTGTCTATTTTTGGCGTCCTTATACAACATCTTGAAATGAATTTGGGAGTCGTGAGAAGTCTGTCCATAGACCCAACCTCGGTTTGCTCTCTTAGAAAGTTATATGAACTAATATTTTCCTCTCAAAATATTATCCTAACTAATGAAACTGTTAGCATCATAAGAAAAAATCTGTCCCACCACTATAGAGAAGAGTGTCCAAGGAAATTAAATTATTTCTTATGGCTACTGCTAGAATTGGTTGTTACTACAATAGATATTCCTGAAGGTTAGCATAGCATGTTTTGTAAATATCTTCCATTTTGATTTTTTGGTTTTAAATTGCAAACTTCTTGTGAACATATTGGTAATTAATTTCTCATTTACCTAACAAGCTGCTACACTATATTTATGATAGTTATTGGAACTGCTGTTGATCTTAGTAGGGTGGATTTGGGCGCATTAAACCCATAACTAGCATAATAGTAAGAGGCATCTTACCTTAGCTTGGTTCCAGTCCTACCATACCCATAGCAGAAACAAAGGTAGATTCCAAGCCACTTGATCGCTCAGAATCAAATAAAGAAGCATAAGAAACTAGAGAGGTAGCGAGGGAAGCCGCAACCCGTAATTACTAGTGCAAAAGTGAAGGAATCGGGATACTTATGATGTTGTCTGCAAGCGATACTTCTTGTCTATTTACTAGAGTGAAGGCAGTAAAGGTAAGTATGTGTCCTTCTCCAACAATGGAGTCATTCATGCATTTTGGAATTCGTGACTTCAATATACCTGCATTGATCACTTAGCTGATGTCAGAGGTATACCTGTCTAAAGAAAATGAACAAGTGGGATACATGCAAGCTCTGCATTTTACCAACTAGATTTCTATTTTTTATTTATCTGGTTTAATGCTTTTTATTATAATTTAATTATTATTCTTATTTATAAAACAAATACAAACAAATACTTTATTGGTTAATACAAATATTAATTTTTTAATTATCTTTGTGATAATTATCTTAATGATGGGTCACTACAAATTGTAACATTGCCAGAAGCCTAAGGGCCTCTGTGGTTATAACATTTCGAAACCAACCATGTTTCTTTGATATTGTCCTGATGGTACCACGAATTCAGACAAATGTTGAATGGTATTGTTATTGTTCCCTATCGATTTCGATTATATAAATGTTTTTTTTTTCAAACCAGATTGAACCTTGGCCAGGACCAGCCCCTTTTACCAGTAATCTTCAATGCGAACATGTACTTATGTTCTACCAGCCCCTTTTACTAGTAATCTTCAATGGGGATATGTATTTCTTTTTTACCAGCCCCTTTTACTAGTAATCTTCAATGCGGATATGTATTTGTGTTCCTGGTGTTAGCTCTGTATTTTCTTCTCAAATTCTGAATTTCAGTGGGAGTTGCTAATAGCACTTATTATGGCAGGGCTTACAGGTCATGAAAAAAAGACCAATATCATTTCTGAATGTTGTAGCTGGAGATTGTTGGGGTAGAAATAATATTGAGCTGCATGTTAACCTTTGAAATTTATGAAATTTCTGCATTATGACACTTTGAAATTTATGAATTTCTATTTTTATTGTAAAAATCGGCTTGCTGTTGGCTTTAAAGTCTCTGTCTCAACTGAGTGCTAGGTGCTAGCTATGCTAAGTGTTATGCTGAGAGCTATGTATGTTGGCTTCAAAGTCTCTAATTCGCTTACCGTGTTTTCTTTTTTTTTCCTTTTTACTCCGCGGCAGGGACTTGCTGCTTAGCATCCTCCCTTGTTTTAAAATTCAACTATATGTAAATTGCTTATTCATATCTCCATAGTTTGCCATCATTGGTTTCCTCCATGGTGCATTCCATATGTGTTAAGGTCCATACAACAACACATTGAGACAAATGTACACCAAACATTGAAAAACAAATTCTCTTGTGCCACACAACCTTCATCATGTGCCTTTCACATGGTGGTTGAGGTGATTATGTGCCTTGAGATTTTGGTGGTTGATCCAGCTCTCTAGCGTAACCTGACGGTTAGCGTTGGTCAGGCAAACCCTACACGCCTATCATATAATCTTCTATTCTTGTGTGATTCCTCTATGTTTATTCTACCCATGGTTCAAAGGAACTCAAACTCGATTGCTTTGAGCAACATAGTGTCACCGTGGCAGGTTTATGTCAAAACTTATCAATGATACATTAAATCTGGCATTGCACTTTGGATTTTGTATCATCACTAGCATTGGGTTCATGAGATAAAGGAGAAGGGGTGTATGATATCTACAACTCTGTGCCACGTAGTATTTTATTCATCTCAGATTCATTGTGATTTTTTGAAGGTAAACCCTATACATTGACTACCTATTTAACTTGTTTACTCTTCTTTCAATTTACCTTCGTTTCCATCACAAAAAGTTATCATGGCAAGTACGTTGACCCCTAACTTGTGGTTTTTTATTTTATTTCTATTTCATTTCCTGTATAGGTACTCTTAGGCATTCCTGCCAGGTAACGTCCTCCTGGGGCTTTTATTTTATTCTTAATTTACATTCTAATATTTTATCAGTTTTATGGTATTATTTTTTCTTCTCTAGTCCCCAAGACCACTATGACATTTGCGATTTTCGAGGAAACGTGATCCAATATCCGATGTTTTTTCCCTTATTTGGGTTCTTCACTTCTTAGAGTTTTACGAGTAAGATCTCGTTTTAATTTCTCTGATTTTGCTACTATGACGTCCACTTGACCCTCCGTCGAGCATCATCATTTATTTTATTTCTATTACTTATTTCTATTTAACCTGATGACATAGAATCCATTACCTGAAGAATGATTTACCCTCCATTTTGAGCTCAATTAAAAAGAGTCAGCACATAGGAAGATTACCCTTTTACATCCTCAGCTAGTTATTATACTTGCCTATTCCATATTTATCCACTTAGTTATTTATTCAACTCGGACTACCTCCCATCTATCTCTGAAATCTGCATTCTAGTTGTGGAGGGAGCTTCAAAAAAACTTCTTCTGGTAGGTAATTAATTATAAAATAATGATTTTTACCTTGTGATTTATGGTTATTCATGTAGTTCCTTGCTTACATTGTAGAACTTTCTCCTTTGTGTTTGGAATAGCTGAATATGGACGCTGGCTCTTAGATTCCTAGTGCCCCAACTCATACCTCTCACTATTGTCAGCCTATCCATGCCTCCCTATGTTCCGCAGGTTGGTTTTGTTCCCTTAAAAAATTCAAAAAGTAGAGAGTGCGTGTTCTACCTTAAATGCCTTTATGCTCAAGTTTCAGTGTAGACAGTCACAGGTATCATTTAGGATTTTTTCTAGTATATTTTATTTTTCAGTGTTAGTGTTGTAGTGATGGAAAAAAATAGTAATGTAATATTGGTTTGCATAATTTTGGTTATACTTGGCTCACTATGCTCTTAAAAAAATGTACTCGCGGCACAATGTACGATTTGTTTCACTTTCTCGGTTATTGCCAGTTAAGGTGACACCATCTGATTTATTCAAAGGAGAAGTCTTATGATATTAGAATAAGGTCAGGAGGTGTTTTCTTATTTATTTCTCCTATATATACTTAAAATATACATATCATTCACATAGAAAAACTTATTATAAGGGATTTTTGTGGATATTTTTTTGTTCTATACCATGTATACTAAATCTTGTTCCATATTTCCCGAACATTCTTATGTTTATGTTTAAATGCCCTATGCTCTCGAGTCTCAGAAGCTATGGTTTAATTTACTAAGATTTTTCTTGGTGCCTATGCTAAAATGAATGAATCTAATTCATATTCTCATTGTCATCTATGTTATGGTTCCTATATGAATATTGGACTGAAATTGTTTCTCTCTACTTTCTTAAATATCCATGTCTATCAATATTCTCGTATAATGTTATGGAAGTTACTTTAGTTCATTATTTACACACATATTGTATCAAAAGCTATGTTGGGTCATTATTGTAAAATTTTCCATACTCGTTGTGTATCGAACATATGTTGTTTGTCTCTATTCTCAGAGAGCCCAAATGTTAATTATGGATGAGAGTAGATATACTCACTCATAATTTTAGATCAAAACTTATAGCTCTACATTTACTAATTTAGAAAAGATATTATAGTTGCATTCAACTTAAAAGAAATTCTTATGTTAATTTTTCTTATGCATATCCGCACGAATGTAATGCACCATACGATGGCTTACAAGTATTAGTCATATGTATAAATTTCACTAATATAATTTATCCAGAGGTTATAATGTAAACCGGTCGTTACAACATATATGTATACATAACGCTTCCCATTATCCATATATCCTTGTTTCCTTTACTGCTCCACCGTTATGTGTTCCTTTCGTCAGTTATCTAATGTAAAACCTTAGTAACAAGTTTATTTCTTTACGGGAGATTTCCGGTGGTTTAGTCTAGTTATATTACCCCTGTACTTATGTATAACCACCCTTTATTATTATCGGTTGTTAGTCCCATTCATTATATTTCCCTGCTTTTGTTTTCTTCCATATTAATTTCTCGATTATGCTAACCTGATGATAATGAAGACGAAAACTATTAAAGATATTTATTTTTTATTTTTTATTTTTTAAATCAGAATGATTTAATGTCACTCTAAAGGATTGCTAGGACAAAATTGGGGTATTCTAACTCAGGGATATAAGAACCCCGCTAATTTTTTTATTCCTATAATAACCATAAAACCATAGATCCCATATATTAATGCTAAGGATAATAAATATCATTAACACTTTGAACATTCTCACACCATTATGGAAATTTAATCCTAGAGTTTTTAATACATAATTCCTTTATTTAATTATTGAATGATTTCTCCTGTAGTTTTCTTTCTATCTACGAAACTATCTAATATGCACCTGTAATCATGGATATGGTAAGAATAAACAATGAAAGCATGAGAAGACTTAGCATATTCAGGTTATATTAAATATATGTCATACATTAGCCTAAAGGCTCTTATTTTTCAATATAACTTTTATCTTTTTTGGGAAATGATAAGCAATCTTTAATAACAACTACATGCATTCCTGCATTAACAAAAAAATGATGAGTTTGGTTACTTACACTGCACGCGCAATTCAAATAAGATGAATATAATCATTCTCACAACTAGTTGACATTATACCTCTACATAAACTTAAATTCTCGAGCACCCTAAAGAACTAATACATTTAAATATGAAATGAAGCACAAACGAAATAATTCTAGCAGGAAAAAGGAATAGCATCTCCATAAGGGTACTTAGGAATTTCACACCTTTCACTGCCCAATCTAGAACTAGTTCCTCCAGTTCACACCCGACTTGTAAGATTCTTGCCAAGGTATCAACAATCCGTGTTGATTCCCTTAATTATTACCTTTATTTAAGGAGCATTCCAATTTTGTGGACCTTTTTATTCACTTGACTAGGATTTTCCATAAAATCTCACCTTTCTCTCCTGCCATGCTTTTATGTTTTTTCCAAGCTTATCATCTTGCCCAACCAAAAAACTTCATGGATATTTCTCTCCCATCTATTGAACTTAGCTATAATTTTATCTAGAATTGTTATCACGAAAGAATTATCCAATCTCTATTACTAATGAGATTATATTATTTTGTTTTGTCATAAATTTTGATTCAAAGTGTCTCATTCCTAAGTACATACACTATATTTATTTATTTATTAGTAATTATTTATTTATATCATTGTTACAATGTTATTTATGGATTTTCCACCAATATAACCAAAAAAAGATTGCAGTAATGAAGGGATATTACATTATTCTCCACTTTTATTAACATTGTCCTCAGTGTTTGTTATCTAGTTTTTTTTCCTGAAATATTGTTGAATGAATTTTTCCTCTTTCCATTTTCTTGCTCCTATGCATCATTACAATTTTATTATCAGCAACATCTCACTCCTCAAACCAGATCTCGTTTTGTTTTAAGATACCATGGGTTTTTCCAGAATATTTCCCTCGATGTTATTTGTACCAGTCCAATGAATTAGATGGAAGTTCTCATGTACCTATTTTGCAGGTAGCAATATATATGAAAATATTTCAATTTTAAATATGAATAGAAAATATTAATTGGTATACTATAGTGCCAATTCTGTTGGTTCTTTGTATTTTCAGTATTTTATGAAACCCTTCATATTGTTAGAGAACTTTAATATTCTCTTAACCAAAATATAGTTGATTCTTGTCTTCCAATGTCTGTCATGCTTACAATAATATTTTTTTTTTTCATTTGGGGTGATGAATCAACTCGTAAGCATCAATACTTTTACATTCATTCCATGCCCCTTTTCCAGTCTACACGTTGAATATGTGTTTTATAATTTCCACCTGCATTGAACATACTATTCACATGCATCCAATAATTTCAGCATCATTAATACATAGTACTTCAATAAAACAAAGGCCATGCACATTATCATAAATATTACTTATTTATAAATTTCAAAATAAATAATTGTATTTTTATTTTCACATTGCTCATAGTAAGACAACAATTAGCATGGAAGCATTTGTAGCATGTTATAGTTTAGCTATGATTTTATGACTAGTGAAACTGCTATATATATATATATATATATATATATATATATATATATATATATATATATATATATATATATATATATATATATATAATCAAGTAGGGTTATGATTAAAGTAACCTACAATTTGACTCAACTATGGGCATCCTGAACTGTTTTTCGAAGATGTTAATCATTACCTGTACAGGTAGTCAACCAATATCTCACTATTCACCAATTTTAGCATAATGTATTTCCCATTATATGACACATTTCTCTCTTTCTTCATTTAAAACTGCAGGCTTATAATCTCAGTTTCAATATCATTCTATTATTATCATTACCACTAATTTAGAGTTTATTGGTATTTTTTTGAAGGTGATGTAATTTGTAATCATTATTATAGTATCCTCACATTTGTTACGCAGATATATGTATCGAACACTCACACACAACTTATTTATCTTTAGTACTCAACATTGATGCCTAGATCATCCTTATTCACATGATAAGTAGATCACATCCTCCATTTACACACATCATCAGTTGAGTAAAAAATAATATTGGTTATAACATTTCAGTTTTATCTAAGAAAACAAGAATTTCTTTGTTCAACATTTCCAAAATACTTCTATAATCTCGCAGGTGTGTGAATTTTTTTTCCTCTCTAGTTCCACATGTATATATATATATATTTTTTTATTTTAATTTAATTCACATACTTTTGAATCTCCTAAAATAATCCATTTACAAGTTTTCATTTGTCGTCAAACCCACCTTATTTCCTATAATATATCTAGAATCTTAGTTACCTTGTTCTTCTAATGTTGACATGTAAACGTTAGGTCCCTAGATTAATAGTTTAGTCCCTTATTGTTATTAGTGTAATCCACTTATTGTTATTGTTGTACCCAATAACCCCCATATTGTTATTATTGTTCCCTTACATTATTATTGTTAGGTCGGCTAGGATAATAATGTAGCCCCATGGACTCCTATATATAGAACGAGGTTTTGTCATTTGTATCATCTAAGGATTGTTCATTTATGTAATGTAAAGGACCTTTCCCCCTCGAAGTGGCTTATTTCTAAGGTAGAGATCTCTCTTCTCTTCTATTTTTGGATCTGGTTTCATAACATTTGGTATAAGATCTTTAGATTCTAGGGTTCTACTGCTCCAAATAGGTCATTGTGGAATTTTCAATACAAATTTTTTTCTACAAAGGTTCAGAAGCTGAAATTTTTATCACGCAAACTGGAAGCCTAAGGATATTTGTGCAAAAATTTTAGATCTTGGTTCACAATATTTGTGGAGATATGATCTATGGAAGTTAGTGTTTTTTCAGGCTCCCGAATTTCATCTAAAAGAAGTGACCTTGGGAAAATAGTCATAACTCTCTCTTTGAGAATCAAATTCCAATTCTGTAAAAATTGGTCGAAAGGACACATACATTAGTTTCCTTTATATCAATTTTAGAGCCGAAGTATGAAACAATGACACGTGGCATGCCGTACAAGTGTGATATAGTAAATAAATCAATAATTAGGTCATTGTGGGCGATTGGGGATAACTTTGACTTGAAGCATCCAAATCAGGTCAGACCTGTGGCATTCAAAAGAAGATTCAGATGGATAATGCGGTACCAAATTTCAGATATTGAAGATCCTAAATCATAGAGATACTTCAGTTTCAATATCGAGCTCCTCAAAAGAAAGAAAAGGGTGTGCATTATTTGGAATCGCATAAGCCTTGTTTGAAAACTCAGTTTGAAGTCATTCCAAGCGCATATTGAAGCATAAATATCAGTATTGGGTTCTAAAATTCCCACTAAAAATAATTCAACATGGATCAAGCCCTTTAAATACTATACTATGGCTCATGAAGATGAAGAAGTGCAACATGATATATCAAAATTACAAGAGAAAGTGCACCAATTTTTGCTCTCGCAAAGACAAGAAAAAAATGAAATGGAAGTTTTGAGGAAAGGTGTGGAAGCTAAGATGGATTCTTTGAAGAAAGGTGTGGAAGCTAATATGGATGTTTTGAAGAAATGCGTGGAAGCTAATATGGATGGTATGGAAGAAAAAAAAGAAGGTTTGAAGGAAGACGTGGAAGGTTTGAAGGAAGGTTTGACAAAGTTGATACAAGAAATGATTCCTAATGGTGAAAAGATAGTAGAGGAAACTCATGATGAGAAAAAAAATAAATTTTAATCTCGATTTCATAATCTTAAATGTTGGATGGAAGACCCACCATATTCCAAATATTGAAATGAGGAAGTTTGATAAATTGATAAATATCAAACAAAATTGTTAAGTGGTGGAGCACATTGAGGACTTCCAAAAATTGAATATAAGGGTAACTAATATTCTAGAGGAACATATGATTGGTTCCTTCATAGGGACTTTAAAGGATAACATCCAACATGAGGTTCATGTTTGGGAACCTGATTTGTTGGAGAAGGCATTCAGGTTGGAAAGAAAAATTGAATGTAAAATTATGGCGACAAGGAATCCTACCACTCACATCTATAAATATGGAAATGTTGCTAGTCCTATACTTCCACAACCTACAAGGCTGACACCACAACAACTAGAAGAAAAAACAGGAAAAGGGCTTTGCTACAGTTGTGATAACATATACACTAAATTTCATAAGTGTGTTGAGAAGAAATTAATTTACATAGATTGTGAAGAGGATGAATAAAATGAACAAGAAAATTCAAAAGAAGAGGATATACAACAGGAACCAACCCTAGAGAAAGAGGAAATGAGTATGACCATATCGTCTAATGCATTGGCAGGCATTACCACTCCTCAAACTCTCAATTTAGAAGGACATCAAGAAGAAAAAGGTAATAATGTTGATTGATTCAAGTATTACCAATAAATTTATTCATTGTAAGGTAGCCAAGGAATTAAATTGCTTCTTATAACTAGCACTATAATGTCAAGTGATGGTTGCAAATGGAGGAACTATAAATTTCTCTAGAAAATGTCAGAATATCAAGCTAACCATGGAGGAATATGTATTTAATAGTCCAATGGTTTCCATTCCAATGTAGAGTGTTGATGTTGTACTAGGAGTACAAGGGTTACAATATTTGGGGATGGTAGCTTTTAATTTTGAAGAACTTTTATTTAATTTTTTTCAAAAGGAAAGGAAGTCAAATTACAGGGTATCGCAAGGAATTCAGGAAATATAATAAGCTATAATGTCATGAAAAAGATTCTAAAGAAAGAAAAATGAGGCGTAATTACACAATTATGCTCAGTATAAGTTCCAACACTAAAATCATCTATTTCTCCATACCTCCAAAAAGACTTAGATAATCATGATAAGGTGTTTGAAACTCCCAAAGGAGACCCACCAATTCCTGACCATGATCATGCTATTCATTTCATTCCAGGAAGTGTTCCTCCAAACATCAGGCCCTACAGATATCATTATGTCCAAAAGAGAGAAATTGAGTGTATGATTGCAAAAATGTTAGAGGATGGTATAATTCAACGTATTCAAAGTTCTTTATCTGCTCTACTGTATTGGTGGACAAGAAGGATGGATCATGGCACATGTGTCTAGATTATATCGGGGTCAATAATATCACTATTAAAGATAAATTTCCCATTCCTGTGATTGATGAATTATTGGATTAATTACACGGAGAAATTTATTTTATTAAGCTGGATCTTCGTTCAGGATATCATCAAATTATAATAAAGACTGAATATATTCTGAAAACAGCATTTCAAACTCATGAGGGTCATTATGAGTTTTTGGTCATGTCTTTTGTCCTTACCAATCCACCTTCTACATTTCAAGGGTTGATGAATTCCATTTTCAAAACCTTCCTTACAAAATTTGTTTTAGTATTTTTTGATGATATACTAATCTACAACAGGTCTTGTAAGGATCATGTTCAACATGTTGACAAGGTGCTCAAACTATTGGAGGAGAAACAATTATATGAAAAATCCTCCAAATGTTTCTTTGGAGTACAAGAGGTGGAATATCTGGGTCATATTGTATCTCAAGAGGGTTTTAAGCTATACCCTATAAAAATTAATACCATTAAGGAATGAAATGTCCCCACAACCATAACATAGTTGCAAGGATTTCTCAGTTTAACTAGGTATTATCGCAATTTTCTTAAGAATTTTGGGAGAATAGAAGCACATCTAACAACATTATTGAAGAAAGATGCATTTTCATGGACTCATGAAGCAACTAAGGCCTCTGAACATCTTAAAGAGGTAATGCGCCTAGCACGGATCTTAGCTATTCCAGACTTCACAAAAACATTTATTGTGGAATGTGATGCCTCAGGAAATGGAATTGGTGTTATTTTAATGCAAGAAGGAAGACCCATTTCTTTTTAAAGCCATCCGATGAAAGGAAATTATTTACATAAATCTATTTATGAGAAGGAAATGTTGGCAATACTACATGCACTAAAAAAATGGCGACCTTACCTAATGGGAAGACACTTCAAGGTAAAAACTGATCATGATAGTCGTAAACACTTTTTTGAACAGTTACTATCTTCAGAAGTGCAGCAAAAAGGGGTCACAAAGATGTTGGGTTATGACTTTAAAATCATCTACAAAAAAGGGAAGCTAAATGTTGTTGCAGATGCAATCTCAAGAAAGGATGAAGTGGTGTAAGCATTTCTTTGTGCCTTTTCTATTATCCAACCATATTGGATAACCAAAGAAAGGGATGAATAGAAGAAGGACAAAGAAGTGTGGACACTCATTCAAAAGTTTTAGCAAGATCCTAGTACATTTGGTACATTTAGTTGGAAAAATGATTCCTTATAGTACAAATATTGCTTATATATTTGTAAGAATTCCCAAATAAATCAAAATATTATTTTCGAATTTCACACTTCTCCTTTAAGAGGACACTTAGAATTTTTAGAAACTTATGGTAAGGTGAAGAATTTTTTTTTTTTTGATGTCCTTAAATATGATAGTCAAAATTTTTTGGTGGAATGTTTGGTTTTCCAACAAAACAAAGTTGAGACAATTAAGACCCCGGGTATTCTACAGCCTTTATCCATTCCAAGTCAACGTTGGGAGGATATTTCAATGGCTTTTATCATAGGTTTACCTATGTCCGAAAGAAAGAGTGTCATGATGGTGATAGTTGATAGGCTTACCAAGTATGCACAATTTTGTGCATTATCTCATCCATTTAAAGCAAGTACAATTGCTACTGCATTTATGGAAACAATTCAAAAGCTACATGGAAACCCAAAGATTATTGTAAGCGACAAAGATCCCATTTTTACAGGAAATATTGCACGAAATTATTTTCTTGCTTGGGTATTCAACTAGCTCATAGCTCATCTTATCATCCTCAACCTAATGGTCAAACTGAGACAGTGATTTTTTTTTTGGAAGGATATCTTCGTTGTTTGTATTTGATAAAAAAACACAATGGGTCAAGTGGTTACCTCTAACTGAATGGTGGTATAACACTTCCTTCCATAATGCAGCAAAAATGACCCCATTTATGGAACTTTATGGATATCATACACAATCCATCGCATCATATTTAAGAGAAAATTATATGGGTCAAAAAGTGGAAAATCACATCGAGCATCAACAACAACTTCTCCAAATATTAAAGGATAGCCTAAATTTGGCACAAAATTGAATGAAACAACAAGCAGATCAACATCCCATCGAGAGAAATTTTGATGTAGGAGAGTGGGTATTTTGATGGCTACAACCATAGAAACAAATTTCACTCAAGCAAGCTAAGAAGGATAATAAATTATCCCCAAAGCACTATGGTCTTACAAGGAATTTCAAAATATTGGTACTATGGCATACAAATTAGAGCTTCTTGATCCTTTGCGAGTGCATCCAGTTTTCCATGTTTCATGCTTAAAGAAGGTTATAGGTGACAAACTTCTAGTTCAAACAATATTTCCATAAATTGGTGCAGAAGGAAAAATCATATTGGAACCTAAAGCAATCATGGAAACAAGAACTCAACAGCTATGAAATTGATCAATTTTAGAGTATCTCATAAAATGGAAGAACTTACCCACTTAAGATTCTACATGGGAGGATGAGAATTTTATACAGAAGCATCGAGAGCTACTCAAGCATTGAGGAAAACACTTTTTGAAGGAGAGGGGCATGTTAGGTCCCTAGATTACTAGGGTAGTCCCTTATCGTTGTTAGTGTAACCCTGTTATTGTTATTGTTGTACCCCTGTAAGCCCCATATTGTTATTATTGTGCCTTTACATTATTATTGTTAGGTCGGCTAGGACTATATTGTCACCCCATGGACTCCTGTATATAGAAGGAGGTTTTTTCATTTGTATCATCCAAGGATTGTTTATTTATGTAATGTACAGGAGGATGACCCGTCAAAGTGGCTTATTTCTAAGGAGTTGATCTCTCTTTTCTTCTAGTTTTGGAGCTGGTTTCATTAAAGTAGAAATCAATTGGTAGTGGAAAGGTCGATACATTGTTCAAATATGAGTAATTACTCTCTAATTTTCATACTAAAAGTAACCATGTTAGCACAAGGACAATGCAGGGAATCTCACATAGATGCGTAAAGCAGTTTAAAGATCGACATTATCTAGGTTGATGTTCCCTTTTTACAGTAAAACATAAGTAAATAATGACAATCTGCATTTTCAACTTCGTTCTCCCAATAAAACTTTAAATCACAACATTATGGAGAGTTAGTAATTTTGTAGGTTTCATATCCATGGTTATAATTGGCTCAAATGTATTATCGAACTTTGATATTATTTCTTTTATTTTCCCTTTTTATCGGGACACCTGTTATGTTCGCATCATAATTAATATTCATATTCATCAAAAGTTATCAAAGTAACACTATATGACGAACATAGGGGAATCCTTCGCCTTCATAACTAAAGGGGACATGACACACCCAGAGAAAAGAAAAGAAAAACTATATATTTATGAAAAATAGTCATAATGATTTAAATTTGAATAGTCCAATCTAAACTTTTGGAATAACGTATGTGCATTTGAGAATTTATAATAAAATTCTTCCCCTACATTTACTCTAGTTGTCATATTATAGTCAAGTGAATCGTATTTAATTTTTCTATTCCCGTGAGAAAAAAATTGAATCAGTGATTCTAGAATAGTTGTGTTTTTTTCCCATTCTTCACCGTATATATAAATCTACTAAAATAAAAAAAATTCATCACAGTTGCCATTGATCATTTCCATCTTGTAGTTGTAGATTGCCCATAAGATTCAATAAGATCCTGTAGCCTTGATATATTCCCATTACCATTATGATTATAAGAACAAAGTATTATATTCAGCATTTGTGTGACACATATGATGTTAATATGACCTCTCTTTTATTTCCCTCCAAATTTACGAACTGATTTATGAAGCCACTAGTACACGATAATTTTATTTAGCACAACTGTTGTGGAACCTTTTACATTTTCCAGGTGTGTCCCATCAGTGATGGCAAACGCTTACTGAAAACAACCCATTACCTTATATTAGGCTCTCAATATTAATTACTAACTTTCTTATCTTCCTTTTCTAGCATAATTATTACTCATCCGAAACTAAACTCTTAATTTTATTCGCAAATACTCATGAAGTTGTTTCTCTTACAGTAACCAGTCTTGATTGTTGTTCATATTATAAACTCTACATGCCTCGTTAACCATCCTCATTTCTTCCAATTAAGTATTATAGTTGAACCTAGGGCTCTTATACCACTTTTCATGTACCTTTACTTAGCGCATTATTTTAAACATATATATCTAGACATAAAACGCATTCCGAGTTTCATTTACTTTAATGATGATATACGTTATGTCTATGCTTGCTATCAATTACCTCCTAGGAAGAAAAGGGTTCTTTTCCTTTCATTAATAAACTGGAAACTGTATGTGTTATTTACCCAGTAATACTTCTTACTGAATATTTCTAGTATAACTATAATGAATTACAATATGGTCCTACACCTTCCGAACTAGTTCACTTACATGGGCTCCTTTTATATTTCAAAATTCCAATTCTATTTCACGTACCGAGGATTGGATATAAACTCTTTTTTGTGCTTAACAACACATAAGTGATATGAACACACCTTCCTTTATTCCCTTTATTAATATTACAACCTATGGGATGTCATGGTATTTAGTATTGCAATAGGGGAAAGTATCATGTTTCATTTTGAATAAGTATATTATATATATATATATATATATATATACTTCATTCTTTTCTGTGTCCACTTTCGTAATAGGCATAAATATCCACCTTCCTATATTACATAAGAGTTTGGTATGAATTTAAATCATCTATAGCCCTGACATTGGCTATTTTTGCAATAACTTATCCTATTAGGTATCAGTATTAATATCAATTTTTTTTATAACCCACCTATCCTCCTCGTGGTGAGTATTGTTTTATTTTAAAATCAAATTATATTTAAATTTCTTACTCATATCACTATATTTTCCCATCATTGGTTTCTTCCATGGTGTATTCCATCTGTGTTAGGTCCATACGGTGACACATGGAGATGAACGCACACTTGAAGTCACACAAAAAAATATCTTCCACCATGAAACCCTCATCACCTGCCTTACACATGGTGGTAGAGGTGATTACCCACCTCGAGATTCAGGTGGTTGATGCAGTTGTCTAGGGCAATATGCCGGTTAGAGTTTGTCAGGAAAAACCTACACACCTAGCATCCGTTCTCTTGTTCTTGTGCGATGGCTTTATCTTTATTCTTCCCATGGTTCAAAGGAACCTAAAATTAATTGCTTTGAACAATACAGTGTCGTCATGGTAGGTTTCTATAAAAAATTATCAATGATACATTAAATCTAGCATTGCACTCTGTCTTTGGTGTCATTGCTAGCATTGCGTTGACGAGATAAAGAAGCAGGGTCGTATGATATCTATTCTTCTACACCATGTAGGATTGTCTTCGTCACTTATTCAAAATGATTTTTTGAAGGTAAACCCTATACATTTACTATCTATTAAACTTGTTTACCCTATATTTAATTTACCTTCAATTCCATCAAAACAAGCTCTCATGGCGAGTACGCTAACCCTTGAATTGTTAGTTTCTATCTAATTTCTGTTTGATTTCCTTTCTAGGTACTCTTTAGTGTTCCTTCTAGGTCAGGTACTCCTAATGCTTACATATTATTCCTCATTGACATTCTAATATTTACGCCTTAAGGCGTTCTTATTTGAAAACAACTTTCCTAGTTGACACTGTGTCCTATTGTTGACCGTGAGATCTATTGTTAGACGATTGAGCAATGTTCTGCCATCAGATTATAAACAGTTAAAAATGAAACATACCTAATCTTGATTTACACAACGGCTCAATCTTGATTTATACATAAATTATCACCTTTAATGTGTCTGCAATTTGTTAAATCTCTGCGAATCAAACTAGAAGGAGAATGAGCATAACTAGAAGGAAAATGCGCATAACTTCTGAGCGTCGTGTTCAGTGGATAGTTGCTGGCATTGAAGATTTGGCAGAGGAGTTCGCATTGCAGGAAGAGGAGCACTGTTTATGCCTTCCCACCTCAGTCCCTTGTGTTCCCACTGGTTATTTGAAAACAAGACCCAGAGCAGTAGGATGATGTTGGGACGAGATCATTTCAGATTGTGTCCAGGGAGGATGTTAACCGGTGTACTGATCTGTGAAGACGTGTTGAGATCGAAGAGAGCCTTTCGAACTGAAATGCGCAACATCTAGTTAAAGAGTGTTGGGACCTGTAAGGCAAACCTGTCTTGAATCCATCGTATGATGGAAAGGGAGTTACTAGTGCTTTCCAGAGCACAGGCCCAGCTTCAAGCTTTTGTTCCTTTTTTTTATCCTATCTCCTTTAGATCTTTATCATCAGTCTGATGAGTCTTAGTCCGTACTTGCTTTGTTTTTAAGTGTAGCACAGGGTATATTTTGGTCATTCATAATAGCAGTTTGCCTGTACTTTGAAGCGATGTAAAACATTTGATATCAGTAAAAATGTTTGTTTTTTTCGGGTGAAAAAAAACGAAAGTGTGCATATTCAAGTGGGCACTCTTTGGCTTGGGTTGGGTTGTAACATAGATTTAAATATTTTACTTAATTTTTTAATATAATTTACATGTTGGTTGGAAATTAGAAATATGAAACTCGTGAGTAATTCAATCAGAGTATATTTTGGTCATTCATAAGAGGATTTTACTTGGATCAGTGTCTACCGTTTAAAGCTATAAAGATTTAAGCATATGTAAAACATTTTATATCAATAAAAATATTAACGCACAAGCTGCATATCTCCTTCAAAGATCAGCAGACTTCTACCTTTCTACTCCACCGAGGACGCTATAGAGAAGCATTGCATTCATTTCTTCAGAGTCGTTTTTGCTCTGTGATTTTATCAATGTGATTGAATCCACATAGTGTAAGCCTAGGGTAAGTGGATATCTTTTTTATTTTTTTATTTTTTATTTTTTGAGTTGTTTTATAGTATATATTTTTTAATTGATTTGTTTTTTATATTTTAAATTTTGAATAAGGTTTTAATTATTAAATAGATAATAGAGATTTTAAGTTTATTAAATTTTCATTAATATATTTTTAGCAATAATTAAGATAAAAGATTGAATTTTATAGCAAAGTAAGTTATGTTTTTTTTTTTCAATGTTAAAAAAAATATCATGTCACAAATGCTATTAAACTTTTATTATTTATGGCAAGGTATTAAGTATTGGATTTTTCCTTCTATTGAGTAGTACTTTATTTTTGACGAAAATAAAATTGCAGTTTTTCTATAGTTTTATATTATGGATTGAATTTGATTAATTTTTTTAAATATTTAAAACTATTTATCTACAATATCATTGATTTAGTTGTTATTGTGTAATTATTGTTATTGAAACTTTTTCACAACACAATGCCATGTGATAATTGCCTCAATTTTTCTACCATATTTTTTGGATGCAATTGCAATATTTATACCGTGTTTTTTAAATACTTTTAGATTTTTTACTATCCACCATAATCTAAGCAAGTATTTGAATGTTTTCTTGAACACTTTAATAAGGAATTAATATCAATAATAAGAGTTTAGTGAAAATGTATTAATATTAAACTAAAATGATTACTAATTCAAACAAGAAATATCTAAGTAAATTAAGTAACTTCATTTTTAACAAAAAAATAACTAAGTAAATAAAGTAACTATTGCAAGGAAATTGTGTACTATTGTTAATGTTGACCCTTTATTGCAAGGAAATGACATGCACAATATGACCATGTCATCTCACAATTGAAAGACCTTAAGATTCAGGAAGGGAAGCATGGAGAAATAATAGAAGTTATAGGTAATGCACAATATGACCATGTCATCTCACAATTGAAAGACCTTAAGATTCAGGAAGGGAAGCATGGAGAAATAATAGAAGTTATAGGTAATAACTCAATGTTCCAAAACCTGTGGGGGAAAGCTTAAATGAGTGATTTTATCATGGGAGGCACCCCACCTTTTTCTTAAATCCAAACTTTTTTCATGCCTACTCTTTCATTATCTAAGTATTTTGCCTTGCTATTGTGAATGTATAGAACTTGAATTATTTATTTATTTATTCTACCTTTTCATCTTCATCTTTAATGTAAGATATAAAATAAGAAAAGTGAGTTGTTAAACGATGTGTGATAAAAGAGTTGAATATTTATAAATAACTATTCCACTAACACTACTTTCCTTACTTGATGATCCATAATAATTGATTTAATGCCTTTTAATATTGTCTATTCAATATTACTTTATTTTATATTATAAATTAGATGAAAAAAATTGAACTAATTAGTATATGATGCTTAATATTTACTTTTACCATTTCATAACTTGATTTCTTTTCGAAATTACTTTCACGATCTTCTCTTAGAGAACTTACCAATTTCATATCACCATATCTCCTTCAAAGATCAGCAGACTTATACCCTTTTTATCAATGTGATTGAATCCACCTAGTGTAAGCCTAGGGTAAGTGGGTATTTTTTTATTTTTTTGGGTTGTTTTATAGTATATATTTTTTAATTGATTTGTTTTTTTATGTTTTAAATTTAGAATAAGGTTTTAATTATTAAATAGATAATAGAGATTTTTTTTTTTTTCTAAGTAAGTCTAGATCTATTATAGAAACATATGGTACAGAGCGTTCATGGCCTTCATGAGGCATACTGTCAGCAAAATATCAAAAAATAGAGTTGCCCGTTGAGGGAAACTAGCCCGAGAATTGTTTAGGTGCTGCCTCATCCGAGGAAACCAGCGTTGACACATCATTACTAAACAAAAAGACTGAGTCGCCCTCGAGGGGAAACCGACCCATTTTGAGTTTTTGCCAAAGATAGTAAACAACAACAACAAAAAAATCATAGAGACCAAACAAGATTACTTGTGTGTGGAGCTCAGCTAGAGACCGTAGTCGCCTGAAGGCGATTATTCTTCTATTCTGCACCATCCAGTGTCTTCATCATTGTGGCTCGGACCGCTTGGAGCTGCAGCAGCTTCAGCGTCTCGCGCTCCAACCTGGAAACCTTCGGCCTGAGGGATACTAGAGTTGCTCGCCTCTCCTTTTCGCAAGGCAGCGATACCTGCGGCCATGGTGGCGTGCAGAACAGGAGAGGGCGCAGGCATATTGACTGAAGGAGCCACAGGCGGGGGGGGGGGGGGCAGGAGTAATCTCGGCAATTTCTTTGAAAGAGACAGTAACGGTGGTAATGACCAAGGGTCTGTCGCAATGGCTTTGGAAGTGGAAGATAACAGTGGAGGGGTTCTGGAGGGGCGCAGAGGGAGCGGGGCGAGAATCAACAGGTGGCCTGGAGACCTCAGTGTGTTGCCTACGCTCGATGCCATGCTGGTATCGCGCACGAGGAGTCTGCACCAAACTGTCCTCGGAGGAGGATGACGTCGAGGTGGCGTATGGAGAGCGCCGACGTCTAGCGGAGGGAGCACACGAACTGCCTCATCGGCACCTCAGCCTATGGCGGAGCCTAGGCATGGTGTGACAGAGGTCAATGGGATGAATAGACGAGAAGCGAGGAGGCAAAGAAGCCAAGAACTCAAGCGAGGTAGCAGACCAGTAAGTTTATTAAATATTTATTAATATATTTTTAGCAATAATTAAGATAAAAGATTGAAATTTATGGCAAAGTAAGTTATGTTTTTCTTTTTTCTCAATGTCAAAAAAAAATATCATGTCACAAATGCTATTAAACTTTTATTATTTATGGCAAGGTATTAATCATTGGATAAGCATTGGATTTTTCCTTTTATTGAGTAGTACTTTATTTTTGACCAAAATAAAATTGCAGTTTTTCCGTAGTTTAATATTATGGATTGAATTTAATTAATTTTTATTAATATTTAAAACTATTTATCTACAATATCATTGATTTAGTTGTTATTGTGTAATTATTGTTATTGCAACTTTTTCACAACACAATGTCATGTGATAATTGCCTCAATTTTTCTACCATATACCACAAGTTGTTCTGTACACCATTGTTAGTGTTTTCTTGAACACTTTAATAAGGAATTAATATCAATAATAAGAATTTAGTGAAAATGCATTAATATTAAACTAAAATGATTACTAATTCAAACAAGAAATATCTAAGGAAATTAAGTAACTTCTTTTTGAACAAAAAAATAACTAAGTAAATAAAGTAACTCTCCTAGTTGCCATTGTCTACTATTGTTAATGTTGACCTTTTATTGAAACGGAATGCACAACCATGTCATCTCACAATTGAAAGACCTTAAGATTCAGGAAGGGAAGTATGGAGAAATAATAGAAGTTATAGGTAATAACTCAATGTGCCAAAATGTGTGTGGAAAAGCTTAAATGAGTGATTTTATCATGGGAGGCACCCCACCTTTTTCTTAAATCCAAACTTTTGTCATGCCTACTCCTTCATTATCTAAGTATATTGCCTTGCTATTGTGAATGCATAGAACTTGAATTATTTATTTATTTATTCTACCTTTTTATCTTCATCTTTAATGCAAGATATGAAATAAGAAAAGTGAGTTGTTAGATGATGATGTGTGATAAAAGAGTTGAATATTTATAAATAAATATTCCATTAACACTACTTTCCGTACTTGAAGATCCATTAAATCTTGATTTGTGCAACAAATTTGAAACATAACCACTTGCAAAATGATTGAATACATTTACAAAAAAATGTAAGGAAAAAGATAATTTATATGATTTTTGATAAAAACACTAGTATTAATTTGATCCAAGAGGGAGAATTAATGGCAGAGCATGAAATTTATGAGAATAGAAAAATATGCAATTTATGACTTAAGGCATTTCCAATTTATGACTTAAGGCGTTTCCTTTGCAACATGTGGTGCAATTGCTAGTTTATGATTTCTATGATACTATTTTGGCTTCTCTAGTCTATAGGTCCACTTTGTCGTTTGGGATTTTCTAGGAAACATGATCAAATGTCTGATGCATGTTCCCTTATTTGGTTTCTTTGCTGCTCAGAGTTTCACGGGTAAGGTATCATTTTAATTTCTAAAATTCCTCTATTGTGACGTCGTCTTGACCGGGCCTCGAAAATCCAAATTTCTTTTATTTCAATTTAACCTCATGGCTAGTTTCTATCTAATTTCTGTTTGATTTCCTTTCTAGGTACTCTTTAGTGTTCCCTCTAGGTCAGGTACTCCTAATGCTTACATATTATTCCTCATTGACATTCTAATATTTTATGATTTCTATGATATTATTTTGGCTTCTCTAGTCTATAGGTCCACTTTGTCGTTTGGGATTTTCTAGGAAACATGATCAAATGTTTGATGCATGTTCCCTTATTTGGTTTCTTTGCTGCTCAGAGTTTCACGGGTAAGGTATCATTTTAATTTATAAATTCCTCTATTGTGACGTCGTCTTGACCGGGCCTCGAAAATCCAAATTTCTTTTATTTCAATTTAACCTCATGGCTTAGAATCCATTCGCTAAAGAACGATTTACCTTTCGCTTTAATCTCAATTTATAGGAGTCAACACACAAGAATATTCTCCTCCTACATCCTCGGTTGCTTATCACTTCGACTTGCCTATTCAATATTTATCTTCTTGGCTCTTTATTAAACTCAGACTATCTCGCATCTATCTTTGAAATCTCCATTCGAGCCGTGAAGGGAGCTCCAAAAGAATTCTTCCTCAAGTTAATTATTTTTAAATTAATGATTTGTAGCTTGTGATTTATGTTTATTCATGTATTTCCTTGCTTACAGTGCGTACCTTTCTTTTTCTGTGTTATGGTAGAGACAAATATGGAAGTTGGCTCTTAGAGACCCATTCTCCCAACTCGTACCTCACATAGTTGTCCACCTCTCCACGCCTTTTCATTTTCCACAGGTCAATTTATTTCCCTTACAACGATTATATTAATTGATAGCGTGTTATACCTTAAATTCCTTTGTCCTCAATTTTCGGTGCACAAAGTCACTGGTATCATTTAGGATTTTGTCTAGTATATTTTATTTTTCATTGTTAATGCTCCATTGATGGCACCAACCACCAATGTAATATTAGGTTGGATAATTTTGGTTATACTTGGCTTAATATTCTGTTCAGGCATGTACTCATGGAACTAAGTATCATTTGTTTCATTGTCTCATGGAATGTCACTTAAGGTAGAATGCCATCTTATTTATTCAAAGGAGAAGTCTTAGAATGCCATCTTATTTATTCAAAGGAGAAGTCTTAGAATGCCATCTTATTTATTCAAAGGAGAAGTCTTATAATATCATATAATATCATAATAGGGTCACAGGGTGTTTTCTTATTTATGTATCCTCTTTGTACCTAAAATATATCTATCCTTCACAATGAAAAACATATTATGACGCCTATTTATGGCTATTTTTTTGTTTGGTACCATGTATTTAGAACTATTTTCCATATTTCCTAAACATTCTTATGTTTATTTTTAAATTCCCTCAACTCTCGGATCACAGAAGCTACAGTTTTGTTTACATAAAAGCATCTTGGTTCCTATGCTAGATTGAATGAATCTAATTTATATTTTGTTTTTCATTTGTCTTATGGTTCTTATATGAATAATGAACTGAAATTGATTCTCTCTATTTTCATAACTATTCATGTTTGTGCATATTATTTTATATTGTTGTGGAAGTTACTTTATTTCATTATTAACACACATATTGTATACAAATATATGTTGGGTCATTATTGTAAAATTTTCCATACATGTTGTGTATCAAACATGTGTTTCTTGTATCTATTCTAAGAGAGCCTAAATTCTAAATAGGGCCCAGACAAGTTACACTGACTCATAATTTTAGATCAGACTTATGGCTTTATGTATTCTAATTCGAAAAAGAGTTGATAGTTACATTCAGATTAGATGACATTCTTCTATTACTTTTTCTTACCCATATCTGCATGAATGTAATGCGTGATACGGTGACTTACAACTATTAGTCATATCTAAAAAAATACCTAATATAATTACGCTGTAAAGCATTTTTATTTGAAAACAAACTACCTAAAGTGCCACCTGTATCATTATGTACCGTTGATTTTCATGTTAGACGATTTAAAATATTTCTACCTTTGATTGATTAATGTTATTATTTAGTTATGAAATAAAGAAAATTGTTTTACAAATAATTTAATTACAAAATCGGCTGCAATCTTCGAGGTTTTTTTTGGGAAAGAGAATTCGTCTCAGTTGAGTAAAACAAATTCAAACTTCTTCGACGGGCATTTGCTATCCTTGGGATGGTAGGCGTCTCCGATGGGAAGACTTGTTCAGCCTCTACTTCACAAGCCCTGCCCCTGATTGGCTCAAAATTAAAGAGGTGTGTTATTCAATCCTCCTGTGCATAATCGAAATTGTGCTGTAAATAAATAAAAACATATTTGCAACCTCTTATTTTGTATCTGTAATTTTGACTCTGGTTTGTTATCTGGAAATTTTGGTTTTTTTTTTCAGGTTGGATGTTTTAGTTTTGAAGCCCCAAGTGTATTGTTGTATTTACTGCAATTATTCCGTAATATAAAATTTTAAATTCTGTCAACAATGATGGTCCTCATGATCATGCTAATGTGATGGTTTGTCAATTGATATAATTAGGAGAAGATTTGGAATTTATGGCCTAAGAACCTTCAATATTCTAACAGTTGTTTCAGACAGGGTAGCTTCCCAAAATTCAGAAATATGTTGGCAATGGTTTGTTTTATACACAATGGCTTCTTCTCAAACTATCAATTGGGACTGGCCTAGTAGTAGATTTCACCATGTAATTGTTTACCATATTGTCCCAAAGTGACTGTATCATGAGTTTGTATCTGGCTTATTGAATAACTAAATGGGTGATTTCTGTATCAAAAATTAAAAAAAAAAATGATGACGGTTGTTGTGTAGGTTGTGACTTGGCACATCTGCTTCTGGATTTTAAAAATGTGAACGCCATTATATTCAGAAATACAAGTAATGAACAAATTGTAGTATCAGATGTGATGATTACGACTTTCTTTTGTCAGAGAAAGAACTGAAGATGGGAAGGAGTTGTGTTTCGATCACGGGGCTCCCTTCTTTACAGTGAAGGACCTGGGAGTCAGTGATTTGGTTCATAAGTGAGAAGCTGCCGGCCTGGTTGCCAAGTGGAAAGGACCATTCGGTACTTTTGATGCAGCCTCTGGACAATTCATTTCTTAATTGGTTCGTATTAGTTATTGCCTTTCATGGTTTTAATTAAAATTAATAGATTTGAGCACTGTACTAGTAATTTCCTGCCTGTTTTGGTAGGAAGATTCAGCAAAGAGATATGTGAATGTTCCAGGAATGAACTCCATATGCAAAGCTATTAGCAGTTGGCCTGGTATTATACTCTGTTAATTATTAAGCGTGCATTGTACTTTTTTGAGACCTGTTGGAGTGTTTTGCGTGGTTTTTTTTTACTTCCAGAGAATGCCCAGTTTTAAAATATTTTGATGGGTATTTTGAGCAGGGGTGGAAGTTAATTTTGGAGTGGCAAATGCGAAAGTGGAGTGGAGCAGGGAAGGTGGTATTTGGGATTTGAGGGGATTACAAGGGGAAAGCATAGGACACTATGATGCAGTGGTTGCATCAGACAACAATATGGCTTCTTCAAGATTCACAGCTCAAACTGGTATTCCACTCCCTTTGGGCAAGGATTTTTCTTCTTTTAATCTACACTGTGGTTTTGGTTCTTTTTTGTTTTAACTTTTACTACTTTTCATATTGAGCTAGCCAGGCTCAAGTCTCAAATGTAATGCCATGCTTAGCAGGCACCCACATCCTCACCGTCTCCATACTTAGTTCCCACTGTGGCTTGGGCAGTTGCAAATTTTCAATCATTGCACCCTGTAATTGTTTACCAGATTGTCCCAAAGTGACTGTATCATGATTTTTTATCTGGCTTATTGAATAACTAAATGGGTTATTTTTGTATCAAAAATTCAAAAAAAAAAAAAAACCCTTCTTAGTTGATTTAAGTGTAGCTCAATTTCTTGGTTTAGATAACTGACTGGATTACTAGCCTGTGATCTACAGGAGTACAATATGTAGCAGGGGTGGAAGCTAAATTTGGAGTGACAGTTGCAAAAGTGGAGTGGAGCAGGAGGCTACGAGGGGTACTGCAAAACTACATACTTAGCATCAAATTCAATGGTGGTTGTTTTCTTCTTGTAGTGTACTAGACACTAGCTTGAATTTTGAAGAGAAGAGATGGGTTTCAAGGAGGATATATGCTTAATTGATCAGATCAGCTACAATTTTGTTTTGTGTAGTAGCACAACATATTTTCATAGAAATATATGTATTATCTGTACTGTCGAATATCTATTCCATTCAGGAAGGAATGCACGATCGAAACTGTGCTGTAAATAAATAAATAAATACATATTTGAAACCTCTTCCTTTGTATCTGTAATTTTGATTCTGGTTTGTTATCTGCAAATTTTGGTTTTGTTTTTCAGGTTGGATGTTTTAGTTTTGAAGCCCCAAGTTTATTGTTGTATTTACTGCAATTATTCAGTAAGATAAAATTTTAAATTCTGTCAACAATGATGGTCCTTATGATCACGCTAATGTGATGGTTTTTCAATTTATATAATTAAGTGTATATTTGGAATTTATGGCCTAAGAACCTTCAATATTCCAATAGTTGTTTCAGACAGGGTAGCTTCCCAAAATTCAGAAATGCATTGGCAATGGTTTGTTTTATACACAATGGCTTATTCTCAAACTATCAGTTGGGATTGGCCTAGTAGTAGATTTCACCATGTAATTGTTTACCAGATTGTCCCAAAGTGACTGTATCATGAGTTTTTATCTGTTTTATTGAATAACTAAATGGGTGGTTTCTGTATCAAAAATTCAAAAAAAAATGATGACTGTTGTGGAGGATATGACTTGGCACATCTGCTTCTGGTTTTTAAAGATGTGAACACCATTATATTCAGGAATACATGTAATTTATGTTATATAAATTATAAATAACCATTTTCATTAAAAGGGATTGTTAAGGGATAAAATCAATTCACTGTAAATGTAATAGTTTGTATCTGGCTTATTGAATAACTAAATGGGTGATTTCTGTATCAAAAATTCAAAAAAAATGATGACTGTTGCTGTGCAGGTAATGACTTGGCACATCTACTTCTGGTTTTTAAAAATGTGAACGCCGTTATATTCAGAAATACAAGTAATGAACAAATTGCAGTATCAGATAGGATGATTACGGCTTCTTTCTTTTTTCAGAGAAAGAACTGAAGATGGGAAGGAGTTGTGTTTCGATCACGGCGCTCCCTGCTTTATAGTGAAGGACCCGGGAGTCCATGATTTGGTTCATAAGTGAGAAGCTGTCGGCTTGGTTTCCAAGTAGAAAGGACCATTTGGTACTTTTGATGCAGCCTCTAGACAATTCATCTCGCAATTGGTTCGTATTAGTTATTTCCTTTCATGGTTTTAATTAAAATTAACAGATTTGAGCACTGTACTAATAATTTCCTGCCTGTTTTGGCAGGAAGATTCAGCAAAGAGATATGTGAGTGTTCCAGGAATGAACTCCATATGTAAAGCTATTAGCAGTCGGCCTGGTATTATGCTCTGTTAATTATTAAGCGTGCATTGTACTTTTTCGAGACCTGTTGGAGTGTTTTGCGTGGTTTTTTTTTTTACTTCTGGAGAATGCCTAGTTTTAAAATATTTTGATGGGTATTTTGAGTAGGGGTGGAAGCTAAATTTGGAGTGACAGTTGCAAAAGTGGAGTGGAGCAAGGAAGTTGGTATTTGGGATTTGAGGGGATTACAAGGGGAAAGCATAGGACACTATGACGCAGTGGTTGCATCAGACAAAAACATGGCTTCTTCAAGATTCACAACTCAAACTGGTCTTCCACCCCCTTTGGGCAAGGCTTTTTCTTCTTTTAATCTACTATGTGGTTTTGGTTCCTTTTTGTTTTAAATTTTACTACTTTTAATATTGAGCTAGCCAAGCTCAAGTCTCAAATGTAATGCCATGCTTAGCAGGCACCCACATCCTCACCGTCTCCATACTTAGTTCCCACTGTGGCTTGGGCAGTTGCAAATTTTAAATCATTGCACCCTGTAATTGTTTACCAGATTGTCCCAAAGTGACTGGATCATGAGTTTTTATCTGGCTTATTGAATAACTAAATGGGTGATTTTTGTATCAAAAATTCAAAAAAAACAGATAGCCCTTGTTAGTTGATTTAAGTGTAGCTCGATTTCTTGGTTTAAATAACCGACTGTATTACTGGCCTGTGATCTACAGGAGTACAATCTGTAGCAGGGGTGGAAGCTAAATTTTGAGTGACAGTTGCAAAAGTGGAGTGGAGCAGGAGGCTACGAGGGGTACTGCAACACTAGGTACTTAGCAGCAACTTCAATGGTGGTTTTTTTCTTCTTGTAGTGTACTAGACACTAGTTTGAATTTTGAAGAGAAGAGATGGGTTTCACGGAGGATATATGCTTAATTGATCAGATCAGCTGCAATTTTGTTTTGTGTAGTAACACAACATATTTTCATAGAAATACATGTATTATCTGTACTGTTGAATATCTATTCCATTCAGGAAGGAATGCATAATTGAAACTGTGCTGTAAATAAATAAATACATATTTGCAACCTCTTCTTTTGTATCTATAATTTTGATTCTGGTTTGTTATCTGCAAATTCTGGTTTTGTTTTTCAGGTTGGATGTTTTAGTTTTGAAGCCCCAAGTTTATTGTTGTATTTACTGCAATTATTCAGTAATATAAAATTTTAAATTTTGTCAACAATGATGGTCCTTATGATCATGCTAATGTGATGGTTTTCCAATTGATATAATTAGGGGAATATTTGAAATTATGGCCTAAGAACCTTTAATATTCCAACAGTTGTTTCAGACAGGGTAGCTTCCCAAAATTCAGAAGTCCAATGGCAATGGTTTGCTTTATATACAATGACTTCTTCTCAAACTATCAGTTGGGACTGGCCTAGTAGTAGATTTCACCATGTAATTGTTTACTAGATTGTCCCAAAGTGACTGTATCATGAGTTTTTATTTGGCTTATTGAATAACTAAATGGGTGATTTCTGTATCAAAAATTCAGAAAAAAATGATGACTGTTGTTGTGCAGGATATGACTTGGCACATCTGCTTCTGGTTTTTAGAAATGTGAACGCCATTATATTCAAAAATACAAGTAATTTATGTTATATAAATTATAAATAACCATTTTCATTAAAAGGGACTATTAAGGGATAAAATCAATTCACTGTAAATGTAATTTATGTTATTGGAACTTGAAATTGTTACTCAATATGAATGAAAATTTGAAACAGTACAAACCAATTTTATTCTCTCACATGAATGAACTAATATCGTACCACATACAAGAGAATTTCAAATGGTATACCAAAATGCTATCTACCGTTTACTATACAAATTTAACTCCCAAGCATAGTCTTGCAAATTTAACACTAGTATTTCCTATGTTACTGCTTTACAGCGTTTCCTTTGCAACATATGGTGCAATTGCTATTTTATGTAGATTATATAATGTAAAAGGTTCAGTTTGGTATATATGTATACATAACATTTTTCAGTGTCCATTTTTCCTCATTTCGTTCCCTACTCCACCGTCATGTGTTCCTTTCATCTATTATCTAAGGTAAAACCATAATAACAGGTTTATTTCTTCCCAAGATATTTTTGGTGGTTTAGTCTAGTCTATTACCCCTGTACTTATGTACAACCAGTCTTTCTTATTATATGTTTTTTACTCCCATTCACTATGTTACCTTGGTTTTGTTTTCTTCCTTATTAATTTCTTGATTATGGTAAGTCGATAATGAAGAAGAAAACTATAAAAGATTATTATTATTTTTTAAAGATAATGATTATAATCTCATTATAAAGCATAGTTAGGATAGAATTGGGGTATTCTAACTCAGTGATTTATGAACCCCACTGAGTTTTTGATTCCTATACTAACCATAGAACCATAAATCCCATATTTTAATTCTAATGAAAATAAATATTATTGCCACTTTGAACATTCTGACACTCGTATGGAAAAGTAATCCTGGAATTTTTATTACGTAATTCAATTTATTAATTTCTGAATCATTTCTCTTCAATTTCTATTTCGATCTATGAAACTATCTAATATGCACTTCTAATCATGGCTATGGTATTAATAAATAATGAAAGCATGAGAATACTTAGCATCATAAGGTCATATTAAATCTTTGTCATACGCTAGCCTAAAGGCTTTGGTTTTTCAATATAAATTTTGCCTTTTTAGTGAAATGCGAAACAATCTTTAATGACAACTACATGCATTATAGGATTAGAAAAAAACTAATGATTTTGGTTACTCGTACCACATATTTAGTTTTAATAACATGAATATAATCATTCTCACAATCAGCTGACATTACACCTCTAGAGTAACTTAAATTCTCTAGCACCCTAAAGATGTAATATAGTTAAATATGAAGTGTGACACAAAAAAAATAATTCTCTGAGGAAAAAGGAATTAATAATATCTAATTAAAATCTCCATAAGAGTACTTAGTAATATCACACCCTTCACCACCTAACCTAGAATTGATTCCTCTAGTTCACCCCTGAGATGTGAGCTTCTTTCCAATGCTTCAACAACCTTTCTTGATTCCTTCAAAATGTATTTAATACCTTTTCTTCATAATAAAGTTTCTTTTAGTGGCATCCCTCTTTTTTGGAACTTTTTTATTCACTTGCCTAGGCTTTTCCATGCAATCCCACCTTTCTCTCCCACTGTACTTTTATGTTTTTTCCAAACTTATCATCTTTCTCCAGCTAAGGAACTTACTGGGCCTTTCTCTCCCATCGATTAAGCTTATCTAGAATTTTATCTAAAATTATTATGATGAAAGAATTATACAATCTCATTAACTAATGATATTATTTTATTTTGTTTTGGTAGTAATATCGTTTCTAGGTGTCTCATTCCTAAGTACATACACTCTAACTTTTTATTTACTAGAAATTGTTCATTTACATCATTGTTCCAATGTTTTTCATGGCTTTTCCACCTATATAACCAAAAAAATATTGTAGTAAAAAAAGGATATTACATAACTTTGCTAGGATCCTCAAGATGAAAATGAAGATGATTAGAAGAATTTTCAGTGGAGAAACTAATTACCCATAGCTAAGAAACTGAAAATGGAGATGATCCTTGATCACAATATCTCCAAAACGACAATGAGGAATAAGTGTTATGAATACTTTGTTAAATGGAAGGGACTCCTAGAAGAATATGCTACCTGGATGAATGATACAAAGATCCATATCCCTGTTCAAACTGTAAAAGACGTCATGGACAGGAGTCCATGATTTTTTATTTTTTTTAAAGGAAGTTTGATGCAGGAGCATCCCAACAAAAAATTACTTTTTTTTCTTTTTTCTTCTTACCATCAGTGAGAATCCATGTAAATATTAGTTAAGATAACTTGTTTTTTATGCTTATGTTTCCCTTATGGGAAAGTTGTACCTAGTTAGTTAACCTGATTTCTAGAAAATTCCCAAATGTAAGCATAGAAAAGGCACAACCAAAAAGCAGTATCCCTTTTACTGTTACATGAAATGTTCCTCTTTTTTTAATATGCATGTAGATATCTATTTCCTGTGAATACAATAATGTTCAAAATGACACCAAGAAATGATTCTGATTTAATTTTCCCTTTAATTAAATTAGAACAAATTTGTAATTACACACCACATGAAAACTTTTACCAGTTAACTAAGTTAGGATGATGTATCTAGTTCAGTTAATTCGAGTTGAGGGTCAAACTAGAGGCATGTAGAGTGTCTCCTACATTATAGGAGCCTTGGTTGAGTTTATTTTTAGATATAATTAATTAACGTAAATTATCTAAGTTAAATTCAGTTGATCTAGTTCTAATAGAGGGAGGAACTAGTAGGAGGTTAGAAAATGGGGTTTCACTTCATGTGTTCAACCAGTTAACTAATAATTCACTAATAAATAAGTCACACATGTCAGGTATGAGAAAGACCCAGTTGAGATTGGAGTTCAAGGGAAGTGTACTCTCAGTTGTAAAATTATCTCAATTGTATAAGTGGTGCATGCCATCAGAGGAAGTCCCCTAATGGATTGCGTAGTATGGATTTTCAATTTCCCTAACTAATAGGGCCTAATTACCTAATAAAATTGTGCAAGGAAATAGGGATTGTGGAGGGAAGAAAACTGGTTAAGTATTGAACAAGTTTTTTCTAGGAATCAGTGAGACAAATAGAAATAGTTCAAAGGTTTCTTAGCCTGGAGAAAATCATTGTAATATTCTCATATTATTTGAATTATGTAATATACAGATAGTGGTATTTTTAGCTGATGCTTTCCTTAGAAAAATATTTGTGTTGTGCGATTGAAATTATTTCTCTTTCATGTTTTGTGATTTCAAGATCTAAATTCCTTTCCACAATTGGTAGAGTAGATTCAAGTACAATATTTTAGCATATTAAAATTATAATTTCAATATACATGTATTCTATACATGGTATCAGATAAATAATCACTCTAGAATAGGCGAATACAAGTTTTCCTTATGTAGGTAATTCAAATTTGAAAATCTACTCTTCAAGGCTAGAAACACCATCATGACGTATTTATGTAGAGTTAGACTCGAATATTCCCTTTATGGTAGTTTGAATTACATATATTGGAGAGACGGGATGGAGGCATTTTTGGAAGAGAATAGGGTGAAGGAATTCATAAACAATCATATTCCTGAGCCTTTAGCAACAAATTCTCAAGATATGGCGACATGGAAGAAGAACGTATAAAAGGAAAGAAGCATTCTATTGGAAGGTGTTTGAGATTATATTTAAAAAATGCACGGAAAGGAAACTCTATATGTTATGTGGAATGCCTTAAAAAAAAAAATTCAAAATAGTAGCAAACACAGGAAACTGGTGCTGAAAGACAAGCTCAAAAAAATCAATATGGAGAAGGGTGACACCATACCAAAATAATTCACCAAGTTCACTCAGTGATGAGATGAGCTTGGAAGTGTTGGTGTTCCAGTTTTTGAGGATGACCTGGTGAGCCTAGGACTTCTTGGATTTCCCAAGAGCTAGCATAACTATGAGGATTTGGTAAATCAGAGGGGGAAGCTACCAGAGGGAGCGATTGTGGTCTTGCTATGTCTAATAAGAGATTTTATGAAAAACTAGAGATGGATCCTCATCAAAGCATGATGATGAGAATAATTGGGCCTTTGCTAGAAGGGAAAATATAGGGAAAGGGAAGTCATCCCATTCCAAATATAATTTATGGTCCGGTAGTGGAGAAAAAATAATTTTTTAAGATTAAATGTTTTCACTGTCACAAGCTGGACACTATGCCATGAAGTGTTTGCACAAGAAGGATGACAAGAAGCCCCCAAGAGGAGTGATAGGTGAAGCACTTTCTTAATAATTCAATTTGGATTTCACTCTCATCGCATGCATGGTGTCATCGGTGATTGGTTTTGTGTGGGACCTGGATAGTGGACCATTATTCTGTATGACTGGAAACAAAGAGTTATTTAGCAATGAGGAGGAGAAGGACCTCCATATGCGCATCGAAATGGTATATGATGGGAGGTATAGTGTGACTTACATTGATATTGTTACCATTCAGATGGAGTCTAGTTCACCTCCCACATTAAAATATTTCATGTATGTTCCTGGTTTGAAGAATAACTTAGTTTCAGTTACTATGTTGGAATATCATCGCTACGATGTGATATTTAGCAAAGGTAAGGCTTTTCTTGATCACCTAGCCATGGGAAAAGTGAAGAGGATCAAGGTTTGAGTAAATAAACTCTAAAAATTGGATGTATAATATTTTGTTTCCTTGAGCACGAAAGAAAAGAAGGTGGAGAACTAAGATGTTGGTTAGTTATGGCATAGAAGATTGGGCCATATACACCATGGATCTTTGAATATCATAGAATAAAATTATACAGGACTTCCAAAGTGTTCACTTGAGCAACATGATACATTTAAAGGGTGTAAATTTGGGAATTACACCAAAGCCACCTTTGATGATAATGAAAATTGAGCGAAATTTATCTTTGAAAGAGCTCACTTAGATGTGTGTTGACCGTTCACAATAGGCTCCATGGCCAAGAACATGTATTTTGTTATTTTTGTAGATGATTTTTCATGCAAGTGTTTGATATTATTTATTTAGAGGAAATACCAGTGTTCTCAATTTTATTTGAGTTCAAGGCACTTGTTGAAAAATACACTAATAAGAAGGTTAATACTCCAAGGATAAAAAACAATGGAGAATATGTGTCAAATGAATTCAAGAACTTATTTACATCAAAAGGAATTTGAAGACAGTTGATAAAACATCATAACCCACAATACAATGGCGTTGAAGAAAGGAATAAAAAAATAATTGTGGGAGTTGCATGGGTGATGTTACATGATGAGGGTCTATAATTACACTTATGGGAAGGACCATGCAACACAAATGTGAATGTGCAAAATATAAGTCTGGATCTGATACTCAGGATACGTACACCAGAATAAGCCTTTTCTGGTAAGAAGAAAGATGTGGAGCACTTTGTAGTTTTTGGTTCATAATTTTACTGTGATGTTACCAAATATGAATGAATAAATATAGAACCAACAGTTCATTTGGTCATATTTTTTGGGTACACTGATACACCTAACAACTATTAGGTGTACCTTCCATCTCACAGGATGGAAATCGTTCGTAGATATGTGAAATTCAATGAAGGAAAGGCCATGAAAATTTCCCTTGAGAGAGATATTCAGATGCATTCATTTTAAGAGCTCTTAACTCCAAAATAAGAACTTGAATATGTGTAGCATCCACAAGAAGAGGAGAAGATGTTATAAGCACCCACTCATGTAGATACATCGAAAGACATATGGACGTGCACTAGAGAGGTTCACCAGTTGATGCATGGTGCTATATAGAATGTGGGAGCACCCACATCAAAGCGAAGGAAGAGAAGGCCCACGGATAGGTATGTTCGTTACATGGCTCTTATGAGGGATAGTGTAGAGATTGATCCATACTCATTTGAGGAAGGATTAAAACAACCAGTATGGGTCGGTGCCATAGTTGAGGAGTATACCTCCATGATTATAAATATTGCATGGAAACTTATCCCAAGACCGGAGGAAAAGTCAATCGTAGGATCCATGTGCACTCTAAGGTGAAGCAAGTAGCATACGGGAGTGTGGAGAAACATAAGGCCATATTTGTGGTCAAAGGGTTCTCTCAGGTAGAGGTATTAGATTATGAGGATAACTTTTATCCAATAGCAAGGTAATCTTCAATTATATCTACAATTTCACTTTTAGCATAGATGTGAGGGAAAATACATCAGAGGGATGTAAAGACAACTTTCATCAATGGAATAATTTAGGAATAGGTTTTCATAGAGAAATTGGAAGGATTTTAGACCTTCTATAGAGAGTCGCATGTGTGCATAATCTAGCAAGAATTGTATGGACTCGAAGAAGTACCTGTTGCTTGGTACACTAGGATCGACAACTATTTCACCGGATTGGGCGTCACCAAAAGTGAATCGGATGCGAACCTTTAGAATATTGTAGTTCAACAAATATTATTGATTATAGTATTATATGTTGATGATTTAATTCAGGGAGGTGATGAGAATTTCATCAATTCTTGCAAAGAGGATATTGCAAGATAATTTTAGATGAAGGACAAGGGGATCTTATGTTATTTACTTGTTTTGGAAATTTTTCGAAGTGATAGGGAAATTTTTGTCTCTCAGGGAAAGTATGCCAATAAGATACTGAATATTCTTCACATGTAGAGAAACAAACCTACAAAGACTCCTGTAGCATGGAATTGGAGGAAGGAATATGCTACTTCAGGTGAAGTCATTGAAGCTACCATTTAAATGAATCTTATGGTTCCACTCATTCACTTGGGTAAAACATGACCCGACATATGTTATGTGGTTAACCAGCTTAGTCAAGCTATGGTTAATCCAATGAAGATTTATTGGAAGGAAGTCAAAAAAATTTTGAGATACCTCATAGGAACCACATAGTTTTTCCTTTGGTACTGATTTATAGAGGGAGTGAAGATTCAAGGCTTCACATATGCATATTAGTTAGGGATTCCATCCGATAGGAAGAGCACATCAGGGGACATATTTAGTATTTGGTCAGCAATATTTTCCCATTACTACAGGAAGTAGAGACTAGTTACACTCAGTTCATTAGAAGAAGAGTACATGGTTGTTAGTTAAGAAAATTGTGAGGCTATATGAATGAGGAAGATACTTTTTGGGTTGTTTGGTAAAAAAATGGATCTGACATTGATTTATCGCAATAAACATAGTTGCATCAATCTCTCGGTTAATCCAGTTTTTCATGATAGGTCCAAGAATATCGACATAAGGTATCACCATCTCAGATATTGTGTTGAGAGGTGGATTATGCTATTAGAGTACATTCCTACAAAGGAGCAGTATGGAAACATCTTGACGGAAGAATTTTCAAGAGGAAAATTTGAGTTCCATAGAGCGAGGATTTGGGTATCAGAAAATCCCTTTCATGCTGAGAGGGATTGTTGAAAATGGCACCAAGAAAGGATTCTAATTTAATTTTTCCTTGAATTAAATTAGAATAAAATTGTAATTCCACATCACATGACAACCTGTATGAGTTAAATAAGTTAGGATGAATTATTTTGTTTACTTAATTCGAGTTGAGGGTCAAACTGGAGGTATGTAGAGTGTCTCCTAGATTATAGGAACCCTAGTTGAGTTTATTTTGCGTTGTAATTAATTAAACTTAAATTGTCTGATTTAAGTTTAGTTAAATGAGTTCTAACTGATGGAGGAACTAGTAGGAGGTTATACAGTGGAGTGTCACTTCATGTGTTCAACTAGTTATTTTATATTTCACTCATAAATAGCTCATGAATTTCAATTCTGAACAATATCTAGTTGAGATGGAGTTCAAGGGAGGTATACTATTAGTTGAGTAATTATCTAAATTGGACAGGTGGTGCATTAAATTAGAGGAAGGCCCCTACTGTATTGCGCAGTATGGATTGGGAATTTCCGTAATTAATAGGGCCTAATTACCTAAGGAAACTATGAAAGGAAATATGGATCCTGGAGGGCAAAAAATTGGTTAAGTATTGAACCAGACTTGTCTAAGAATCAGTCAGATGGATAGAGATAGTGCAGAGGCTTCTCATATTTGAAAAAAACATTGTAATATTATCACATTCTTTGAATTATGAAATATATAGAGAGCGGAGATTTCAGTTCAGGCTTTTGCAAGGAAAATATTTGTGTTGTGTGATTAAAATTCATTCTCTTTCATGTTTTGTGATTTGAAGATCTAAATTGGTTTATGAAATTGGTAGGTTAGGCTCAAGTATACTGTTTTAGCATATTACAATTATTAGTTCAATATATGTGGATTTTCTAAAAGGAGGATAGAGTAGGGGGAGTTTGTGTGAACATTATTCAAACACTATAATATTATTTATTAATGAATTTAATATTATCCTTTTTTTATCAGTGTTAATTTCCCTTCCCAGTTTCTCACATCAATTGGGATCTAAAAAATATGTAAACCTTCTATTTACTTAACTAAGTTTAGGTTTCTCATAAAATCTTCTATGAAATTTTAAGTCTAATCCCATACCTCCCCCCTTCCCCAATTTTCTTCTATATCTCAACACAAGATTTCAAGAGCATCCATTAGACTAAATTCGGGGTTCGTGGTTTCAAACCCACTGGGAGCTTAAAGAGAGGACTTAATCCTAACTGAATTTGGGGTCTAAGACGGGTTTTCTTAACTTTTGATGTATAACTTATGGTTATACCACATATGCCCAAATTTTGAGTTTGTTATTCAACATATTATAGAATTCATCAATTCATTAGTTTATAGGACACAATGGGAAGCGAAGCAGTCATTGAGATTATATTAAACAAGCATTATTAAAGAAGTGCAAAACTAGACAACAAAAATATTTCTTCATGAGAAAATGTTTAAGATGAATAAAAATGAGGATTAGATATTTGGAGAGGTAATTTAGTGATTCCAGTATAATTTATAGACGAATAATAAAAATAAATTGGATGAGGATGATTTGTAAACCATTCTGATTATAGGAGTAAGATATGATTGTAAGAAAATGTATATTTCTATAATTTATTACATTTTATTAATAGTATGGGAATGTAAACTTTCAAATCCCAACATTATATGCACGGAATTAGTACATAATTGATTTATACCTTGAGAAAGAACTTCTATGACTCCATTCCTTAGAAAGACACTTGCAATGAAAACCAGTGGAAGAAGTAGACAATAACACTACATAGATATATTTCATTAATTGATTTAGGTTAACGATAATTATTTTCCAAGCACAAACTATAACGTCTTGTTTGATTAAGAAAAGCTCAAATTTTTATGTGATAGATTATGAATAAAATTTAGTATTCAACATTTATTGAGTCACCAATTTCTATAGAGAACTCTTAAAATTTGAAATAAAAGAATGCAGTTAAGGATTGCAAACAATACACAAAAATTGAATACTGAGATTTAAAAAGATGAAATAGAGAGAAAAAACATTGTTAAAAGGGATAAATTAACCTATTTTAACTAAATAACCAATTGAAAGTATTATATTGCAACATAAACTATATTAGAGGGTCATTCGTAATATGATTTTATTGCACTAAAAGATACAACACTTTGAAATAGTAACATGAAATCTCAAAAGCGTAAGCTTTTTTTTGTATTATTGAAATACGGTTAACAAGTTTACATTTATGTCCATAACTAGGATCTTCTTTAAATGAACTATTCCCTCAATCCTCTCTAATTTAACAAATTGTCTATCCTCTACTCTAACAGGTCCCTTTACATTCTTTTGCATTGTATATATAACATATATTTAAATCTTAGGACAACATATTTAACCCACAAACAATCCCCTATTTCATGGGTAAGAAATTACATTACAATCTCGTTAGGGGAAGATAGAATTTATGAAATTAACTCCACATTAAAGATATAATTTACTGTTGGTAAAATATAGAATAAAAAATTGATATTATATGTTATTTTCATGTCATATAATGCATCAAAATATCATTTTCCACCTACAAATAACCTCAAACTATGTTGGATGCCTATTTTGGAATATGGTAGTTCCGAGGGTTGACCACTAAATGACACTACCCTCATTTAGCATATAGTTCATATGTTCGACGTAGAAAAATATCAAGGCATCTAGAAAAAATCTCCATTGGAGAATTTTCTCCTATAGGAACAAAATTGTGTTAATCACTGCGAGATACTGGATATGTACTAAGGCTATAGGATCTATAACCATTGTTAGAAAGATCACGTTCTAACTCTATTAAGTTACCAAAAATAGGGAAAACATTAAGATTAAGAATAACCTTATGGTTATGCTGGAAATGCTTTATTTTGAATCATTAGTAAATGTGATAAAAGGAACAACAAAATGGTGAAAGAAAGGAGTAAAAAGTGTTAAAATAGGAACTTTCCCCACATATCACATATTAGATGTCCTCATGAAAGGAAATCATGACTTGAATATTGATTCCAAAGTTTTCAAAACTGAACAAAATTATATTCCTCAAAGATGCTTTAGAAAAGTGATGTTTCATTTATCAAAATGTCCAACTTCGATGTTATGTTTCTATCTGGTTTTTTCTTGTTCTCTTGTTGCATTTTAAGTTGAATCACTCACCATCCATTATGTCACCTTATCTATTGGAATTCCTTATTCATTTTATCAAAAACCTGAGTAGCCATTTGTTTTAAAGATTCAACATTTTCAATTCTTCAACCTCTTCTTTTAACCTTTTTTATATTATTATTTTATATTTTCAATTTTTAAAAAGGAAAGCTATCCACAGGGATCGAGGATATTTCCTCTTTCTTGATCTTGGGAAAATTTTCTTCATATTTAAAATAAGTAAATGCTACCTTGATGGGTTATGATTAAATACAGGCTCAAAGAACATAGTCCTTGCACATTAGGTCATATCCTTAAAAATATTGGATATTCTTCTTGCTTCTCATGGTCATGCATAGTCCCCACAGAATTTTCTTCTGTCATAAATTTGGTATACTCTTCAGTTTATGGAAAGCAAGATTCCGTGTAATGCTCTTAACGTTCCTTTTTAGCCATGACTTTAGAAAGACAAGGAGTGATATTGGGCCCCAATGGTTGAGTGTTATATTCTTGACCTTTCCTCAAATATTTCCTTTCACGGTTTTTCGTATGAACATGGTCTCGATTTCTATGCATGGAATTATAAACAAAAATGCCATACTTATCTAGGTTCATTTTCTTATTAACAATAAAAAATAAAAAAATTATTATTATTTCAGAAATTCCAATTAAATTTTTAATTAACCCACGATCATATATACTACGGCCTATATTTTTAGGGTTTAGTTAATATTCTTGGCCATTTTTCTAATACTCTTCGAGAGACAGAAACGAAAATTTACTTTTTCATCCTCTTCAAAATTTAATAACAAGACGATATGACTCAATAACTTAATCCTATACTATGAATTATTTTTAAGGATCTTAATGTTAGGTGATTTTGTTGATTTATTTTTTTAATTTTTTTTTTCTCGTAATTTAATTTAATTTTTTACATAGTGTAATTAATAAATAAAGGATTATGATGACCAACATAACTACATTATTCAACAATACACACATTGCATTTTATTTTTTAAAATAAATTGTGACTACAAGGGGTTACTTAGAAGTATATTCTTAGACAAAGGCACCAAATTTGTTAGGCACTTCTTGAAAACTTCGTCGAAGAATATTGGGATAAAAATTGCATACATATAAACCTATCAACCTCAAATAGGTGGCAAGAATAAATTTGTAAATAGGTACTTGAGAAGGTTGCTAAAAAGTCTAGTAAACAAACACAAAACTTAGTGGGACCAAGTTCATCCCCAAGATCAATTTTCCTACAATGATTTACCTAACAAAGGCACATGAAGAAGGCTATTCCAAATTGTATTTGTTATGCACCATCGAGACATATTTGAACTAAAAAAATTCATAAAAGAAGAGATGTGAAGCACTAATGCAGAGGAATCTCCCACAACCATGCAGAAGAAAATGAAAAGTTCAATGGGAAGTTGTAGGAAATAAACCAAAGATACAGTAAGAGAGAATACTTTTAGAAAATTGAGTTCAATGTGGAAGTGGGGGAGTTGTTTCAGCACACTGAAGGAAATAAATATATCCAAAACATGAATATATGTAGTTGAAGTTGAAGAGGATTGGACCCTAAAAATATTGGGGAATTTTTCATCTAATCTCTATGAAATTGAGCTACCTTCTAATATTGAGATTTTTCAAATATTTAATGTATAATATTTGTACCATTATAGGGAACTTGAAGATGATAACGAGGGTGGTTATGAGAAGGTTCAGTGGAAAAACTAGTTACCCACAACTAAGAAACTACAAATAGATATGATCCTTGACCACAGGATTTCCAAAAGGACTAAGAAGAAGAACTACTATGAATACTTGGTTAAGTGGAAGGGATTACCGAAAGAAGATACTACCTAGATTAATTCTATATATATCTATAAGTATGGTCAAACGATAAAAAACCTCAAGGACAGGAGTCCATGAAAACATTCGTTTTGAGGGAGCTTGATGCATGAGCACGCGAACAATTTTTTTTTCTTTTCTTTTTTTTTTTTCCTTGAGGAAAAAACCATGTATATATCTACTTCAGAGAATTTTCTTGTTATGCTTATGTATCCCGTATGGGTCAATTGTAACTAGTTAGTTAGCTGAGATTCTAGAAAATTTCCAAACATAATTGTAGAAGAGGCATTGTTGTATTGCGACCTCCCTTTTCCTGTTACAATAATATTCCTCTTTTGTTAATATACATGTATATTATCATCTCTTTCAAGCAAAAGAAGACATAGAAGGGGAGTAATTATGTGAATGTTATTCAAACTATGTAACATTCTTTGTTAATGCATTTAAAATTTTCCTCCTTTGTTATCATTGCCAATTTCCCTTCCTAGTTTCTCACATCAATTGTGATAAAAGGAATATCTAAACCTTCCCTTCACTTAACTAAGTTGAGGTTGCTGATAAAATTTTTTGTGAACTTTTAGGTCTAATCTCATTCCTCCCCCTCTTGATTTTATTATATATCTCAACACAAGAGTTCAATAGAATGAAACAAATAAAATTCAAGGTTCCTCATTCGAAACCCATTAGGAGCTTGGAGAGAGGAGTTAATCCTCACTAAATTTGGGGTCGAAGTAGTGTTAGAGGGATTTATAATTGGTCTGAATGAAATAATAATAAATCGATTATTTTGATAATATACCAATAGATGAAATATTAGAGGTTGGTCTAATGAGAGACATTGGAGTTCAGTGTTATAACAAAAATTGAGTTCAAATTTCATTTTCTCGCCGCCATTTTTCTCGCATCATGGAGTAGAACCCGCTATGGTCGATGATTATTGTTATATCAACACTTAGAAGCTACACCATTGATAAATATTGTAGGCCCATGTCCTTGCACCTTGACGCCCGCACTGACTGAAGGGGTCACAGCCCCCCATCACGGTGATGGTGGAGCATTGGATCCCATTGCCTATTGATCACATTCTGAAAACCCAAACTGTCAATAGATGATAAGAGCGCCCAAATAATTCATTGTTGTGTGATATGTATAGGATTGTGGGATGGTCAATGGGCATTAACGGACCATAATGAGAGAAAAAAAAAGGTTTTGATGCGTCATTGGTAAAAGAAAATTACAATTCAAGACTATGAGTACTGGGGGGCTCCAAATTAGTGACACATATATTCCTCTCTACCTCTCCCTCATTGATTTCTAATTGGAATTAGTTCTTGAGAGAATTATAAACATAAAGGAATTAATGACTGTTGTAATTTTTTTGCACCTTTTACATAAAAATAATGTAGCGGTAGATTATCAACCCAATTTTTACTACATGGAAAATGATTTTGGAGTATAATACTTCATGGTAAGGAGTAATTACAACTAGTCCCTTGAATTAGTTTTGAAAATCCCATTTCTCAAGTTGTTACTAAAATCATTGATGGTAAGGAGTACCTACAACTAATCCCTTGAATTAGTTTTTCATGTCGACATTTCTCAGGTTCTTATTTTTTTTTTACATTTTACATGACCAGAATGTAGCGGTGGATTATTAATCCAATTTGACTAAAAGGAAATTTTTTTGGACTCTAATCATTTATGCTAAGGAGTACTTACAACTAGTCCCTTGAATTAGTTTTGAAAATCCCATTTTTCAAGTTGGTGTTGTAATCCTTTATGATAAGGAGTACTTACAGCTAGTTCCTTGTATTAGTTTTGAAAATCCCATGTTTCAACCAATTAGTGAAATGAGTGTTACATGTCCTCCAAACAATTAGTGCATGGAGTGTTGCATGATATCTATTCTGCACAAAGAAAGTACTTATGCCATGAGACTTCTACACTGTTGTTGCACACTCATGTCCACTTCCACATTGTCTAATGTATACTTGGTTCAAGTGCAATGTAATAGAGATGAGATAATGGATTAGGGTATTCTAGCTAAGAAGCCACAACATTGGAGTTCCAAGTTTGGTTGGGAATTTACATGTTTTCACCAATCCATCACTTAGTTTTTTTAGTTCTATCAATTGAAGGCATTGATAGAGTTCTCTTCACCCTCTAGGTTTGAAGTTCATCAGGCTCCATTAAAAGCCTTGAAATGCAGTAATATCCCATGTTAATATGATATTTGATTGGCTTCATGTTTATTTTCATCTCCTATTTTCTTAGGCTCAACCTAGCGAATTCCAACTCCTCTACTGCTAGTCCCTGCTCTGCCTTATTCAAGTTGTGTTTTCCTTCTATCTAAAACACCTTTTTCATTGGTGTATTATTCTACTTCAAGATTTTCTAGGATATCAATGTTATATTCATGGATTATAAGGATATTAGTGAGACTCAACAAATACCACAATGACATGAAGAGTCCATAGGGGAACATGATAGAAATTTCCAAGAACTCATCGAAATGATTTTAGTTCAAGTATCTAATACAAATTTCAAAATGGAGGTCCTAATGGGAATATTTTTGCAATAAAAATGTACATTAATACATCATATCTACAAGTAAGAAAATGCACAATATTTTAGTTTAGGTAGTTTTGATGGGAAAAAATGTCCTCCATCAACATCAAGGGAGACTACCGAGTCAAGGCCCCAATTATACCCAACTAGTTATGGATCTAGTTACCCTATCACCCAAGAATAACCTAAAGGTTATCCTAACGTAATCCTATGGTTATATTAAATACTAATATATTAGTATGTGTCCTATAAGTTATGTTAAGCTAGTGTTAATATTAAGATAAGTAATATTGTATTGTATTATTGATATTATCTAATATAATAGCAATGCATCCTAACTCTAATATGCAAGATATAATATGTTTGATTATATACATATCCCTAAATGTTACAAATGTAGTACTAACTACACTAAGAAACTCTACTATATAAAAATATGTATCAATATTAATGTTAATAAAATATAATATGTCTGTGTTATTTTATTACATAATCTAACTATATACTATTATTTCAATGTTTTTTTTTTTTTCTGAATATGACTACTTCTATATTGATACAAGAGTAAAATTACAAAGAGGCAGGAGCCTCAAAAGAGCAAGCCCATTTTAAGAGGTGATCACACATTACAATGTTGCATATTGACAGGAAAACAGTCTGGATACTGACCACAAAAATTGTGTGAAACCAAGACCTTGTCTGACTCATGAACACCTGTACCAAGACTTGAACTTTCCAGAGGGACTCATGAATACCTGACACAAAACTCTTGACAGGGCTTATACAGACTTTTCCCAAAACTAAACCAAAAACGGACTCTGTGTTGAACTTAAGCATACACCTGTTATCATGAACAAAACAAGTGGAATGCCGCCCACTCAGGGAAATCGGGCATTTAGATGAAAGAGAAAGCTTCTGAGCTGGAGAAAGACAGATTAGCAATTGACTGTAAGAGAGGAGGGCATTGTACACCTCCTTTCTGCCTGTAATAAAAAACCCAAGGGCGCAAACCTGATCAGACATCATTGGAAGGTGAAGGCACTTCCTCGACGATTGGACACGCGTATTGGTATGGATTTGCATCATATGGAGGAGGGTTGTCCATCCATGAAGAGCCACCCACAGGAAGACCGCTGGGACCTGCATGTTGGCTCTCTTGCTGCGTGTCATGGCCACCCAGATCACTTTGCCTGATATCCATCTGAGGGGAGCCGGAAGTAATGTCTGCTCCAGGCTCTAGAACTACATCATGTGTTGCCATAACGAGACCGGAAGAGACTTCACGAAGCTTGATAGTGACAGAGGCGAGGAAAGTATGATTATTAAGAGTGCAGGGATAATGAAGGTGGGCCGAATGAGTTTGGGCTCTAGAGGAGAGGTGGAAGAATGTCGGAGGAGTAGACTGACCACGACCCCGCCCACGACCCCGCCTAGAAGATGGTGAGAGAACAGGGCCAAAGTCAGAGGTGTCGGACGAGGAAGCAGAGGGAGTGGGAGAGGGCGGGCGAATTACGTGCCCTCGAGAGGAGCCTCTCCGACTGCGCATTATTTGGCATAGACGCGGCATGATTTGAAGAGCAGTAAGGGCCGAGGGATCAGTAAATAAGAGCTTGGAGTGAGCTTGCTGGGGAGACCGGAAAGAAGCAGAAGACCAGCGACTGAAATTGCAATAGGGACTATGGGTGATGTGAATCCCAAGACTGAGATCAACACAACCATTCAAAAAGAAACGCTTCCCTATACTGGTGCATGAGCAGGGCTCCGCATCCGTTAGAGAGCAGTTAGCACACAGAGGAGGAGCACAATGAAAGTTCATAGAGGGCGCCATGGCAGTTGAAGGATCGAGAGAGCTTGGAGAAGAGGGCCACATTAACGCAACAAATGAATGTTGTTCAGTAGTATTAAAAGCCCACTGAAGGCGAGGAAGGATGGAGGTGGAGATAAACCACACGCCAAGCCTTCATACCGCTGCCTTACCTATCACCTCGGAAACCACCCGCATCCGGGACTATTATTTCAATGTTAAAAGTGTAGTAGCAGGGAATTAAAATTAAAATCTATTTAAATATTATATTATCTACTTGTCAATATCTAGTCAAATATAGCTTTTCTAGCTCTATTAACGTTATTAGTAAAAATAAATGAAATTATTGATTTTTACTAACTTTTCAAAGTTAATTATATGGTTAAATTTTACAAAAAAATGATAACTTAAAGATTATCAAATTTTAAAAAAATAAATTCATATATACAATATAGACAATAATATACAGTTCCTTTATATTAAATAGTTAATGATATAAATTAGAGTTCTAGATGAATACAAAGGTTTGATTAATTTAAAGGGCTGATGAGACCAAGGTGTTTTCCTCTATGGAAGAGGACCTCATGCAAAGAGGAAATATAGATGCATGTGTGATTCTATCCTAGGATGAAAATGTAACCTATCTTAGCCAACATAAGAATTGTCTTATTCATAACCAAGAGCGAAAAAGTTAATGATGAAGGGCAGAGACTGTCTTTGAATTTGGATTTATCCTACTATAGATATGTAACTTATCTTAAGAAAGATAACAATTGTCTTATTATTAACCAGTGGAGAAAGAGTTAATGAAGAAGTGAAAAAAATCTATTTGAATGTGGATTTAAGATATTTTCTAGACATTAAAATAGTCCAATATCTTAGAAAGAGTGAAAAAAATATACAATGAAAATATTTTAACAAATAGTTGTTAAAATCTATGGTACATAGACTCAAATATTAGCATGAATTGATTCTAAAATTAATACTGAGCAAGGGAAATAGCATTCAAAACTCAAAATAAGTTAAGCCAAGATAAATTTGCAAAAAAATTAATAAACAGTTATTTCCTGTCACAAACAAGTCTCCATGAATTCTTTAAAAATGATGATTGAACCAGCCAAATCATAAAAATAACCTGCAACAAGCTCATCATTGGAGCATGATTTTAAGACACAAGTTTCATTTCGTGAAGGTAGAGGTCGAGGAAGAAAAAATTATATAGGTAGAGGTAGAGGCCCACATAGAGGTAGAAGAAGCAACCCTTCAAGCTCAAGTGGAAGGGGAAGTAGTCAAAATACAAGCCAAGGCCCAAGATAAACTCAAGCACAAGGTCATAGGTATAATATATCTCAATTTTAATGTTATTATTGTGAGAAGTATGGTCATTATGAAAATGAATGTAGAAAGAAACAATATGAATGATCAAGAGTTCATAAATTTTTCTCAAAATTCAAAGTTATAGGATTGGATTTGAAATGGAAAACAGGTTCAAAACCGGATCGACCAGCAGAGTGGGATCCGAATTGGTGGTTGTCATAAAGTCTTTAAATTTGCATATAGAATCAGGGATTTCACAGCCATGGAAATGTTAAAGGTGGAACAGACAGTAAGAGAAAGTTGCAAAACAAAGCGATAACGAGGACCATGGATCTGACACCAATAAATGGGAAAGAACTCGTTCTAGTTGGAGGACATCACAAATTTCTCTAAATAGTGTTTACAATTAAGAGTTTCGCAAGTTAAATTGTTTAACCTGCGATGCGAAGTGAGAAGGCGAAGATATAATGTGGATCGTCGGATTGAGAAACAAACCAACGACGGAGATTGCAGCACCAGGAATTTTTTTTTTCAAATCGCAATATTTAGATGTTAAGAGCTAATGTATCGAACGATAAGAGTAAACTATTTCTGATGCGATTGGGAGGAGACACGTGTCAGTTGGAGCAATCGTGTGCATATCACGCATCGATGGAGTTTAATTTTATAATTAAGACATCGCATGTTATGAAGTTTAACATGCGATGCGACAAAATTGAACTTCATTACTGTGCACTTTGGAGGATTTAGGATTTATCGTTAATAGTGAAATGTTAAATCTACGGGAGGCTAAAGTGGGATAAAATGTTAAAATTGTGATGTTGTGATGCGGCAACTCATTGCAACTCCACATTGGCAGTCATATTGTTTAAAGTCGTTAAGGGTGTGAGTTATAACCAGCGACATGCGATCTGCGATAGGGTCCCAACCCACCAACGGTCCCCAAAAGATGTTTAAATGGCACGTTCAAGCCAAGCCACCTGCCATAGTCAGAGCTCTAACCCGACGACATCCAAACCACACTCCACCATTTAACTACAGTCAGGAGTGGAGGCTCTACTAACCATCAAGCCCACTAACAGTTGGGGTGTGCATGTGGCCACCATCCTAACCATAACATTAATTGCGTGGATTTATTGGCGGAGCAGATAGGGGCGTGAAAAATTTAGCGGTCAGCCCTAATTTAACTCCAGTTAACTGGAGTTCTCCACATTTAGTGGAGTTTTCCTAGGAGATATTGGGAAAAAGTGTAGCAGGCTCAATTTTTTGACCATTCTGAGTGAATGAAGAGTTATTCTTGACTAATTGGAGCATTATAAAGCCATTGGTACAGATAAAACAACCATTGCAGCACTATAACTACATTTAATAGAAAATGTTTTAGCATAATTAAATATGGACAAGCCATTGGGAGCTCGACTATCAGATGTAGCCCAGGAGGGGTGAACTGCTTCATCATGCCTTCTAGGTAAAGTTGATGTGGTGACTTATTTCTCTGTTTTACACTCATTTTCAGTCTTATTTAGACTTATTTTATGCTTATAATTCACTAAAGTTCATCTATAACTCATGGAAAAAATCCTTAATCCTTATGCAAAGTAATGAACCAATTATGCACATGTTTTTAAAACTAGAATACCTTTAGCACATCAAAACTAATACAATAATTTCAGATCAAATGGTATCAGAGATAGAATTTTTCTCTGGTGTTGTTTTGTGCAAATAATTTTTTAACTGTTTCTAAGTTTTAGATTCTTACAAGGCTCAAGCTCAAAAGGGGAGAAGGAAAAATGGTGGAATCAGGAGGGTCTCAAAAGGAGCTAAAGAAAAGGAGAGAAAAATTTCCACAATCTCTACCACCTATTTCACCTCCTAAAGAAGCAAAAGCTCCATTAAGCATGTCTCATCAGGAAGGAGAAATTCATGAAGAATTTGACCCTAAGGAAGAAGAAAGAGTGTTTAGGAAAGCATTTCTTAACATGACTGAGATGGTTATTATTATTTATCAAGAAAGGAATGAGAGACTGGATGTAGAAGGATCTAAACTCCAAAAGGAAGGACAAGGATCTTCAGGAGGTCAACATGATGAAGACAAGTCAAAGAATGGAAATGGAGAAAATGGAGGCAATAGAGAGCCACCATCTTCACCCTCATCATCATCATTATCATCTTCTACGTCTTCTTTAGTACATCAGCCATACAAGTCCAATAACACTAGTAAATATCCTTTACTAAAACTTGATGTTAAGATCGAATTGCCAATGTTTAATGGTGAAGTAAATGCATACAAGCTAGATAATTGGATTCAACAATTGGAGGTCTATTTAAGAATACAAAACCTTCAATATGATGATACAAAAATTCAATTAGCTTCTTTGACAATGGAAGATGTAGCACTTTTTTTATGGGTAGCCAACACACAAGAGGAAATCAAGAAAGATGGTAAGATTATTCTATCATGGTCAAATTTTATTGCTGCTATTAAATGATATTTTTATCCATTAGCTCATATACAAAAATCCATCATGAACTGGAAGAAATTTAGGCACTTAAAGGGAAAAAATGTGCAAGAATACAACCTGGAATTTTGGAGAAGAGCTATTTTATTAGGGGTGGATTTGCAGAGCCAAGACACTGTGCTAAAATATATAGGAGGCTTACATAGCTACCTAAAAGACTATTCTCATGTTTAACCCCACCAGTCTAGATGGAGTTTGTGTTCAGGCCACACATCTAGAAGCTAGAGGGAAGAACATTCCTGAAGGGGGTAGGCAGAAACCTTTCAAGGGTAAAGCCAAAGAGAAAACACCAAAAGGTAAAAAAAAAAAAACGCATATGTCAAGAAAGAGGAAGAAAAGGTGAGTTGTAAACATTTTTCAAGAGAAGGCCATGATGAAACGCATTTTTGGAAATTACATCCAGAATTGAGGCCAAAGAAACCAAATAACAAAGGGAAACATAAAACTGCTACTACAGCTCAACATGACTTACGGTCTGATTAAGGTGATGAGACTAAAATTATAGCTAGGGGATTGAAGAACATGAAGGGAAAAGAAATTGAAACTAAACCTAGTACCAGTACATCAAATTGTCACATAAACACTCCAAATGAAGATGAAAGAATAGAATTGTTTCATGTAAGGGTCATATCCAAGCATACCAAGATTGCCACACTGTTTGACAGTGGCTCATAAGAAAACTTAATCTTTGAAGATCTGGTCAAAAAACTTAATCTTGAGACCATACCACATCCAAAACCATATCCATTGTATTGGATTTTTAAGGATGCAAGTATATAGGTTACAAGGAAATGTATATTGAGGTTTGCAATGACCGCAAGCTTTGTTGACACAATTGAATTAGATGTGGTTCTGCTTAACATAAATAGTATTGTATTAGGGATTCCATACCTCTATGAAAGGAAAGAGATATTATATCGCCATGAGAACAAGTAACATTTATTTAAATATGGAAAGGAGTTCATTGTTAGAGCATACCGTAAGAAGACAAATATTGCTTTGGTAAATGCTGGACAGGTAAAGAGGCTGGTAAATTCAAGTAAGAATTTTGTTCTTCTTATCATTAAGACCAAAGCTGAGATTAATCATGAATATTTTGAGGTATGTGATCCTAATTTGAAATCAGAATTATATGATGTGGTTAATGGACATCATGAGATGTTTTAGGACCCAACATGATTATTGCCTCCAAAAAGGAAAATTCAACATGAGATTCAGTTGCAGCAGGATTTTTCTCTTTCAAACATTGATATGTATCGCATGTCGATAATGGAGAATGTTGAAATGAAGAGGAAAATGAAAGATATGTTTGATAAAGGTATCATAAGTCCAAGCACCTCACCATGTGGTTCACCCATAGTCTTGATACCAAAGAAAGATGGGACTTGGCGCATGTGTATAGATTTTCGAGCTTTGAACAAAATTACGGTAAAAAATCGTTACCCACTCCCAAGAACAGATGATGTGCTTGATCATCTGAAAGAAGAATTTTTTTTCACTAAGTTAGATTTACAAAGTGGATATCATCAAGTAAGAATTGTAGAAAGTGATATATGGAAAACTACATTCAAAACCAAACAAGGACTCTTTGAGTGGCTAGTTATGCCTTTTGGTTTATGTAATGCACCGACAAATTTTATGTGGGTTATGGATAATGTTTTGTGACCATTCATTGATGAATTTTTTATTGTGTACTTATATGACATTTTTATTCTCAGCAAAACAAGAGAAGATCATGTCTTTCATGTAAATAGAGTGCTTGATATTTTGAAGAAAGAGAAATTGTTTCTTAAGATGTCAAAATGTGAGTTTGGAAAGACTTATTTTCTCTATTTGGGACATATTGTAGGAGGAGGAGAATTGAATATTGATCCTTCTAAAGTGGAGGCCATTCTGAATTGGCCCACACCCAAAATAGTTACCGAGGTAAGAAGTTTCTTAGGTTAAGCTCAGTATTGGAGGAAATTTATTGGTAACTTTTCTTCCATCGCAACTCCTAAGCATGTAGTGACAAGTTTGAAGAAAGGATTCCAATGGGGAGGAAAACAGTAGTAATCTTTTGAACCTTTAAAAGAAAAGATCAGTTCATCTCCAGTCCTTTCACTACCAAATTTGAGACAAACATTCGAGATACAAACTGATGGTAGTGATTATGCCATGGGCGCATTCCTTTTGCAACATGGTAAGCCTATCGCCTTTCATTCAAAAACTTATAATGGTGTTGTGACTAATTATCCTACATATGAAAAAGAACTATATGCGTTGGTACAAAGTGTCAAGAAGTGGAAAAACTACTTCATGGGTTAAGAGACTATTATACACATCGATCACCAACCATTATAGTACTTGCAGTCACAAACAAAATTCAAGCAGTCAATACATTTCAGGTGGATGGGATTTCTTCAACAAATTCACTTGGTTATAAGGTACAAAAAATGTATATTCAATAAAGTTACAGATATGCTTTCGAGACCAATCATTAGTGCTTCTAATTTACTCAAAAATGATTTTGTTGTACATGAGAGTTACATAAAACAATATGCACATGACGTTGATTTCAATAATGTGTATGCTAGTTTGAGTAAAGGGAATAAAGTTGAAGAAAGAGATTGTCACATGCATAATTTTTTTTTTTTCATTTGAGAAAGATATGTATTCCACAAGGAGAGAGGTGAAGTGTCATGAGAGAAGCTCATTCTTCTATTATTGTTGGACACTTTGGGGTATGAAAAAAAATGGTGTCACTACAGAGGTATTGTTATTGGCCTCACATGATAGATAGTGTGTCCCGTTTTATAAGAGGTTGTTCTATGTGTGCAACAAGTAAGCCTAGTAATAGGAAGCTTAGATTGTACACGCAACCACCACTACCATCAAGGCCATGGGAGAGCATCTCCATGGACTTTGTTTGAGGTATACCTATGCGAAGAAAGCATCATGATTATCTTTTTGTAGTTGTGGATAGATTCAGTAAAATGTGTATAATTATGCCATGTAAGAAGACCATTACTACTGAACATACTTCTGAACTTTATTTTCAAAATGTTTGGGCTCATTTTGGATTGCCCACTTCTATTGTTAGTGACAGGGATTCCATTTTCATACGAAATTTTTGGTCAAATCTATGGATAATGATGGACACAAAATTGAAAAATAGTACTGCTTTTCATCTATAAATAGATGGAAAAACCGAAGTGGTGAATAGAACAATTGTGTATCTATTGAGAGGATCTTGCAGCAAAAATCCTAAGTTGTGGGATGAACAACTTCATTACATTTGGCAAGCTTACAACTAGGCAAAGCACTCGTTAATACAAACCTCACATTTTTAAGCATGCTTTGGGTATTTTCCAAAATCGCCATTAGACTTCATCTTTGAGAAGGACATTGCAATTGATGGGCATAGTTATATTGATACTGCTCGAACGTTCATTAAGAAAATTCAGATGATACATCAACAAGTTCAAGAACAACTTGAGAAAAGTCGAAGAAAATACAAAGAGAAGAATGACAAACACTGGGTTGATCACAAGTTTCAAGAGGGAGATGAGTTATGGTTGCACATTAGAAAATAAATGATGCAAGGGGAAGGTAGAAAACTCAAACCCATTTATTATGGTCCTTTCAAAATCATAAAAAAGGTTGTTAATAATGCATTCCAACTTGATTTTCCTTCTTACATGCAAATGTATTTAGTTGTTAATGTTGAAAAATTACGCTTATATGAGCCTCCTTTGATCGTTGATGAAGGAAGTGATGTTTAGCTACCTTTTATTGAATATTTCTCACCAGAATTTCTGGATGAGCTCAAAGAAGATACAGTTCTTGACATGAGGACAAGAGAATCAAAGAAGGGAAGTGTTGACTACCTTCGAGTTGGGCTCAAAGGCACTAAACCAAGCAAGGAAAAATGGACGGAGATTGGAAATTTGAGAGAGTTGTACCCTCATCTACTGAATAGGTAATCAAGTATTTTGGGGTCCAAAATATTTTGAATGGGGAGAAATGATCAGGAGTTCATAATTTTTTCTCAAAATTCGAAGTGATAGGATCGGGTTCCAAATGGAAAACAGGTCCAGAACCGGATCAGCCAGTAGAGTGGGATCTGAATTGGTTGTTGTCATTGAGTCTTGAACTCTACATATAGAATGGGGGATTGCACAGCCGTGGAAATGTTGAAGGTGGAACAAATAGTAAGTGGAAGGTGCAGAACGAAGCAACAACGAGGACCGTGGATCTATCACCAATCAATGGGGGGGAACTCATTGTAGTCAGAGGACATCGCACATCGCACTGAATAGTGTTTACAATTAAGAGTTTTGCAGGTTAATTTTTTTAATCTATGATGCGAAGTGAGAATGCGAATATATAATGTGGATCGTCAGATTGAAAAACAAACCAACGACAGAGATTGCAGCACCCAGAGAACGATTTCACAAATAAAAATATTTAGAAGTTAAGAGTTAAGGCGTCACAAGGTAAAACTAAATTGTTTGCGATGCCATTGGGAGGAGACACATGTCAATTGGAGCGACAATGTGCATATCGCACATCGACAGAGTTTAATTTTATAATTAAGACATCGCAGGTTACGAAGTTTAACATGCGATGCGACGAAATTACATGTGTCAGCACTGCACACTTCGCAGGATTTAGGAATTATCGTTAACAACAAAATGTTAAATCTGCGGGAGGCTGAAGTGTGATAAAATGTTAAAATTGCGATGTTGAAATGCAGAAACTCATCGCAAATTCACGTCGATAGTCGTATTGTTTAAAACCGTCAGGGGTATGAGTTATAATTGACGACATGCGATCTGTGATAGGATCCTAACCCACCAACGGTTCCTAGAAGTTGTTTACATGGAATTTTCAAGCCAAGCCACCTGCCATGATCAAAGCTCTAACCCAATGACATAAAAACCACAGTCCCCCATTTAACTGTAGTGAGGAGCAGAGGTTCCGCTAACCGTCAAGCACACTAAATTGTGGGGTGCGCATGTGGCCAACACCCTAAATATAACATTAATTTCATGAATTTATTGGCACAGCAGATAGGGGCACGCAAAATTTTGTGGTTAGCCATAATTTAACTCTAGTTAATTGGAGTTCTCCACAATTAGTGGAGTTTTCCTAGGAGATATTGGGAAAACGTATAGGAGGCTCAATTGTTTGACCATTTTGAGTGAATGAGGAGTCATTATTGACTAATTGGAGCATTCTGAAGCCATGGGTGCAGAGAAAACATCCATTAGAGATCTGTAACTACATGTAATAGAAAATTTTTTAGCATAATGAAAGATGGAGATGCCATTGGGAGATGGACCAGCAGATGTAGCCCAAGAGGGGTGAACTGCTCCATGTCTACTATGTAAACTTCATGTGGTGACTTATTTCTCTATTTTACACTGTTTTTTATTGTTATTTAGACTTATTTTATGCTTCTAATTCACTAAATTTCATCTATAATTCATGGAAAAACTCAATCCTTATACAAACTAATGAACCAATTATGCACATGTTTTTAAAACTGAAACACCCTTAGCACATCAAAACTAATACAATCATTTTAGATCAATGAAATAGGTAACAAACCAAGTGAAAATTTCATAAAGGAAAATAATAACCATGATAGCATGTTTTTGGCTTGTAATGTAGCACAACAAAAAGAAGGAGATGTATGGTTTTTAGATTCACGTTGTAGCAACCACATGACTGAGAACATAGAAATGTTTTACAATTTAGATGAAAGTGTGAAATATGAAGTGAAATTTGGCACTGATAGCAAAGTCTCTGTCATGGGAAAAGGAAGAGTCAATATTATAAAAAATAAGGGAGATAAGAACTACATTTTAGATGTTTATTTTGTCCTTGGTTTGAATCATAAACTCATAAGCATTGACCAGCTCATGCATAAGGCCTACAAGGTAATTTTCAAGAATTATGTGTGCACAATTTTGGATAAGCCTCTAGGTAGAAAGATGATTGCAAAAGATCATATGAAAAACAATAGAATGTTACCTCTCAAGCTCAGATCAAATTTGAAGGAAGAATGTGCTCAAGGACAACTATCAATGAATTCACAAAATGATAAAAGAATTGTGGTGATTGTCACACATGTATACTTTGAAGAAGAGGTCAAAGATGAAAATTTGTTATGGAATTTGAGATTTGGTCATCTCAACTTTGGAGGTTTGAATTTGTTTCATATGAAATTCACGGTGAATGGATCTCCACTCATAGAAAAACCGAACAACGTATGTGAAGGATGTACCTTGCGAAAACAACATAGAGAATCATTTCTAGCAGGAAACTCTATAAGGGAAAAAGCACCTTTGGAAATTTTCCACTAATACTTATGTGGACCAATTCAAACACCATCAATTAGTGGTAGCCATTACATATTTACCTTCATATATGACTACACAAATGAAGACATGGGTTTACTTATTAAAATATAAAAGTGAAGTGTTTGACCACTTCCGTTGATGCAAAGCTCTTGTTGAGAAGAAAAGTGGACACTGCATCAAAGTCTTGAGGACTGAAAAAGGTGGAGAATACGTCACAAATGATTTCATACTTTTTTTTAGGGATCATGGAATTCACAAGAAATTTACAAGGTATACACCTCGGAAAAATGGTGTAATAGAAGGGAAGAATAGGACCATTATGGAAATGGCAAGAAGTATGTTGAAGGAAAAGGATTTTCGAAATGATTATTGGGTTGAAGTTATCACTTGTGCATTATATATAATTAATAGGTGTCCAACCAGAAGTGTTATGAATATAGTTCATGAAAAGACATGGAGTGGAAGAAAACATATTGTCGCTCACATGAGAGTGTTTTGGTGTGTCACGTATGCACATGTCCCGGATGAGTTGAGGAAGATGTTGGACATAATGGGGGAGAAATGTATATTTGTTGTACACGGTGACGAATCCAAGGCATACAAGCTCTATAATCCATAAACCAAGAAGGTAATAATCAATAGAGATAATAATTTCATATAATAGGAAGCATGGCTTGGAAGTTTAGAGAAGACATTCAATGTGAAGACTTGTATGTCACGTGAAGAGAAAGAGGGATTGAACGCATCAAGTAATTCCTCAACGGTTACTCCTCCTACACCGACAAGATCTAAATGAAGTATTCAATATGTGACACCACAAACAAATAATAGGAAATCGTTGCAAAACTAAGCAAGTGCTTCTCCAAGAACACGAAAAATATCCGTGACCCCATGTACTTCAAGCACAACACCAAGCCCATCTTTCACAACCATAAGAAGATAAAAATTAAGAAATTTAAATGAAACTGATGTGCAAGAAGTAGTTGATATTAGTGTTGGTCTAAATTCTTTGTTTGAATTATTTTTTCATGTAGATGAACCGATACACTTTGAAGATGCAGTCAAATAACAGGAATTGGTTGTGGCAATAGATGAAGAAATATGAGCAATAGAAAAGAATGATACATGGGAGTTAGTGGACCTTCCATAAGGAAAAGGAGTCATTGAAGTGAAGTGGGTCTATAATACCAAGAGAAACATTGAAGGAAATATTGAAAGGCATAAAGCAAGGCTAGTTGTCAAAGGATACAAGTAACAACATGGAAGAGACTATGTAGAAACATTTGAGTCGGTCGCGAGGATAGAGAAAATGTGTACAGTGTTCTCGATTTTCGCACAACATAAATGGAAATTATATCAGATGTACATAAAATCAACGTTCTTGAATGTAGTACTGAAAGAGGAGGTATATGTTGCACAACCACCTTGTCATGAGGTAGAAGGCCAAGAAGAAAAGATTTGTAGGTTGCGGAAATCTCTCTATGAGTTGAAGAAAGCACCGTGTTCATGGTATAGCAGGATATATGCTTACTTGATGGAAAATCGGTTCGAAAATGTTGACGGTGAACCTACTCTCTACATCAAATAAAGTGATGGTAAGCTACTTATTGTAATTTTGTATGTAGATGATTTGATTTTTAGAGGGAGTGATGATTTCCCCATCGTTGATTTCAAGGAAGTCACGAAAAGTGAGTTTGAAATGACTGACTTGGGGTTTCTAAGATATTTTTTGGGCATATAAGTGAAGCAAACAGAAAATGGAATTTTTATCTCTCAATCAAAGTATGTTGTAGATATTTTAGAGAGGTTGAATATGGATAACAAAAAGTCATCACCAACTCCAACTTTCATAGGTTTGAAGTTGATAAGTAATATTGAAGCAACAATGTCAATCTGACATTATACAAAAGTATGGTGGGCATCCTAATGTATTTGACCACAAGTAGGCCTGATATAATGTATGTAGTGATTTTGGTGTCAAGGTTCATGGAGAGACCCACAGAGACACATTGGCAACCAACGAAAAGTATTTTAAAGCATGTCAATGGGACAAAGGAGTGTGGCATTTTGTACACCGTAAAAATGGTTTTAATATGCTTGGTTACACTAACAATGATTGGGAAGGAACAATTGATGATAGAAAGAGCACGTAAGGATATTTTTTTCATTTTGGTTCGGGAGCCATTTCATGGGCCTTGAAGAAGTAATCGATAGTATCATTGTCAACAACATAAGCTAACCATGTCACCACAATTGTTAGAATCAATGGAGAAAACTAGACTTAGATGTTTATTGTGATAAGGATAGGATTGAGACTCTAAGATTAGGTTTGATATCCTACATTCTAGGGAGTGGTTGGAACCACCCTGTTAGTGTGCAAGGCTATATGTACGAGGTTCTTCTGAATGAATAGTGTATAGTGTGTGGATTTATTGGGCACTCTCATGGTAACTCACCTAGAGAGGCACTTAATTAATTGATTATCATATTTTATCATCGTATCAGAGCTTCAGGTGAATTTTTAGTGGATGTGTGCTGCGTGAGTGTGTGGAGCTGTTGAAATATCATTTTAGAGTTGATGAGAGAACTGTAAGATGATTTTTGTGCTAGGAAATGATCTATGGAATGTGATCATCGTCGTAGTTTTTATTTATTGTCTTGCTGCTATTTTAGAGGATTCATTCCCTATTGAATTGACTGGTAGTCTATCCCTATTGAAACGACTACGGTAACATAAAAAAAAAACAGATGTTGAACCTACTACATGTGGAGAATCGTGAGGAGTTTTCTTTGGATCCCATAACATATTTCGTTGGGCACTTGGTTTGAAGTGTGGAGTGTTGGTGATTGAGCCAAGGATCGGAGACATTGTGGTTTTTGTATGGCTGTGTTATGTTTCTATAGATCAGCGAAATAAATTCGTGTTTTAGAATCAGTATCTACCACCTGCGTGGAGAGGCACAACCTTGGCACTTCTGTGGAATCTTTGGTGTGGCTGCTGCCTGGATCGCTATGGAGAGATTGATGGATCAGGGAGACTTTGCTACCTGGTCTTGGTGTGATAGTTGCACATGCTTATACATGTAGCTGTCGAAACCCAGATTATGTTGGTTTTTAGTTGGCGCGGAGATCGACACTCTAAAGTCTCCAATTATGAAGGATTCAAAGAACCATAGCAATTGGTAGAACCTATAGGCTCAGCTCCACATCGTGTTTGGGTTACAGGGGGCAGATAAGCCCCTAAATTTTGAGGGGAATCATAACATGGAGCTGGTGAATCCATCGTAAATTGGTGGTGTATGTTTGGTGGTGTCTCTTTGTGATGATTTTGAGGTAGAGTGAAGCTTGTGTAATGGTTCCCATCTCACTCAATGATCAACATTTTTTCTTGGCGCCTGATTGTGATGCTTTCAGAGAAGGTTGGAAATTCGGCGATGTTGTGGCTGTTGTTTACTGCTAGAAAATAACAGACCTTGACTGGAAAATATCGGCAAGACTAGATTACTGAAGCGTGGTGGCTACCTCGGTGAACCCGTCGTGACTTCAAGTGTTCATTTGGCTTCACCATTTGGGAACATTTTCAAGAAATATTTCGATCAATGATCAAAATGGTGCTCGTCGCAAGAGCCGAGAGTAATGAGACCCGCTGAGCATTTGTAATATTTTTTGAAGCCGCATGAAGGTTGTTGGTCAACTAGTGTGGGTTGCGTGAAGATGTTTCCGAATTGAGCTGAAGGATTTTCATTGAGAGTGAACCTACGATGTGAGACACTCATGATGCGCATGGGAGTGCATGTGGATTGAAGTGTACTACAAATAAGATCCATGTGATGTGTCACTCGCAAAAATCTTGGGGTGGAGTGACCAGATTTTGGATAGTGGGCGATCATGCCTTAGGTGATTTGTTGTGTTTTTGCGAGTGCATGGTTTCTACATGATTCAATTGTTGTCCGCATTGATCTATTGTGTTTCAATTGATGTTGTGGTCATATTTTCATGATGATCAAGGTTGGGGAAGAAGAGAATCCTTCAGCTTACAACCTTGCTGACTTTGTTAAGTCATGTCAAACACGAGATCAAGATCGAGCATCATTGAAGTTGTGAACTGTCAACATGTCAATATTTTTAGATTCGTTTGACATTCATCCTTGTGATGATATATTTTTCATGTGGCCATTTTGAGGCATTTTGGCCTTGGGTAGAATTTTTGAGTTAGAATAATATTTTGAAAAAAAATATATAGTTTTATTGAGGACCACGAGTATTAAGAGGCACAATCTTTCTTGCAAGATCCTGATATTCAAGACCCACTAGTAGTTCTTCAGGAAGGATGTAAACATGAACATATTGTTCAAGATCTACATGATGACCAAGAAAATTAAACGAAAAGGATTGCGAGAAAAATTAAAGATAACGATGTTGATATAGTGACTCTTGGGTGGAAAGAATCCAATGTTCAGATGTTTGACACCAGAAGTATTGAGAGAAAAAATTTCTCCTACCAAGGTTGCACCCTTTAAAGTGTTATCAATAACCACCAATCAATATAGAAAGAATGACAACCTACAATCAAGATCGAGGAGGATAAGAGTTCAAGGCTTCAGTCTTTGTTGAAGAAAACATAAAAAGGAGGATAAGTTCTATCACTGCCTCATGGAAAGAAATTTAGCAAAGATGAAGCCTCGCTTAGGAATGAACAAGCAGGGACTCTCAACCAAGAAGACTAAAAATGGAAACTCTAGTACCAATATTTTTATGTACTATTGTAAGCCTAGCTGAGGCTAGACCAATAAGCATATGCTATTCTTTCAGTACCCTTTCTCCATTAAGGGGGAGTGTTAGAATTAATGGAGAAAAATAGACTTAGTTGTCTGTTGTGATAGGGATAGGATTGAGACTCTAATATTAGGTCTTAGATCCTACTCTCTAGGGAGTGGTTCTAACCACCCTGTTAGTGTGCAAGACTATATGTATGAGGTTCTTCTGAATGAATAGTGTACAGTGAGTGGAGTGCTTGGGCACTCTTCAGGTAGCTCACCCAGAGAGCCACCTAATTAATTGATTATCAGATTTTATTAGCAACAACAGCAGCGTGTCAAGTAGTTTGGATGAGAAGGAGGTTGCGAGATTTATGTCATGAACAATATGGAACAACCACTATCTGTGACAACGGTTCAACAATTGCACTATCAAAGAATTTTGTCTTTCACAAGAGGACAAATCACATTGATGCTAAATATCATTTAATAAGAGAATTAGTTAGCAACGATGAGATTGTGCTTCAACATTGCAGGTCAGAAGAATAATTTGCAAACATCTTCACAAAGGCATTGGCACACGGAATTTTTTTTTTTTATCTCAGAGATTGCTTGGGAATGGTCAATGGCAGTAGTTGCAATTAAGGGGGAGTGTTGTAGAATTAATCTCAACCACAACGTTTAATTGTCTAACATCAACCATACCTTAGTAAATGTTTTGCAGGTTGCAGATTTACTTTGCAGGACATCACATCAAAGAATTTATGAACAAAAGTACATAACCCACTCTACAACAAATGAATAGAAGTACATAACCCACTCTACAACAAATTAAACTATTATAGTCAAATAAAAATTTAATGCATGTTTATTAAATGTCTTAGATATATATGTTTTGAATATACATGTATGTAGGGTGTCTCATGTAATTTAGGGGATGTAAGTATGGAAAGAAAAGAAGGAGAAAATCATGGAGAAAATTTTTGTAGGCCAGTGAAAACAATGATTCCAGGTTTTATTGTGTGTTACTCCCCATGCTGAATGTAAATCTAAGTAAGAATTGTTGTTTTACACGAGAACATGTTTGTTGTATTTTTTGAATCATAATATAATTTATTAATATCTACCACTTTGTATTAAAATAAAGACCTTCATTATTTGTTTTCTGCACAATAGTGTTTTGAGGAACAAAAAAGTCCTTGGGTCTAGGGCTATGCTTTTGGTATTGTGTGGTTAGTCATTTTTAATTACAATTATTTGGTTTTTTTTTTTAATATTTACATGTGATGTATTATTGTGCACTTAGTCACTTTTTATCACAACTACAATTTTTTTCTAATTTTTTTAATATTTACACGTAATGTAGTTGATCTATATACATTATATTGTCATATTAATGTTACTCTAAGTTAACTTTATGTATTCTATAAATTCTAAATAATATGACTCAAATCTTTACAACATATATTAAATTTTGTTTATAAAATTTTATATTCCACACGGGGAATGATCGTCAATGATCATCCCTTGTTCATATGTGTGACAACAGTGTATTGAGTAACAAAAAAAATTCCTTTGGGTCTAGTTCTAGGCCTGTGGTATTGTGTGGTTAGTCATTTTTAATCGGAATCACTTTGTTTTTTTATTTTATTTACAATATATTTGGTTTATTTTTAATATTTACAACACATGAGTTATATGGAATATTTTATTCATGAATATACTATAATTCATATTGTAAAATATTATTTACACATTAAACTATTGACATAATATGTTTTTTCTATATATGTTATTATTTTACCGTATTTTATAAAAAAATTAAAATGTACATTATTAAAGTTACAATTAATCTATCGCAAAAAAACATATTATAATAAATTAACAATGTTATAATGTATTAATAATGTTTTAATAAATTAACTAATCTTACAACATTTTTTAATGTAGGAATAAGCCAAGCTAAGTGGAGGAGATAAGAAATCAATGTGATCAAGTGTAAAATGTGAGATGTGTCTATGAAGATAATGATATCAGGAATGTGAAAGACAACAAAGTGAAGGTAACAATCAAGCAAGCAAATTGATTATTGCAACGACAATAATGAAGACATGCCAAAGCGGTTCAAATCTCAAATAACCAAAAGCTCTAAAGACCAGAAAGAAGGTCAAAGAGAAGGGAGTCTTCCAAAATGGAGGATAAAAGGGAAACAAACAAACCAAAAGCTAATGCAAGTAAGGAAATTCAATGAAAATTTCCCATGATTTTGTTGAAAAAATTATGGGGTTGTAACAAGTAGCTTTTAAGAAATAACTAAAACCATGTATCTAAACTCCTCGTGCAAGTCTTTCCTTACACTGATTTTCGTAATCATTCTAACAAGGCATTGTATAAAAAAACACTTTTGTTGTGTAAAGGTAGAAGTTAAAAGATGCAACTCCCCATTCATTCTACCTATTTCTCTTTATCAAACATCACTTTTAATTTCAATTTGTTATCAGAAACTAGTTGTCAAATATATACTACCATATGTTTGAAAATACTAAAAACTATTATATTTAATGAAATGTGTTATTTTTATATGTAACATTCTCATTAAATACATCCTTGTTACAAAATTCCTTTCTTATTTGTTTTTAAAAAGAATAAGAAAAACTTGAATATAAATATAAATATTAAACTTATTATGGGAATAATTTAAATTTAAATGGTAAAGTTATTATTATTGTTTAACTCATTCTTCATATAAATCCAATTGAAGAGATGAACTTAAAGAGCCCATGAGATGCTTTGCTAGGATGTTTTTTCTATGGAGAGAAAAGATATGTTGAGCCCTCTGATGGAATCACTGTCAACAAATGATGAACTCCAAGACGTGGAGGAACCAAGAATGGAGATTTGTTATAATTCGATGTGAAAAATGATGTCATCTCGAATAGCCTAGCATGAATAGATTATGCATAGGAGATAGCAGTATAACACCACGCGTAAAGACCCTCCCCTACGAGGAGGACCATCAATGGAAATCGAGATATCACCACGTGTAAAGCCCCTTTCCCCTATGAGGACGGAAGCTGATACAATGGAAGCAATTTTTTTTGGAGTTGTCTACTAAGGCAGTGAAATAGCCCGAATGGTAGAAAACTACCAGAATTTGGTCAATTAAAATTCAAAAAATCAGGTAGTTGAAGTGTTTGGAATCCATTTTTGATAGTCAAAATGGATTCAGCACTATCAAAAACCCTTAGAGCATTCAGAATACTAAAATTTAACAACTATAAACAAGATTCTAGGCAAATATTTGCCAGATGTTTTGAAAATCATTACTGGATTCTGGGCGAAAACGTTGCCTTTTTAGATTATGCGATTTTCTTCCACCATTTCATTTCATTTCGTCTGTCAATTTCTTACGCTCGTCCATTCCTTTATAGGTATTTCCAATTTTGTTGTTGGTTACCCGCAAGATAAGCTGCGCCTCACATACGACACCCAACCCAATTAGACCTGGACTCCTAATCTTCGTTTCCCCAAATTCTACTTCAATGTGAGGAGACTGTGAATGTGGTTGCTAGGCAACCAGAAGATAAGCTGGCATATGGCACCCAACCCAATTGGACCTGGACTCGTAATATCCATTTACCCAAAAATATATTGTTTTACATGCATGTACTCTCAAGTGGTAGACTCATCGTTGCAACAGAGTATGATTGTCGTTGTACTCCCATGCAGGTTACAGTACGACTTGTATTGTTTGGTGTGAGAAAAGGGTCACTCACATCTTTTGTTAACATAAGTGTCTCCGGTCCCCTGATCAGGGTGTAGAAGGGGAATAATGGAGCTTAACCAACGTGACCTGGATAGCCTGCCGCGTGGGGAGGATGGCCAACACGTGGAGGCAGCATGCATACGCCGGGAGGATAATGGGAGATGGGACCTCCTGCACCAAATTTCATAAATGCTTAGTACGATGATGCGACTCTAGCTGGGTCAGCCAGTAGGGATGTGAGGCAATTTTAGGAAAAAGAGCCGAGGGCGCAGGGTTATCAATGGTAAGGTTATTTTGCATGGGATTGTTTGGATTCCTGTTATGTGGTTTTGTTTGGAACCTGGTTGTGCTTGCAGGGTTTCTCTCTAGCGAAGGTTAAGGGTGACGGCCCAGCTTGAAAATTGGTATGTATCACCATACTTACCCTCTGAGCCAAAGATTTCTATCTATCGTCATATGCAGATAATGGTAATGGTATTCTTATATTATTTTCCTAAATGGAGGTTTGGTCAGTTCTGGTATGAAAAAATGTGGAAGGTTAATGAAGCTGGTTGTATGCTTATTCTTCCTCAATGGGTTTTTGTTCTTGTTCTGTTACCCAAATCTCTGTCTAGAACTTCGTCTTAGTCTTTCTTTCCTAATCCTGATCTTTGTATAGCTAGAATTATGGTTTTTGAATTCTGTTATAATTATTGGTTGTTGCAACTCTTTAATGGGTTGGTTCAGAGTTTTTATGATGTATTGCTGTATTTGGGTTTTAGTTGGGTTGTTTTCTTTGGTAATACCTTCCCTATAGCTATGCAGAATGGTTATGGCTTAGTCCCTGTCTTTTTGTAGGGTAATTTATGCTGCCTGTGGATAGGTCATTTACATTGCCTTACCAACGATGCAAGGACCTTCTTGCAGCAGAGTATGTGTCTCTCCTATCTATTTAACTTTGGAAATTCTGTTAATAGGGTCCTAAAGTTTTCTCTGTCCATATCAGTTTTCTGTAATGGCTACAATCTTTGGGTCTTGTGCAATGACTATAATGTTTGGGTTGCGCTTCAGTGTTTTCGAGTTTGGTTCAGTTGTAATAGTGTCTGCTCTTTCCTCTTATCTCATATCTGTCTCACAGTGTCTAACTTGGGTGATGGAATCACTCTACGATCTCAGTCTCAAAGCTCATCTATGAATCAGATTGGTGTTTTTGTTTCAGCAGTAGCTTCAAAAGATTTGTTAGGTTACTTTAACATGGTTAAAAGAGGAAGGAAGGCCACTGGAGGCAAAGTCAAACAACCTACTTCTGATCAACATCACAAAAGAAGTAGAAAGTCTGCGCAGCAACATCTGGAACTACTGGTTCAAAAATTCATATCAGAAATCCCAAATTCGGTATACTTCCGCATTTATGGTTGGGAAACAGAGGTTTTAAATAACTTAGATAGGGAAGATGAAATGGCTTCTAAGGACATGCATAATGTGGTTAAAGACACTGGGCATACTCAGGGTCGAACTTCTTTGTTTCAACAATCAGTTAGAACTCACTGGTTAATTAAATGCCTGTTAGCTAAGATAGTCATGTCGATAGCAGAAACAAAGATGGAATCAACTTTGGCAGATATTAATAGGAACATCCAAGAGATCATTATGCGAGGCTTGGAATATTGGAGAAGGAAATCAAGTCTATGTAGCAGGTTTCAGTTGAATTACCAGGGTCTAGTGCCAAAGATCCAACACCAGTGGAATCTGAGGAAGATTAAGAGTTTCATGATCATTACTTTCTTTTTTTAGAAGCTAGCATTTTCTTCTATATATTTTTTTATCTCCAGACTTAGATATTAAGTATCGTCAGATATGGTATAGACTGTTAAGGCTTTTTATGTTTTGGATGACATACTTTGAACTTCGATGGCTGAAATACTTGGTTTCCTGCAGGCAGGTTGAGCTCTAGTTTTGTGTATTTTTTTTCCTGGATTTTATTAATAGATAATGGAAGGTACCACCTAATATTACAAAAAAAAACATAAGTGTCTTCGAACTATTAATTTTTTCAACAATTTTTGCGGCCAAATTACCGAATACAGTAACAAAAATCCCAGTCTTGAACAATGAATGAAATTTTGATTTCAACAATATATTTCACTATTCTAGTAATTTCAAATTTACCCGACACTAAAAGAGTTATGGATTTGCAATGGGCCTTACAACCCGTTCGAAAAGAACTCTAGACAATACTACACTCTGTTTTTTTGTGTGTTGGAAGAAAAAGGATATATCAAGATTCGGGAGCCACACATTTGATAGTAGCGTCGGTAGTAGCATTGGAAGAAGTTGATTCTCCATCAAATCATCTTTAGAGTGATGGAATATCGTAGAAATATTCCAGTTCTTCGATTTCGATATATATAGTGTTGACATGCCGCTCGATGATATAAACGCAACAGATTGTTAAAGATTGAGAAACTATGCAACAAATGTCACTGTCTCTATTCAATATTCCAAAACTGTTAAATAGAGTATATAGGACGCATTAACAATAAGTAACTGTTGTAAACTCAACAAAAACTTAATTCACTGAACTGAATTGGAACTGACTATGGTACTTGGAGTAACAACTATGCCAAGCAATTATTTGGAATTTTTTTCTCCAATAATCCCTTTAATTACAACCAAAAAAATTTAAATAAAGGTTTAAGATTTATGTTGGTTTAAGTCCAACCAAGATTACAATTTAAAAAAAATTAATATCAAATGTTTTTTTCTTTTTTTAATTTTTTCCAAATCTTGTATATTTTAAATTGTTTCATTTTTTCATAAATTTTAGATTCTTCGTTTCTTGGTGCATCTCTTCCATTGTTAAAGTTTGTCTAAGTATATCTTCAATTTCTTCAAAAATTGGCAAAAAATGGGTTGTATGTGGACTACTATCACATGTCATTTTTTGCAGTGTGTTTCTCATCCTCGGTGTTTTGTTGCAACATAACTATAATAAAAATTTATCTCTTCAAGGCTTCACTTCGTGAAAATATCAATAATATTTTCATCACCCATGTTGACTTCAACATTAATTTAATTTATATGCAGACTTTATCAAAACACTATGTTTCAAGCCATGCTTCAAGGAACTTTAATTATTCTTCATGATAGTCATATTTACTTGTACACTGGAAATCAATGTTAGGATTAAAAATAATTTTAGAACCATATCGGTTTTGGTCTTTTTTGCTCTGCAATAAATATTTTTCTATCGTTGTTCTTCCTTCTCTGCATGTATCACTCCATTTCTATAATAATTTCTGTTGATTCAAAGAGGTTTTCTTCCACTTGGTTTTCAGAATCAAGTAGGATACTATCATAAAATAACAGTTTATCAAAAATATTTTTCGGTTGCATCATATGCAACCATTCATCAATATAGCCAACAAGTTTTCATCAAACTAACCAACTTGAAATTGAATTGTTGGATTCACCATAACACATCTGAATTCAATAATGACAACTTCATTATCATGAGCAAGCATTATTGCTCGATTCGCCAAATCATCATCCCCTTGTGGTTATGCATAGTGGGATTTAGGAGCATCTATGTTTTCTTTCTCTGATTCAGGCTACTTCCAATAATGGACTATCATCGTTGTCAACCACTTTGATGTGGAATTCAAAAAACTCTTCATCTTAAACTTGATTACTCCCCCTTACACCAAAACTCCTCTCAAAGGTATCCCATGATTCCTTGGCTATCTTTGCATCTCTAATGAGGGGAAGTATGATGACATCTATGCATTTCAATGTGAAGGATTTATTTTTCCTTTTCCATTTCAAATATTTTAAAAATATCTTGAACATCTCCTCTTGTCACTTTCAACTTCTCAACCTCATGTATTTTCCCATTTGTTGAGTACTGGCTCACTATGACTCAACAAGAAAATCGAACTTGAAACATAGCGACTTCCATCACTAAAACCATATTTATGGTGGCTTCTCTATTGTGATCTACAAATTTTCTAAAATAAATTCTTTGATAAAAGGTTTCACAAAACCATTTTATGTTTTAATAGTCTTTTTGAAAAATAAAATAGAACAAAACACTTTGTTTTGAAAAAAAAACACTTTCAAATATGAACCATTCTCTTTTTTTACTTACAACATCCCTTTATAAAATAACCGTTTTCTATAATTCCTTTTTAAAGGTTTATAGGAATTATAAATATAAACCAAAGAGCCCTTAAATAAACATCTTAATATGATGGAAGCCCTTTAAATAAAAAAGGATTATTGAGTCTTCACCTTATGTCTTGAATTGAATTTCCACATGCATATGTACCTTTGGGCCTTCCATGTGAGATTTGACGGGAATGTAATCTCAAACCTGCTTAACATCAACTCTAGCACTCGCGTGGAGAAACAGAGACCACGTAACAACGTTACTGCATGATTTAAAAAATAAATAAAAACTGGCCTTCTCTACGTCTGAAAATCGATTCAAACTTTGATGGTGATATGTCCTTCCTTAGGAAGGCTCACAATTCTTAACTTTGATTATTTTTTACTCCCAATGGAATTCTCCTTCTGCATGAAGAGTCGTGATACATAAGTTCGAAGATAAAACCCATCAACGCACTTGTCAACACATGAGAGCATGATGTATCACCGAATTTTTTTTCCTTCATTGCACTTCCTCTCTCTACCGGATGTGATGGGTTTTCTGCAATTTTTATTTATTTTTAATTAGCTTCTTGCGATATTCTCTTTCAGCTAAGAAAACAATTAGAATTAATGGAGAAATATATATTATTATAGAATGTATCATTATTAGATTTTTGTTCTCATTTAGAATGTTTATTTAGATTTTTGTGAGGTTTATTTAGAATGTTGATCCTATTTATGAGGAAGTTGTTCCAACTCCTCAACAAATTTGTAGTTCCTTAAATATATGTTCTTTCTTATTGATGAATGAATAAGTGCCCTGTATGGGCACTCTCATCGTGAGATAGCCTCACTTGAGAGCTGATTTTTTGATTCATTTGTTCTTCCATTTTTTTCCAATTGGTATTGAAGAGAAATTTGAGTTGAGGCTATGGATGAGGCATTGTTCAGACTCTGGGTCACGTGAAAGATTTATTGGAGGGTTGTTTTCATATTAAGGAGAGTACGCCATGTGTTTTGTTTACTGAAAAATTTGAAGTCAGTTTGGAGAAGCGCACCAGTATTGCAACATGTGGTGAAGGCACTGAGTGTGGGATCCCAATTTTCAATCATCAGAGTCTTCATGGAATTCATTTTTAATGCCTGCCACTATGTTTAAAGCAATCTATCTACGCCTCAATCAAATATCACCAACTCATATAAAGGATAAGAGAATTTGGTGCGCATTAACATGAGGGTCTCTGGAACAAATTTCCAGCTTTCGAGTTTTGTTCTTTGTAGTCTTGGGCTTGTATCCCACTAGGGTCACGAGTCAAACTCGTTGGTATTTGTGATTTCATAATTTGAAAAATATGAGAGGCCACTGTTAAGGAGCAACCTAGATTCTGTAATAGATGTGTATTAAGGCCTTGTTCTACTTAGGATAACTATGATTTTTGAGTTGTGGTTTTATTTGTCCCTCCTTACCGTGGAGCTGATTGTGACAGAAAAAATGAAGCATGGAGTGTTCTATAGAGCATCATTTTCAAGTTGAAGAGATGGCAGAGTTAGATGATGAGGTGTAATAGGTCTGAGTGATATGTTGCTAAGTGGATCCATGGAAGGAAGAGGCAGACCATTTGTGTGGCTTCTTGTTGAGCTTGGCATTGCATCCCGTGGCTAGTGCATGTGTTCGAGTATTGTAGGAGAATTGTTGGAGTTACTTGCTTATTGTTGCAAAAGTTATTTTCTGGAGGAGGAATAGCCCTATGTTGTAGGTGTGTGTTGCATTTATGAATTTAAGCCATCTAGGTATGGTGCTAGTGGTTGTGTGGATTGGTGAATTTTTTATTTTTAGTTTTTGGAATCGTTGGACAAAAATTGACTAAGATAAATTTGGAGAGGATGTTCGATGGTACGGTGAGTCCAGTGTGGCATAAATTAAAATAGGTGACATTGGTTACCTGTATGAAGTAATTGGCTTCCAAGGATTGGGTTGTGTAGCCTGTTGTGGAGCCTGGTTCGACAACACTTTAAAACAATCTTGTGTGATAAGTTTCAAAGAGCTTGGTGTTTGGGGAGCTCGTCGAAGAGGTCGTACTCCTTCCATGTGGATCATGTGAGGGCTTGGCTAGCATTCCACACTTCCTAAGGGGATTTGATCCTCATCCAACCCCTTCATCCACTGGCTACAATTATCCATAGACAAGAAATATCGAATCAACTATGCAATGAGCTGCGGATCGACAATTTGGTTGTATTGTGGTAAATCGTTTAGGAGTAGGTAAGGTACTAGTGTGGTTTGACGATATATTTGGTGCATTTTGTGGGGTGTCTACCGTTGAATCGACATTGGAGAGGACACATTATGAATTAGTATGTTTGTGGTAAAGGGACCTATTTGACTGAGGAGATATACGTTTGTGTTGTTTTTTTATGTTCACGGTGTGTATCCGACCTATGACTGGTGCACCATGGAGATTTTCCATTTTGTGTAGTTGGTGAACCATGTAAAAAGGGAGATGATTTGGTCGAGTAACAAAAACACTTCATGAAGTAAGAGGAGCATTAAATCCTCTTCAATGGCCTTTGCATTGAAGCTTGTGTTAGACGATTCAGTGTTAATTGTGATGAGTTGTGCCAATGAGGGCTTCTATTAAACAAAAAAAAATTTGATGCATAAATGATATTCAGGGTGTAAATCAACACCTAAAGCATTATTTACATATGTTGAGAGCTACCCTGTGGCGTAATTTCTTGTGGAGAACTGAAGTTGTCTATGGATTAAATGTTGTATGGGATGAAAGTCTCCAAAGAAGATTTTGGGACAATGTGTTTGAGAATGTCGAGCGTTGCACTTTGTGAATCAGAATGTTTTGAGAATCTATCGTAGAAATTGTTCTTGAGCTTGGAAAGTTGGTCTATCACCTCGATTAGACAGTGCAGTTTGCAGAGATTCAATGCAGGAATGAATGAAAGAGTCGTAGCTCGAAACCAAGTCAATGTGTTGTGTGGACCAACATGCATGGAGCGGTTTCATTCGTACGACGATGAGCTATGTGCAATACAATGTGGAAACTAGTATAACTAGAGACTCGTTGCCTCTGAATCTGTGAATTATTTTGGAACCTCGCCTTCTTGTGTCTGAATTTGTGACCGCTTGTGTGGAAGAGTCAGACAAATTGGGAGTGATCCAACCTTGTTGGTGAAATCATGGTAATATGTTGTTCCTCCATTGTTAAAGAGAGTTGGGTTTTACCAAGACTAGCTGGTGAGTAATATCAAGTCCATTTTAATGACTGTTTCACCTTTTCTGATACATTATCAAAAGGAGATGAGATGGAAATTATGGGTAGGAAAAATAAAATAAAAAACTTCCAAAGTGAATTTAAACAATTTAGGATAGAGTATAATAGGGCATAGGCAGCATATGAAATGCCAAATACAAATTTGAACCAACCCAAAATTAAACGCATTAAGATAGCTGAACATGAAGTTGTTGTTAAAAGTATTCCTATCACTGAAAGTGGAGTAGCATATGATATTAAGGAAACTCACTCTGATTCAATATTTAATGATGAATGTGCTACAACTTAAGAAGCACTTTATGATGAGGAAAATGTTTCAAGCGAAGGTTGGTTACTAACGATGTAGGAAAATAAACTAATAGTTGTTTTGTTAAGTGTAAATGTTCAGTGTGTATATATTAGCGGTGATAAGGAATAAATAAAAAAAATTGAAGAAGAGCTACAATTCATTAAAGCAACGATTGGAACACCTTGTTGTGATAAAAATTTCACAAAAGTCACAGTTGTATATGAAGAATCATTGAATGTCGAAGACTACATGAACAATGAAGAAAGTGAATAGATTAATGATATTTTGACTCATTGTAATCTAAAAGAAATCAAACATTATTATAATTTAATGCGGCAGCAATCTATCGAATAAGTTATTTAAGAATGTAATGATAAAGCACAACAACCCAACTATATATGTATTGAAGACTCTGCAACTACTGAAAACAAATCTTGATCTCTAGAACCAAATGAATTATTGCAAATAATGAGAGGAATACCACAACCCACTTACATAATTTAGTTGAATAAATTATGGAAGAAGCATCATTACTTAATAGCAAGAAAAGTAAAAATGAAATTGTAAGACCTGGCTGAGACTAATATAAAGAGCTATTATGATCCATTTCTCCATTAAGACCCCAAATTATAACTAATAGAGAAATGAAGAATATTCTAGAATTTATTATTATTAGATGTTTTTTGTGATTTTAGTGTTCCAGACAAGTTATGGAGTTTATTTAGGATGTAGATCCTATTTATAAGGAAGTTGTTCCAACTCCTCGAAAAATTTGTAATTCCTTAAATGTATGTGCTTTTTTTTATTGATGAACGAAAAAGTTGCTTGTACATGCACACTCATGAGGAGCTAGCCTCACCCGAGAGCTAATTGTTTGATTTATTTTTGTTCTTTCTTATAAAAAAAACTTTCAAATATAAAACATTCTCTTTTAGTTTTTTTGAGTTACAAAACCCCTTTATAAAATAACTTGTATTTTTAATTCCTTTTTAAATTTTTATATAACTTCCAAATATAAACCACAAATACCTTAAATAAACATCTTAATGCAAGCCCATTAAAAAATAAAAATTCTTGAGCTTTCGGGTTATGTCTTCAATTGAATTTCCACATGTCTATGGACCTTTAACATGAGATTTGAGGGGAATGAAACCTCAAATGTGCCTAAGTTTGATTCTAACCCCTTTGGGGATAAATAAAGACCGTGTTACTGCATTACATCATTTTTTTGTTTTTAATAGTTCGACCTTCTCTACGTCCCCAAATTGATTCAAACTTTGATGGTAATTGTCCTGATTCAAACTTTGATGGTAATTTTCCTTCCTTATGAAGATCCACACTTCATAACTTTAACTATTTTGTACTCCCATTGGAATTCTCCTTCCAGATGAAGAGTCGCCATAAAAATTTCGAATATGAAACATGTAAATGAACTTGTATACACATGAGAGTGCAATGTAACCGAATTTTGTTGTCTTCATCGTGCTTTCTCTCTTTGCCAAATGTGATGGGATTTTTTTTTTAAATTAGCTTCTTATACAAATTTTTCTTTCATATAGCTTAATAGTTTTTCTATCCATGCAAAGAACATATCTATAGAACATAATGGTTATTCTTTGTACATGCAATAGCTTATCATAATAGGTCTTCTTTAATGTATCGAAAACATATTTTCTTCTCTAGAATTATACCATAATTAACTATTATTTGCATGTAAACAAATATATACTTCTTTTTCAAAAGGGAGTTAATATAACTTAGTTATTTTATCACCTTGTTTTCTATCTTTCTACATGAAAGTTTCTCATGCTTCCATTTTTAAGAAATTGCCATACATAACCATTTCTTATGCATAAAACCTATAAAAGAATAGCAACATTAACTTAACCTTTTATGCACATACATCAAGAAATTAACATAATAAATTTCTTTATCTACACACAAAAACATATTCTCTATATCACCATGACTACCCTTTTATGCTTGCAACATGTGTTTTTTTTTTAATAACAAAATGACTCTTACTTCAATGCACATAATCTTTTTCAGAAACAAGCATGGGTTCTTTTTCTTATATGAACATGATTCATATGCATCTTTTAAGAAAAAAATATTTATTTTTCATCAACTCATGCACAAAACTCGTAGGCAATTATTTCTGAACTCACATCCTTACATTGTTTAAATAAGCAACATTGGTAATATATGCATACATAATTATTTATGAACTCAAATCCTTGCATTGTTTAAATAAACAACATTGGTAATATATGTATACATATTCATGAAAATCCTTCCAACAAATTTAATCTAATTAATTTTTTTCTTTTCCGCGAATATGATAATGTATGAAAAGACAATTGACTTCTAAATCTAATACAATGATGCATGAAATTGATATTTTATTTTCAAAAATAAATATCTAAAATTATTTGAATAATTCTAATAAAATGGATAGTATTAATGTGCACATATTCCTATCAAGAGTCTATAGGAATCATGCTAATATCACTAAGGAAATTAATAATATATTTTTTCTTTAATGGAATAACTTATTTTCTTTGTATTTTTATAAGAAAAGTTAACATACATTATTTTCATGAAAAATATCATGATTTATTTAATATTTTTGGGTGCAGGTGTTTTCTTTCCAAGAAATCTAATGTCAAATTTGTTCCTTCTGTATATGCAAATACATATTTCTTTTCTGAGAAAATATAACATAGTAACTTTTATTTTCATGCAAACAAGTGTTTATTTCTCAAGAAAACTTGGTAAAATAATTATTAACTCTATGTATTAAGCATGTATTCTTTTTTCAAGTAAACTATCAAAATAAAAATCACACATAATTTTAGAAGCCTAGCTATTTGTCCTTTTATGCACATGATTCTTGTTTAATCTTTTTCATAAACTAACACATAGTTCTCTATATTTCTATATGCAAGGTTTTGTGTTTTCTGACCCATATTTATGCATAAAAATAAGACAAACACATATTTTAAGACAAAAAATGTGTTGACTTAACTTCTAGTCAAATAAATCATGCAATTTCACACTATTAATATAGCCATGCAATCTTTTCAGAATTAATTGCACAAAAAAATTACATGTTGTTGAAGAAACTTTAATTTATCTTCATATCTTCTGCCTCCATATCCAATTCCTTGTCCCTGCAAATTCATTTGCAATTTTTATCCTCCATATAATTTTTTTTTTCATTAAGCTCCATATCTTCCTTACATTTAGTTTTACGAGGTTTATAATTATATTGTAACTAAGTCTTGAATTTCTCCCCTCCATATAATTTGTTTTTTTTCATGAAACTCCATATTCCTTCCCATTTTCTCATACCTTCCTTACATTTAGTTTTACCAGGTTTATAAGTAGATTGTAACTAAGTATTGATATTTCCCAAGAAGAATCGAGTACTTTAAACCATCCCACCATACATTTGTTAGGGAGCTGACTATGTGATTCCTTTTGGTAGTTACAATGAAGTATACCTTAACTAAATGTTAATGATAATTTTATTCATGTATTACAATAATAATATAGTTATTTTATAAATATATGAATTTAGAAGAGTTTTTATTGTCGGGATATTGCATACCTACACAATAAAATCAATATCGTCCTCGTTGTTCATATCTCACTAGGAGTTTAATTTCTACTCATGATATAACAATCTAAACCACCCAAAAGGGAATTTTTTTATTTAAATTAGCTTCTTCCCATTTTCTCTTTTAGTTGAGGAAACGATATTCTTCATCCTCTTGGTCTTCACTCTATTAGTTGCATCGGGATTTATTCTCTTCGGGTTCACAATCTCTGCATTTTAATTTTTTAAATTCTTGGGTACGACCAATTTTCTCTTAAATTTTATGATTCTCCTTAAAGGAGTCTTATCCATGCTCACTTCTTCTCTCTGACACTCTCAATGATTATTACATAGTCAACCATCTAATACCATTTCGAATATTGAAAAACTATAGATCACAGGTCACTCTTCTCAATATTCTCAGACTGTTAAATAGATTACATAGGAGAAATCAACAATAAATGACTACAGTAGAACCCAAAAAAAACATAACTTATAGAACTAAAGTATAATTGACTATCAGAATTAGAGTAATATATATGACACCACCTAGCGCTTTGTTAGAATTAGTTTCTCCAACAAAAATGAAAAAAAAAACTATTGATTTATTTCAACACAATAACTTCAGGTTGTTTTGATTTATAAATTACATAGGTTGCATGATGTAGCATGTATTTCGAGGTATTACATATACTCACAATAATTTACTTGTATTTTCCAACTAATGCAAGAAAGAAAGCGATGATTATGTTGTTGATAGAAAATAGAGGGCTCATACCTTTACTTTCAGTGAATCTACAATTGACGAATATGTGCCCTCTATCACATTTCACCTTCACATCTAAATTGTTATTTTCACATACAATTACTGTCATTTTATTTTAGCTCTCACTCCATAAAGTAGAAAACGATATCCATGGATATATTTTGTCTTATTTCTCTTAGTTGTCTCTAATACTCTCTAATATTTATAGTAACTTGCATGTTCATGTTATAAAAAATTAGTGTTCTTTATGTCATGTTTATAATATTATCTTAGAAAATGGTATTGTTTTTATTTTATAGCGATGTTTTATAATTATATATAAAAAAATGGAAAGTGAAAATAGGAATAATCTTACAATTTGAAAGTAGCATCTCAAAGGTGAGACGAGCTACACCTGGATACTGCCCAAGAAGTACTGTGCTATTCCATTGATCATAAAATCAAAGATAAGTAACATTACATTAAATTTAGGGAGATCATAACCATATCCTATAAAATAGGAAATAAGTTTATACTAAGAAACACACACAAACGTGAAAAAAAATTTCTCCATTATTTTTAGCTCCCCCCTTTAATGAAAAAATGATTCACTTTCAAACCTAACATCTCCATAAACAATTAAAATTTGATCTTCCCAAGAGGCTTGGTGAAGATATCAGTGGCATTTTCATAAATTTTCTAATATTCAAAAAAATTATCTTTGGAGTGAACCTTTTCACTGACAAAATGAAATTCAATATTCTCATGTTTTATGTTTTAATGAAAAAAAAGATAATTTTCTAGCTTGATTGAACTTTGGTTGTCACATTTAATCACCATAGCGTCATTTTGTTCTTCTCCTACATCATCAAGAAGTATTCTCAACCAAATTTCTTCACAAGTGGTTTCTCATATAGGTTGATATTTTGGTTCCGTTGATGATAAAGATACAATACTCTGATTTTTACTGCTCCAAGAAATTCCCCCAAGCCCAATATTGAAAGCATACCTTGTTATATATCTTCTATCATCCAAATTTTTAGCCTAATCTAAATTTGAATAACCTTTCAGTTTAAGATAAAAATAATCATCATATTTAATGCCAAAATTTATGGTTCCTTGAAGATACCTTAGGACACCTTTTGATGCCACCCAATTATTTTCAAGAGGTTTTTTCATGAACTGACTCAACGCACTAACTGAATATGCTGATTCAGGTCCGGTCGTAGTAAAATAAATCAAACTTCCAACTAGTTGTCTATACAACATAGCATCCACCTCTTTAGAACTATCATCACTTTGAAATTTAACATTCTATTTTATAGGTATAGAAGTATATTTACACTGATCCATTCTGAATTTCTTCAAAAATTCCCACATAATTTCCTTGAGTAAAAAAACTCTGGCCAGAATCCCAGACTTCAAGACCCAAACAATAATGAAATTATCCAAGGTCCTTCACTTTAAATACATGTGACATCTGCACTTTAATTTCTTCAACCAATTCATCATAATTTTGAGTAACAATTAATTCATCAATATAAAAGGAAATTAATACAACATGCCCCTTTGAATCAATGTGTTATACAAATTTGGATCATTTTTACTTCTCTTATAAACATGTTGTACGAAGAAAGAGGTTTTTTTCTCATACCAAGTTCTAGGAGTCTGTTTCATCTCATACAATACCTTATTTAATTTATAGACCAAGTGTTCCTACCCCTTTTTAATGAACCATTTAGTTTGTGTTAAATATTCTTATTCCTTCAATTCTCCATTTAGAAAAGAATATTTTGCATCTAGATGGTGTAAGATCCATTGATACTTTATAGCTAGAGCTATTAACATCATAATAGTGTTTAACTTAGCTACAGGAGAAAAAATCTCCTAACATTCAATCCCTTATTTATGTGAGTACCCTTTGCCCACCAACCTATCTTTATACTTCTCTACACTACCATCTTCTTAGAACTTAGGTTTACATAATCTCTAACAACCTATGGGATATTTCCATTTTGGAAGTTCAACTAATTCCCACATTTTTTTTTAATTATGGACTCATTATATTCATTCATAACTAACCTCCATTAATCATACTTATTTTCTTTATTATAGTTCAAGGGCTCAACAACATTCAAAATACTAGTCATAAGAGCATAATATTTGTACCTTGCATGTAAGTAAGTTTGTCCTCCTGATCTCCTTAGTTGCGAACTTGCCTCGATTCTCTTTTGTGTGATTTCTTGCTCACTTGTGGACGGACTTCGAGTGTTGATTGTATCCACATCACTAGATTCCTATTTCTGTTGTTGCTATTGTAAATGACTATCTTTGGCTTCATCATTGTTGTCATCAACCACTAAAGGTATCTACTAATCCTCATAACTCTTGACCTTATTCCCTTCATTAATCATTCATAGAATATAACATATCTACTCGCAAATACCTTCTGAGTAGATGGATTAAACGTCTTATATGCTTTGAAATTAGAAAACTACACTACAAATATGCATTGTATAGCTTTAACATCCAATTTATTCCTATCGTACATGGGAATGTGTGAAAAATATCTAGAACCAAATAATCTCAAGTGATAGAATGCACGTTTAAAACCATACAAAGTCTAAAATGGAGTCTTGAGATAAAGACACCTAATTGGACTTATGTTCTTTAAATAAACTATAGTACTAATTGCTTCTTCCCAAAACCATTAGATATGTTCTTACCTTTAATCATGGTGTGTGCACACTCCACCAATGTTTTGTTCTTTATTTCTCTAACCCCATTCTATTTTGGAGTGTCGGGTAGTCTAAAATATTGTGTTATTCCATGATCTCTGAAGTATTTGATGAATATACCCAGTCCCTAATCTCCTCCTTGATGTGAGTGGAGAATTTTAATGAATTTATCTGTATGTTTTTTAACAAAATTTTAAATTATTTGAAGTACTTGAAAGTATCACATTTCCTTCTAATAAAGTATACCCAAGTATACCTTGTGTAGTCATCAATAATAATAAGAAATAGTAAGCTCCACCTAAGAACCTTCTCTGCATAGGTCCACAAATAATAGTACACACAAGTACAAGTATATATTTCTTTCTCATATTTAAGCTATAGGGAAATTCATACCTATGCATTTTTCCAACTGTAAACCCTTCACAATCAATATGCTTATTTCTTAAAATATGAATTCCATCAACCATACCTTGTTTTTGCAGTAAAAAGAAATAAAAAAGGTTTATCTGGCCAAGCCTTTGATGTCGAGGATTCTCTATTGTCGTAATAATTGAAGTTAAATCTTGATGTGGCATTCTTGTAAAATTCAACTTGTATTGTCCTCCAAATTTGAGGCATATGAGATCTTAAATAAAGTTTTTTTGATGGTCTGTAAATTGAAAGTGTTAAAAACTGAGTTTTATGAGACTTTATGTTATATTTTTAAACACATAAAGCATAAATTGAAAGCCTTGAAATAGAAGAAACAATAGACAAATAGACTATAGCAATAACCACAACATATAAAATGGTGAAAGAGTTCAACCCTCCTAGGATATGTCTCATTCATCTAGCTTCCAATGGCTTAACCCTCTTTCATTATGTTCTAAATGGCAATTACTTTCATTTAAAGTGTTCAAATGGCTGAAATCCTATTCCATCAGCACTAGAACTATCAAAATGCTTCTCTAGCCTATTTTTTTCTCCAAAATTGGTTAAAAAATGAAGAAGTTATGAGCCTCCGTAGTTTTTCTACTAACTGCACCACAATTTCCCCAAAATATGGACCCATCCTACAATTTCGCCTTGATTTCAGCTAACCGAACAAAAATTTCATCAATTTTCGGGCGAAATTGTCGGATAGTTAAAATTCTCATTAATTCCTAAAACCCATAATTTAAACTATTACAATAAACACATTAAATATTTTTTTAATAATAAATTCGGGCGGTAACTACTCGCAATGAGGGTGGTTGTCACATGGTAGTGGTTACAGTTACAGTGTGGGCCTCCACCTCCACCGCGCCCCCAGTTCCAATGCAAAGGTCAGATGGTGTAATATGGGGGGGGCAGGCTAATCCCTAGTCCCTACACCAAACCTCTGTCATATTAAATTTTATATATGGTTTATGCCATATAATATAACAGGCAATAACATGGCCCCAAGGGTTAAAAGGTGGCATAGTTTAATGAGATGTTCGGAGTTCAATTCCACGGAGGTGTGGTTTGCAATTAAACCATATTTTTGTGGCCCCCATGCTGCCACGTGGAAACCTCCAGTTGATCATGTGGTAGTATGTGGTTGGCCATCTCCTAACCAATAAAAATTTTCCAAACTAGATCCAATCAGATTTGGACAAGATTCGAGGTCTGATTGGCCAAAAAAAATTAACTTTTAATCAACGAAAAGAGGCCACTGGCTCAATTTGTTTCCTAATCAACTGTCATTTTTTAAGAAAATCTTGTTTTGGAAAATGAACAGAACATGTTTCTAGTAGAATATGGTGTCGATTTTGGACAAAACGAGTTGTGCCGAATTTAGAATGACAAGGTATAGCACCCCATGTAAATATCCTCCCCCTACGCGGACGACCATCAATGTGAATAAAGATATCATTATGTGTAAAGACCCTCACCCCTAAGAGAAGGGAATATACTACAATGGATGCAGTTTTCTTCCACTAATTTCATTTCGTTTCAGAATATATATCATGTGTCCATTTCTTGTGCTCGTCCATTCCTTTATATATATTGCAAATGTGGATGTTTGGCACCCACAAGATAAGTTTCACCTGGCATATGGCACCCAACCCAATTGGACTTGGACTCGCAATCTCCTTTTCCCCAAATTCTACTTCAACCCGAGGAGATTGTGAATGTGGCTCTTGGGCACCCACAAGATAAGCTGCGGGTGGCATATGGCAACCAATCCAATTGGACTTGGACTTGTAATCTCCATTTCCCCAAAAATATATTGTTTTACATGTGCATACTCTGAAGTGGCATATTCTCATCGTTGCAATAGAGTATGATTTCTATTGTCCTCCCATGCAGGTTACAGTATGAGTTGTATTTTTTGGTGTGTGAAAAGGATCCCTCACATATTTTGTTAACAAAAGTATCTTCTAACTGTCAATTTTTTCAACATATTTTGGGTCAAGTTTATCAAATATAGTAACAAAAATTGAAATCTTGAACAATGAATTAAATTTCGATTGCAACAATAGATTTCACCATTCCAGTCATTTCAAATTTACCTCACACTAAAAGAGGTACGGATTTCCAATGTTACTTACACCCCGTTCGAAAAGAACTCTAGAAAATCCTACAATCTGTCTTTTTATGTGTTTGGAAAAAGGATATATCAGGATTCGGGAGCCACATATCAGTTAGCAACATCGGAAGAAGTTGATTCTCCATTAAATAAACTTTAGAGTGAAAGAATATCATAGAATGATGCCAGTGCTTCAATTTTGATATATAGAGCTAACATGTTGCTCAATGATATAAGGGTAGAAGATGATTAAATATTGACAAAATATGCAAGAAATGTCACTACCTCTCTTCAATATTTCCAAACTTTTAAACTGATTATATAGGACGCATCAACAATAAATGACAGGAGTAAAAATCAACAAAAATTTAGTTAACCCAACTGAATTGGAACTAACTATGGTATTTGGAATAACAACTATGACACCTACTCCCCCTTAATTACAACCATAAAAAATAAACTAAGTTTTATGTTGGTATAAGTCTCAGCAAGCTTCCAATTTAAAAAAAATTGACATGAAACATTTTCCTTTCTTTTTCTTTTATTCCAAATCTTGTATCTTTTAAATTTTTTCATCTTTTCATTTTTGTTGTAGGCTTCAAATTTCAGATTCTTCATTTGTTGGTGTGTCTATTTCATTGTTACACGTTGTCTAAATATGTCTTCAATTTCTTAAAAAAAATGTCTGTATGTGGACTATTGTCACATGTCATTTTCTGTAGTGTGTTTTTCATCATCAATATTATGTTGCAACATAAGTCTAATAAAAAGTTATTTCTTTAAGAATTTACTTGGTGAAAATATCAGTAATGTTTTCATCATCCATGTCGTCTTTAATGTTAATTTTTGCAATTTCTATGTAGATTGTATCCAGACATGACGTTTCAAGCCACGATTCGAGGAGCTTTAATTATTATTCATGATAGTCCTATTTACCTGCACACTGGAAATCAATGTTAGGATTAAAATTATTTTTTAGAACCATATCGATTTTGTTATTTTGTCTCTGCAATAAAGACTTTTCTCTTGTTTTTTTTCCTTTTCTGTATGTATCGCTTCAATTTCTTTACTAACTTCTGCTGATTCAAAGAGGTTTTCTTCCTCTTGGTTTTTGGAACCAAGTAGGATTCTCTCACAAAATAACATTTTATCAATAATATGTTTCAATTGAATCATATGAAAACATTCATCATTAGTGAAATAGTTTTCACCAAACTTACGATCAAGAAATTGAATTGTTTGATTCAACATAAATCATTTGAATGCACTAATGAAAACTTCATTATCATCAACAAGAATTTTTTCTCTATTCATTGAATCGTCATCAACTTGTGGTTGTGTATAGTGGGATTCAAGAGCATATTTGTTCTCTTTCTCTGCTTCTGGATGCTTTTGGTAACAGACTATCATCATGTCATCGACTTTGATGTGGGATTCACAAAACTATTCATCTTAAACTTGATTACCCCCACTTACACCAAAACTCCCTATGAAGGTATCGCATGATTCCTTGGCTATATTTTCATCTGAAATGAGGAGAAGTATGATGTCATCTATACATTTGTTTATGCATTTCACTGTGAAGAATTTTTTTCCTTCTCAGTTTCAAATACTTTAAAAAGATCTGGAGCATCTCCTGTTGTCACTTTCAGCTTCTCAACCTCTTGTATTTTCCCATGTTTTTGAGCATTGGCTCACTATGACTCAACAAGAATATCGAACTTGAAACATAATGACTTCTAGCAATAAAACCATATTTTTGGTGGCTTCTCTATTCTGGTCTACAAATTTGGTAAATGCAATTTTTTGTTAAAAGGTTTCACAAAACCTTTTTATGATTTAATAGTCTTTTTGAAAAAAAAAATAGAACAAAACCCTTTGTTTTGAGCAAAAAAAACTTTCAAATGTAAACCATTATTTTTTATTTTAGTTAAAACATCTTTTTATAAAAATAGAAATTTTTAAATGCTTTTTAAAATTTTTATAGGACATCCAAATATAAACCACAAATCCCTTAAATAAACATCTTAATATGATGGAAGCCCTTTGAAAAGAAAAGGCTTATTGTGTTTTCACCTGATGTATTCAATTGAATTTCCACATGAATATGTACATTTGGGCCTTTCATGTGCGATTTGATGGGAATGTAACCTCAAAGCTGCTTAACCTTGACTTTGACACTCCCTTGGAGAAACAGAGACCTTATAAAAATATTATTGCATGATTAAAAAAAAAATAGAAATCAACCTTCTGTAGGTCCACAAATTGATTCAAACTTTCATGGTGATATGTCTGTCCTTACAAAGACCCACACTTCATAACTTTGACTATTTTATACTCCTAATGCAATTATCTTTCCACATGAAGAGTCGCGATACATATTTCAAAGACAAAAACCATCAACGCACTTGTTAACACATGAGAGCACAATGTATCACCAAAGTTTTTTGTCTTCATTGCACTTCCTCTCTCTACCAGATGCGAGGGGCTCTCTGGAATTTTTATTTATTTATAATTAGCTTCTGATATTCTGTTTCAGCTGAGAAAACACTTAGAATTAATGGAGAAATGTATATTATTCTATAATGTATCATTATTAAATGTTTTTTGTGATTATGGTGTCTCAAACAAGTTGTGCGAGATATTTAGGATGTTGATACTATTTATGAGGAATTTTTTCAAGCTCCTCAACATATTTGTAATTCCTTAAATGTATGTTCTTTCTTGCTGATGAATGGAGAATTTCCCTATATAGGCACTCTCATGGTGAGCTAGTCTCACCTGAGAGCTGATTGTTTGATTCATATTTTTTCTTCCTTTTTTTTTCAAATTGGTATCAAAGAAAGATTTGAGTTGATGATATGGTTGATGCTTTGTTAAGACTTAGGATCACATGAAAGAGTTGTTGGAGGGTTGCTTTCATATTAAGGAGAGTATGACATGAATTTTTTTTATTGAAGAATATGAAGATCGTTGGGAGAAAGACACCAGTATTGCGGCTTGTGGTGAAGGCACTGAGTGTGGGATCTCAATTGTCAATCATCATAGTTTTCATGGAATTAATTTATAATGCCTACCACTATGTTTAAACATATTGATATGCAGCTCAATCGAATCTCACCAACTCATAGAAAGGATAAGAGAATTTGGTGGAGAATAACATGAGGGCCTGTGGAACAAATTTCGAGCTTTCGGGTTTTTTTCTTCATAGTCTTAGGTTTGTATCCCACTAGGTTTGCCAATAAAACCTGTTGGTATTTTTGATTTCATAATCTTCAAATTGTGAGCAGAAAAGTTTAATGATTGACTACGAATGTGTAATAGATGTGGATTAACACCCTCCTATGCTCAGAACAACTATGATTTATGAGTTGTGGTTTTAGTTGTCCCTTGTTAGCATGGAGTTGATCATGATAGAACAGACGAAGCCTGGACTGATCTGTAGGGCGAAAACGCGAAGTTGGGAAACACTTTTTGGCATGAGATAGAATTCGGGAGGATTTTTTAATTTCTCAGCCGAGAAAAAAAGTCAACTAAATTTCTCGGCCGAGAGTTTTGAAAACTCTCGTCCGAGAGATTTTAAATATTTCGTATTTTCTCGGACGAGAGTTAAAACTTCTGCCACTAGTTGTCGAGAGAAATCCCTCCGAGAGTTTGCGGCCGAGAGTTTTAAAACTTTTGCCCGGGAGTTTTCCCGCGCATAAATTGGTTTAAAACTCTCGGCCGAGAGTTTTAAAATTTTCGCCAAGAGCGTGGGTCAACAAAAAACTCAGAAAACTCTGCAATTTTGAGAAACCTGCAACTTTGGAGGGACAGAACACCTACAAAAACAAAATGTTATATGTCGGACCAAGTACCATTAGATTCTTCTCTAAATCTAGTTTTTGATGATGTGAGATTTATGGAGTTTCATTAAAAAATTCAATTTTTATTAATTTTTTACTAAACTATGTCACTATGGAATTTCATTGTTCGAAAAATTGCACTGAATGAAAATTCAATAACTTTCAAACGAGGACACCAAAAAATTTAAAAAAATCAGAGTGCACTTCCTCTCCCTGTCTACTTCAAAAGGGTACTCTCATTTTTCTTATTGATGATCACATTGAAAAGAAAATCAAAGTATAATAAAATGTACTGAAACATCACTGTTTTTTTGTCTTCGTCCATTTCAAAAAATAATAAAAAATAGTGATTTGATCCGAAAATTACCAAAAAATAGTCTGTGCACTAGTGCAATATATGCAGATTACGATGCTATGGTTTTTTTCCAAAAATGAATAACCTTCCCTAAAAAAAGTAAAGGATAATAAAGTGACTATTTATGTTTGCCTGAAAATTTCAAGTATATGCAGTTAGTAAACAACAAATTTACCCCTCTATATGTCAATATTTTTTTTTTTTTAAATATTGGTATGGAGGTAAGACAATTCTCTACAATTCTTGTTTTTATGTCAAAGCATAATTTGCGATAAAAATATGAGTTTAGTGGAGTTGAAGTTGAAAAACATAGAAAATTACAATTTTCAACGTCAAAAAAGGGCAAAAAGTGTTTCCCAACTTCACATTTTCACCCTGTAGAGCATCATTTTCAAGTTGAAGTGATCATAGAGAAAGAAGATGAGGTGTAATAGGAACAAGTTATATGTTTTCAAATGGATCCATGGAAGGAAGAGGCATAACCTTTGTGTGGCCTACTGTTGAGCATCCAGTTTTGTCATGTGGCTAGTGCATGTGTTAGAGTGTTGTAGGAGCATTGTTGGAGTTACTTGTTTATTGTTGTAATAATTATTTTTTGGAGGAGGAGTATCCCTATGTTTTAGTTGTGTGCTTCATTTATGAAGTGGAGCCATACAGTAATGTTGCGAGTGGTTGTGCGGATTGGTGAGTTGTTTATTTTTACTTTTTGGAATCGTTGGACAACAATTGACCAAGAACAATTTGTAGAGTATGTTTGATGGTACGGTGAGTTTTGGTGTGGCATGAATTGAAATAGGTGACATTGGTGATCTATATGAATAAATATGCTTCTAAGTATTGGATTGTGTAGCCTATTATTGTGCTTGGTGTGACAACACTTTAAAGCAATCTTGTGTGATAAGTTTCAAAGATATTGGTTTTTTGGGATATCGTTGAAGAGTTCGTACTCCTTTTATGTTGATCATGTGAGGGATTGAAGGGAATTCCAAGGTTCTTAAGGGGATTTTATCCTCATCCACCCTGTTCATCCAACAGCTACAATTATCCATAGAAAGTAAATATCGAATCAACTATGGAATGAGCTGTGGATCGACGATTTTGTTGTATTGTAGTAAATAATTTAGGAGTAGGTAAGGTAATATTTTGTTCCAATGATATTTTTGGTGCATGTTGTGGGGTGTCTACCCATGTATCCACATTCGAGAGGATGCATTTTGACTGAGTATGTTTGCAGTGAAGGGACCTATTTGACTGAGGTGATCTTTGATTATGTTTCACTTTTATGTGCACGATGCCTATCCAACCTATGACTGTGCACTTTGGAGACTCTCTATTGTGTGTATCTGTTGAACCAAGTAAAAAGGGAGATGATCTGGTTGAGTAATAAAAGCACTTCACTGAGTAAGAGGAGCATTAAATCCTCTTCACTGGCCTTTTCATTGAAGCCTATGTTAGACGATTCAGTGCTAATTTTGACGAGTTCTGCCAATTAGGGCTTGTATTGAATAAAAAAATTTAAAGCATGAATGATATTGAGGGTGTAAATCAATGCCTAAAGAGTTATTTCCATGTGTTGAGAGTTACCCTGTGGCATAATTTCTTATGCAGAACTGAATTTTACAATGGATTTAGTGCTGCATTAGATGAAAGTCTGCAAAGCCGATTCTGGGACAACATGTTTGGGAAGGTGGACCGTCACACTCTGTGAATCATAAGTATTTGAGAACCGAGCTTAGAATTTGATCTCGATCTTGGAGAGTTGTTCTATCACCTAGAGCTGACATTGCAGCGTCTAGAGATTCAAAAATGGAATGAATGGTGAAGTTGCTACTAGAAACTGAGTCAATGTGTTGTGTGGACCAACCTGCATGGAATTATTTCGTTGGTGTGACGGTGACCTGTGTGAAGAACTATGTTGAAACTAGTAAAACTTGAGACTGCATGCATTTTTTGGAACCTACAATTCTTGTGTCCACATTTATGATCACTTGCGTGGAAGGTTTAGACAAGTTGGGAGTGATCCAAACTTGTTGGTGAAATCATGGTAATGTGTTGTTACTCCTTTTTTATAGAGAGTTGGGTTTTACGAAGACTAGTTGGTGAGAAATGTCAAGTCTAGTTTAATGGTTATTTCACCTATTCATCTGATACATTATTAAAAGGAGAATGAAATTAAGGGTATGAAAAATAAAATAAAATAATTTCAAGGAGAATTTAAACAATATAGGATAAAGTATTATAGGGCATAGGCAACATATGAAATTCCACAAACAAATTTGGACCAGCCCAAAATTAAATATATTGAGATAGCTGAAGATGAAGTTGTTGTAGAAAGTGTTTGTGTTGCTAAAAGTAAACTAGCATATTGTAGTAAGGAAAATCATTGTGATTCAATATTTAATGATGAATTTGATACAAATTATGGACCACTTTATGATGAAGAAAACATCTCAAGCGAAGGTTGGTTACTAATGATGTAGGAGAAGAAACTAATAGATTTTTTATTAAGTGGAAAGGATGAGTGTTTATAAAGGAAGAAATAAAAAAAAATGAAGAAGAGATACAATTCATTAAAGCATCGATTGAAACAACATGTCATGATAAAAATTGCACAAAATTCACAGTTGCATATGAAGAATCAATGAATGTCGAAAACTACAGGAACCATTTGAAGAAAGTGAAGATGCTCATGACATTATAATGCATTGAAATCCAAAACATATCAAACATTATTATAAGTTATTGTGGTACCAGTCTACTGAACATGGTATTCAATAATGTAATTATAAAGAACAACAACCCAATTATGTATCTATTGAGGACTCATCAACTATTGGAAACAAATCCTAACATTTAGAGATAGATTTACTATTGAAAATAATGATAAGAATACCACAACCCAGTTACATAATGCAGATGAATACATTACGAAGAAGCATCATTAATTAATAGAAAGAAAAGTAAAAATGAAATTGTAAGACCTGGCCGACACTAATACAAAGAGATACTATGATTTGTTTCTCCATTAAGGGGTGACTTAGAATTAATGGATAGGTGAAGGTTATTATAGAATGTATTATTCCTATATGTTTGTTTTGATTGTTGTGTCTCAGAAAATTTATGGGTTTATTTAGGGTGTAGATCCTATTTATGAGGAAGTTGTTCCAACTCCTCAACAAATTTGTAATTCGATAAATATATGTTCTTTCCTGTCGATGAACGAAAAATTTACTTGTACATGCACTCTCATGATACAACATGAACCATTCTCATTTTGTTTTTTTGAGATACAACATCCCTTTTTAGATATATATATTAATTCCTTTTAAAAAATTTATATAACTTCCAAATATAAGCCATAAAGCCCTTAAATAAACATCTTAATATGATGGAAGCCCATTAAAAAGAAACTTCTTGAGATTTGGCGTTATGTCTTCAATTAAATTTCCACATGCCTATGCACCTTTGGAACTTTCACGTGAGAGTTGAGGGGATTGAAACCTCAAATGTTCGTAACCTTGACTCTAACGCCTTCATGGATAAACAAAGATTGTGTTCCAGCGTTATTGCATGTTTTTTATTTTTTTAAATAAATTGATTCAAAATTTGATGGTGATTGTCCTTCCTTATAAACATCCACACTTCATAACCTTAACTATTTTATACTCCCGTTGGAATTATCCTTCGGGATAAAGAGCCACAATACAATTCTCCTTCTGGTTGAAGAGCCGCAATACAAATTTTGAAGATGATACATGTCAATGCACTTCTCTACACATGAAAGTGTGATGTATAACTGAATTTTGTTGTCTTCATCACACTTCCTCTATTTTCCAAATGTGATGGGCTCTCTACAAAATTTCTCTTTTTTTCAAATTAGCTTCTTCCAATTCCTAGAAAAGCTAAGAAAAATGATTCTTGCATATACATGATCTTATTCCAAAAGAAACTAGCATAATAGTTATGATATCATAAAAATAATCACATATATTTTTTTCTAAAGAAATATAGCTTAATAGTTCTTTGATCCACGCAGAGAACATATTGCTAGAACACAATGGATATTCTTTGTGAATGCAATAGGTTATCATAATAGCTCTTCTTTAATGTATCAAACAAATATTATCTTCTCTAGAATTATACGATCATTAACTATTATTTTCATGTAAATAAATATATATTTATTTTTCAAAAGGAACTTAATATAACCTTATTTTTCTATCACTTAATTTTCTATCTTTCTACATGCAAGTTTCTCATGCTTCCATTTTTAAGAAATTAACATACATAACCATATTTTGTGCATAAAAATCAAAAAATAATAAAAGATTAAATTAACCTTTTATTCACATAAATCAAGAAATTAACAGAATAACTTTCTTTATCTACACGCAAAAACATGTTTTCTATATCCCCATGACTACACTTTTGTGCATACAACATGTGTTTTTTTTTTAACAAAATAACTCTTACTTCAACGCACATGCTCTTATCAAAAAACAACCATGCATTTTTTTTCTTAAATGAACAAGATTCATATGCATCTTTGACTAAAACAAACATTAATTTTAATCAATTCCTATATAAAACTCCTACACAAGTCTGTGTGTAAATAAAAAACATGGGTGATATATGCATACAAGTTCATGAAAATACTTCCAAGAAAATTAATCTAATTAACTTTTCTATTTTCCAATTATATGATAATATATTCAAAGACAATTTACTTCAAAATCTAATACAATGATGCATGCAATAATATTTTCTTCTAAAAAATTAACATATAAATGTATTTGAAGAATTATAATATAATGGATAGTATTAATGTGCACATATTCCTATTAAGGGTCTATAGGAATCATGCTAATATCTCCAAGGAAATTAATAATCTAATATTTTTTTCATAATTTCCTGGCAATATTTTCTTTAATGAAATAAATTATTTTATTTCTCTTTTTATAAGAAAAGTTAGCATACATTATTTTCATGAAAAATATCATGATATATTTAACCTCTTTTGTTGCATGTTTAGCGTGTGTTTTCTTTCCAAGAAATATTATGTCAAATTTGTTCCTTATGTACATGCTGTAACAAACCCCGGTAACCTCGCAAGAAAATGCATGGAGTTAGGAAATTTTTTCAAAATCTACCATTGTGTAAATTTATAAATTAATTTCTATATTCCCTCGTTAACCATTATAATAACCATCATCCTCACCTAGAGAAATATTTCGTAAAAAACATAGTGAGTTACAGAACCATTAACTATCCTTGTTGTAGAATATTAACTTAAATTTTCTGCTATAACTATCCCATGATCATTTTAACTCAATTATTAAATCATATAATTGATAATATAACATTGCATCGTGAAATAAATGAACATCATGAAAATTACACAATGAACAATCACATAATTACACACTGATATACCCTGGAAACCTCGTAGGGTGAAAACTAGCAAACATTTAATTTTATTATTAAACACTTGTGATGGTTTTCACCCCTCACTCAATGGTTATAAGGGAGTCCATCCCTGACCATTGTAATAAAAATTACATAGAAAAGTAATCTTAAGTGAAACATAACTAGCTATAGGTTATCACAATCATCATGATACTATTTACCCATAGATCCTCAATCCTTATCTTTGTGGTCAAATTGTTTCCTTATGTGGGTCATCCTGTAGTAAAACTCCTAAAACTGCATGGAATAATAACTATTTATCTTCCACAATGTTAAACTTGAACAATCATTTTCTCAAGTCACCCTCCTTTCTTGCCATTGTTGTTGTCAACACACTTGATATCCCGATTAGATAAAATTTTAATAAACTAATAATCCATCTTTATTTGTGACACTTCAACACTATTTGTATGCATGTATAGAAAATAAAATAATTGACATGAAATTCCTTCCTAAACATTATTTTACATGCATTAGTAAAAATAAATCACTATCAAGCCTCATCCTACCAACAAATGCTAGAAAAATATTGTATACACTTTCATATTATTTCCAAATGAAAGCTAACATACTATATAATAATATTGTGCATGCAAATGCATAACAAGCTTTCAATACAACTATCCCAACAAGCAATTTCCTTTGTGCCTACTACTATGTTTTCTTTTAAAAAGGGATTAACTCAATAGATTCTATACTTATGCATGTGAATGCATGTTCTTTTCCACACAAGAGCTATTCACAATGACTATTATGTATAAAAATGTCAGCTCTATTTAAAACAATGTTAACATAATAGTTATAATTCTGTGCATGAAATAACATAGCTTGTTCCTCTTGCATGTAAAACACATATTTCATTCCAAAGGAAACCAACTCAATATCTCATGGAAAAATAAATGCATATCTTTTCCAAGTTATCAAACGCATATCATTTATTCTTTCATGCATGCAAAGGGACACCTCGCTCTCATCCAAAATATCTAACCAAATAACTATGCATAATATTCTCTCAAAACAAAGCTAATTTCATAAGTAATACCTTTAAGTTTCCAAAATACATATTATTTTTCCCAAAAGAAGTCTAAAAAAATCAATTTTATGTGATTTTATCTTTCTTTTCTCAAGAAATATAATACCCAAACCTATACATTTCCCATGCATGCAAGTGTATATGTTTCTTTAAATAATATTACGTAATAAAAAATGTGATTGCTATTTTTTATCTCCAAGAATCTAATCCAATAATGCATATAAGGATACATTTTTCTCTTCTCTTCTTTTTGACGAGTTCTAACACATTAAATGCTTCGTTTTAAATTCTTCCTTGAATACAAATGTATATGTTTATTTTCCAAGGAATTTAACACCTTAATTATTCTTTTTCCGAAATATAGATAACTTAATAGCTATTATACATTAAATAAAAAATGTTTTCTTATAAATTCAAACATTAGAGAGATTTGTAATATTTCCTCAAGAAATAACATGAATAACAAATCCTTCTCAAATAACACAAAAAATTGTCTTTTATACAAAGGTTTTATGTGAACTATTTCTCAAAAAATTTATTTAAATGTTTTTTCATGAATCAAGCTCCTCCTGCATGTAAAATCACATAATAAATTCTACAAGATAAATTATGTTAGACACACACATGGTGGATGGAGAAACCAAACACAAAAATATGAAAGATAGGCATTTGATGCATTTCTATTACTCATAGATGTACATTTATATTACATTAATGTGACTCTTGGATTCTGAATTCCAAGGTCACTTGGATTCCTTCATGACTATTTAGCTTCCTCACCTACCCATAGAGGATTAGGTGTCCAACATTCCCCCCCTTAATCTGAAGGGGCATGTGTGAGTCCAAGAAGAGAGTTGTAATACAAATCTACAAAGTATGCATGGAAACACTTAGGTTGAATCAGCTCTCTGAAATGTTGGCATAAAGAGGTGGTTTAAGGATGAACACCAACACGGGAACACAACGCTTATTACAGTTCCCAGCACTCTTCTGAATCTGGAAAGAAGCTGAGGGCTTCTCCTAGAGGAAGTGTCCCTCATATTTTGAAGAGGGAGACCTTGAACCTAGAAGAAGGGAGGTCTACAACCTATGATGGTTTAAGGATGACTACCAACACTGGAATGCTTAATGCATTTCCTGGAACTCTTCCAAATCTAGCAAGAAGCTGAAGTATTCTACTAGAGGAAGTGTTCTAAAAGAGGAAGAATATCAACCTCACATAGATGGTTTAAGAGTTGTCCACAAACCAAAGGCATGCTCATGGGCATCCGTGTTTCTGGCTACAACTCTTAATCTTGAATGACGAATTGTGGCTCAGGCTCGCTTGAACTGCTATGTCTCTAGCTACAACTCTGAATCTGGAATGAGAGATTGTGGCTCAGGCTCGCTTGATGTGGCGTCGAAGCTTGTAGATGACCACCATTTTCCCCCTTTTCAGGTACAAGGTGAGATGATGGCGAAAAATCAACAGAAATTTTGTTAAATATTCGAGAATAAGTTCTAACATGTGACTTAAACATCTTCTTGGCTGTTGATGCCCATAGCTAAGAAGCGATCCATCCAAGATGAATCTTTGTTCTTGCAGGAGGCTTGTTTCTGAAGCATCTGTGTGAATAATGGGTGTGCTAACCATAGTCCTTGCATGGGTGAAGATCAAAACATTGATATTTCATATGGCCAACGCGATAACAATGTTGGAATTTTACAATCTATTGTTGTTGCTGCTGTGGAAGAGGAGCAGGATCTAGAATAGCTACACGTGAACTTTCATAAAGGAATCCTACACTCTGAAATTTTATGGGCTTGGAGTAGTCCAGAATATTAAAGGACACATCCTTTTCGTATCTAAGACCAGTTCTATGCTTGTTGTGGACAAGCTCTTCCCAAGGTTTGATGATGGGCTTGGGAAGTGCAGACTGAGCTGCTACATCTGCATGTAAATCTACTCTTATATAAGGAACTGAATGTGAATCGACTGCAACTTTATATTCTTGCTGCTGATGGGAGTCCCTCTCAATTTTCTGAACAGAAACAAGTTTAGAATGATGAATATTTTGTTGAAGTTCATATTGTTGTAGCTGGGATTCAAGCTGCAAAAAATACATCTTCTCTTGTGCATTTTGTAGGCATTCTTTAATGTCAAAAAAAGCACTTTTTATGATCTTATCAATAGTGGAATGTATAAGAGTGTTCAACAACTCTAATGCATCATCAATTTTAGCCATTCTTTTTTTCAACAAATAAAATGTATCCCTCAAGGCATATAAGCTTCATATTCCATTACATATTAACCATACATGCTTCACACTCGCCAACCTATAAAATTTCTAACATGCTGAAGAGCATCAATATATAGATTGATCAACGCTATATGAAGCCTCTCATACCCATCATAATCGAACAATAATACTTCAACATGATATATAAAATGACCAATGCACATGTATAGTCTTTCGAAAAGCGACCAGTCAACATATATTTGAGTTTTCATTCCTCAAATCAATATAAAAAATGGCATGGAGAACCATATCGGGTCAACACTTTTATTTGTATACTTCACCAGCATACGTACCATTGACCAATGACAAAACTGCAATAACCTCGTTGAAAAATCCAAAAACTCGAAATGTTGAGGCTAATTTAGGCAGAGCAACAGCTTCACCATCTACAAATGGGAGGAGACCAAGGGTATATGCAATATGTAGTCACGGAGATGAGCCAACGAAAGTGAGGAGATGTTGCGAACATGACTGAACTTGAGTGCAGACTGTCCACCAGTGCAACATATGCACTTGACTGTTCACCGCACCACACCGCACCACGGTATTCACACACAGTTGAATGTTCGCGCTCACCACTCTCTCTCGTAGCTCTTCGCTACCCCTCATCACCCTCGTTTCACCTTCTCCTTCACTCGCCTCTCTCACACCAGCCCACCTTACCTTCCGTAGACTTACCAAAGAGAATATTTTGAAGAAATCAGTCAACATACCATTTGGTTTAAAGATAATGTGTATTGATTATTCTTTAAAAATATGGCATGTCAGTCCTCCACGCAACATAGACGCGTAGGAAAAATGCTTTCACTAGAACTGTAAATCCATAAATCGATCATCCTTCCACTCATAGTGAAATCGAAATGTGATGTTGCTCAACGGTGGTTATGGACAACTCTCGTACGTGAGAGGATTATGGGTCATAACCTTTCAATTCGAGGGTGATTTTATCAAATTTGGTGCTCTCGGCGTTGATGTTGTGTTCAATCACCATGATATTTATGTGCGAGGATATGGAAAAAAATGCTCGGGGAAGAATGCAGTGGGACTTGAAGAGCTATGTCCTTCCTTGAGGAAGATAGTGCGAATGGGCATGAGATAGGATTAGGGTAAAGAAGCTTTATAAACCGTTCTGTGGAGTGTCCAAGACAATATTTTACAGAGGATTTGATACATTTGTTGCAAATATATTCAATATAGTGGAGCCTGATGTCGCTATTTCGGCAAGAAATATTATCAACAATGACATCTCTTCTATCGAATGGTTCGAGGCTGAAGGAATGAGAGGTATAGTAAATTGGAAGGTAGAGGCGATAAGGTGGCAAGCGAAGAGTGGTGTATGCATGGCCAAATGTAGAGAGAGGAGGCCTGAGGGGCAGTTATCATACCAATTCGATGTTGATTGTAGGATGTAGTGTGGAAGGTGGAGAGTCGTGCAAGTTTTAACACTGATCACAAAAAAAATATTAGGAAATTAACACAGTCAGGAGGTCAAATCCTCATTTTTCCAGTATATTTCGAGCTCAGAAGCCTCTGAGAACCAAAGAATAACAACAAAAATATGGGTCCTCCATTTTGACCACCAAACTCCTCTTTATAGTTCTCACAAAAGCGCCCAATTTCCGCAGCATATTAGGTGTTGGGGGAGATAATAATATTGCATGCTACCTATAACACTGAGAAAAACACCATTCAAAAACATCTCCAACTCTATTAGACCTAACACTGCCTATTTTCAAGCCCACCTAGCACATAAATGCACAATCAGGAATAAGGCCACTCATCATGGCTCCGATATGATGTTAAACACACAAATGGTGGATGGAGAAACTAAACACACAAATAGGAAGGATAGGCATTCGTTGCATTTCTATTACTCATATATGTACATTTATATTACATTAATGTGACTCTTGGATTCTGCATTCCAAGATCACTTGGACTCCTTTGTGACTTTTTGGCTTCCTCACCTACCCATAGAGGATTAGGTGTCCAACAAAATATAATAAAAAATTTTTCATGTGCACGTAAGCATATACTCTTTACAAGAGTCCAATATTTCTCCTTAAAACTTTAATGCATATGCATAATGAGAACATACTTGGTAATATCTTAAATTAGATAACATAATTACATTTAAAGAAGTATCGACATAATTATTATGTATATTATACGATTGAAAAATCAAATAGAAGCACTATTTTCCCTGTCTTAGTCATCCACTTTGGACGCGGCTTAGGAACATATGGAACCAAATTTCAGAAAAACAAAAGAGATTTTTTTTTTTTGAAACAAGCTTATTAAAAATAACCTCTCTCATTTATTTCACAAGTTTCATGGTTTTGAATATTTGAATGAACCTTTGCAACCCATTTTTCCAAATTTAAATATTAATAATTTTGTGTTTTGTCATCAACTTTGGACATCGTTTCCAAACAAATGGAAATGAGTATTGGAAAACCAAAAGACGTTTTTGTTTGTAACGGGTTCATTAAAAATAACCTCTCTTTATTTTTACACAGGTGTTACGGTTTGGAATATTTTATAATATTCGACCGAAACTTTCAAGCTCATTTTTCCAGATTTAAATACTAAATAATTCCTTGTTTTTGTCATCAATTTATGACACAGTTTTCAAGACATAATAAATGGATTTTTAAAATATGAAAGAGGCTTTTTGTCATAACTTCATCTTTTACAAAAAAATATCTTTCACTTTTTATATATCTATCCCAGTTTGGGAGACACAAAGTCATATTTGGACCCTATTTTCTAATAAGTCATGCAATTCACATAATTATTTAGCCATGAAAATATTTTATGATTTCACAAAACATGAAATATTTTAAGAATTAAATGAATAAAACACTTATTCTTATATTCTCAAAATTATATAGAGTTTTTCTCAAGAAATAATCTTCATTCTTTATTATATGAATTTTTCCTTGCAAATAAATTCAATTATTATATCATCATGCTCCATATGCAAAAAAAAGAATTTTCAAACAACATAGTTACTTATCTTTTGATGCAGTCTTGGAATCCCCTCTTCCTCTTAGCTCCATTCTCCATTTATTCTCTCATTCCTTTTTCTATTTTTTCACATAGGCTTACAATAATTATAATTAAGGGAATGGAATAGTTTTCTAAATCTTAAAAACATTCCATAAAGCATCCATAAATCTGTTTTTTCCTAAACCATAGAATCACTCCATAAATCTTTGATGCTTTTCTTTTCAAGGTAGATTTTATTTTTCCTTATTAGAAAAATATCACTTATCCATAGTTTTTCCAAAAATATTACTAATTATTTCTAAAAATCATAAAATATATTAACTTGGAAATATAATTTATTTGTATAGAAGAATACAAATTCTTCTAAATAAAATAATTAAGAATTAATTCCTTAAATATTCTTATAATTAAGAATTACAAGAATATTCTTCATGTAATATCAATATAAGAACTAATAATATTTAATTATTTAACAACCCTCATTTTACAAGAGTTTTTACAGTGGCTTCGGCCACGGATATTACAGATGTAGTGCATATTTCTTTTCTTAGAAAATATAACACAGTAACTTTTATTTTCATGCAGATAAGTGTTTCTTTCTCAAAAACACTTGGTAAAATAATTATTAACTCTGTATTAAGGATCTACTCTTTTTTCAAGGAAACTATTAGAAGAAAAATTAGACATGCTTTTAAAATCCTACCTATTTGTCCTTTTATGCACATGATTCTCCATTAATATTTTTCATAACTAACACATAGTTCTCTATATTTCGATATGCAAGGTTTTGTGCTTTATAACCCATCGTTATGCAAAAAAATAAGTCATACAAATCTTTTAAGGCAACAACTAGGTTGAATTAATTTCTAGTCAAATAAATGATGCAATTTCACACAATTAATATATCCATGCAATCTTTTAAAAAATCAATGCACAAAATTTTGTTCAAGAATATTTACTTTATTTTCATAGCTTTGCCTCCATATCCAATTCTTTGCTTGTAGTGTCTCTGCAAATGTTTTTTCAATTTTTCTCCTCCATATATATATATATTTGTGAAAATCCACTTTGCTTCTCATTTTTTGATACCTTCATTTGGTTTTACGACGGTACTTGAATAATATCATACTGTAGTAATTAAGAGAGAAATGCGAAGTATAAATGAGCTAATCTCCTCCACAGGAGGGTTTGAACCTCATAGCCTGTATGCTGCTGACATACGGCAACACTGTTCTCTTGTTACTATAAACTCGTAAACTAAACAACGATAGAAATGAATCTTTGCATCAGACAGAATTTGCAAGTAAATCGCAGTAGATATATAGAATACGATAGAACAAAACAAATAACTTATGAGATAAACTGTAGGGCGAGAAAGGGACCCCGAAAATAAAACATTTGCATGCAGGTTGGCCCAGTATCGGGTCTGATAAGACTTAACTAAAGAGCACAAAAGTCATGCTTTTAACACAAATATAATTATATTGTAACTAAGTCTTGATATTTCCAAGAAGAATCAAGTATTTTAGACCATCCCACACTAAATATGTTAGGAAACGTACTATGTAATTCCTTTTGGTGGTTAAAACGAGGCCTACCTTACTAAATGTTAATGATAATGTTATTCATGTATTGTAATAATAATATATTTATTTTATAAATATATGAATTTACAAGAGTTTGTATTGTATGTATATTACATACTTCCCCGTTAAATTCAATATCATCCTTGGTGTTCATCTCTCACTAGGATGTTAACTTTTACTCATCATATAACAATCTAAACCACCCAAAAGGGAATTCTATTATTTAAATTTTCTTCTTCCCATATTTTCTTTTAGTTGAAGAAACGATCTTCCTTGTCCTCTTGGTATTCACTGCATTAGTAGCAACATGCTTTCTTCTCTTCAAGTTCATAATCTCTAAATTTTAATTTTTAAAATTATCGCATACAACAGGTTCACTCTTATGTTCTATGGTGCTCCCTCAATGAGTCTTATGAATTCTTAATGCGTCTATCTCATGCTCTCAAGGATTATTACGTAGTCAAATATCCAAGACCATGTTAAATATTGAAAAAATTTGGAGCACAAGTCACTCTTCTCAACATTTTCACACATTTAAACAGGTTACATAGGAGACATCAACAATAAATGACTGCAGTAAAACTGAACAAAAACTTAACTTACATAACTAAAGTACAATTGATTATGAGACTGAGAGTAATAGCTACCACACCACCTAGCAAATTGTTAAAATTAGTTTCTCCAACAAAAATGAAAAATAAACTATTGATTTATTTCAGCACAATAGCTTCACATTGTTTTGATTTACAAATTACATAGGTTTAGTGACGTGGCATGTTTTTTTAGGTATTAGATATACTCATAATAATTTTACTTTTATTTTCTAACAAATGCTTGAAATAAGGTGGTGATTATGTTGTTGACAGAAAATAGAGGAATCATACCTTTACTTTCATAGAATCTACAATTGACGAATATGTGCCCTCTATCACATTTCACCTTCACATATAAATTGTTATTTTCACATACAATTACTGTCATTTTCTTTTATCTCTCACTCCATACAGTAGAAAATGATAACCATGGACCTATGTTTTGTTATTTCTATTAGATGTCTCTAACACTATATAATCTCTATAGTAGCTTCCATGTTCCTATTACAAAACATCATTGTTCTCTGTGTCATGTTTATAATATTACCTTAGCCAATGGTATTGTTTTTATTTTATAGTGATATTTTATAATTATAGGTAAAAAATGGAAATTCAAATTAGGAAGAATCTTACAATTGGAAACTAGCAGCTCAAAGGTGAGATGAGCTTCACTTGGAAACTTCCCAAGAAGTACCGCACTATTCCATTGTTCATAAAATAAAAAATAAATAAGATTACATTAAATTTAGGGAGATCACAACTATCTCCTACAAAATAGGAAATACGTCTAATATAGGACACACTCACAACCGTGAAAGAATATTTATCCATTAGTTTCAACTCTCCCCCTTAATGGATAAAGGATTCACTTTCACACCTAACATCTCCCTAAAAAATTCAGATGATATTCCCAAGAGGCTTGGTGAATATATACATTTCATTTTGAAAGGTGTTACAATATTCAAGAAAATTCTCTTTAGACTAAATTTTTTCTCTGAGAAAATGAAATTCAGTATTTATATGTTTTTTGTTCTAATTATAAACAAGGTTATTTTCTAGATTGATTGAAATTTTGTTGTCGCTTTGAATCATAGTAGCATACTTTTTTTCTTCTCCTGCATCATCAAGAAGTCTTCTCAACCAAATTGCTTCACAAATGCCACACATATAGCTTGATACATTGACTATGTCGATGATAAAGATACAATACTCTAATTTTTACAGCTCCCAAAAATGAATCTGGACCTAATATTGAAAACATACCCTGTTATATATCTTTTATCGTCCATATTTCGAACCCAATATGAATTTGAAGAACCTCTTAGTTTAACATCAAAATAATAAGTATATTTAGTGCCTAAATTTATGGTTCCTTGAGGATACCTTAGGACACCTTTTGCTGCCACCCAATAATTTTCAAGAGGTTTTGTCATTAAATGACTCAACACACTTACTCAGTATGCTAAGTTAGGTCTAGTCGTAGTCAAATAAATCAAATTTCCAACCAATTTTCTATACAATGTAGCATCCACCTCTTTAGAACCATCATCACTTTGAAATTTACCATTCTATGGTATAGATACAGAAGTAGATTTACATCGATCCATTTTGAATTTATTTAACAATTCTCTAACATAATTTCCTTGAGTAAGAAAACTCTGGCTAGAATCCATCCAGACTTCAAGACCCAAGGACTAATTTAGTTATCTAAGGTCCTTCAGTTCAAATACATGTTACATATGCACTTTAATTTCTTCAACCAATTCATCAGTATGTCCAGTGATAATTAAATAATCAATATATAAGGAAATCAATACAATATGCCACTTTGAATCAAATGTGGTATACAAATTTGGATCATTTTTACTTCTCTTATAACCATTTTATACAAAGAAATAGTCTATTTTTTCATACCAAGATGTAGGAGTCTGTTCCAGCCCATACAATGCTTTCTTTAATTTATATACAAAGTGTTCCTACCCCTTTTTAATGTAGCCTTCAGTTTTTGTTAAATATACTTCTTCATTCAATTCTCCATTTAGAAAATCATATTTTGCATCTATCTGGTGTAAGCGCCAACGATACTTTGTAGCTAGATCTATTGACATCCTAATAGTGTTTAACTTACATATAGGAGTAAAATTCTGCTCATAATCAATTGCTTCTATCTATGAGTACCCTTTGGCCACCAACCTAGCTTTATACTTGTACACACTACCATATACTTTGAACTTGGGTTTATATAATCACTTACAACCTATGGTATATTTCCCTTTTGGAAGTTAAACTAATTCTTGGGTTCATTTTTAATTATGGACTCATACTCTTTTTTCAAGCTGACCTCCATTCATAATACCGATTTGCTTCATTATCATTCATGGGCTCAATAACGTTTAAAATACTACTAATAGGAGCATAATTTTTGTACCTTACATGTAGGTGAGTCTTCCATCCTGATCTCCTTGCTTGCGGACATGCCTCAAATCTGTCTTGGGTGATTTATTTCTCACCTCTGAATGGACGTTGAGTGCTGATTGTATCCAGATCACTAGATTCCTCTTTCTACTTTTGTTGTTGTAAATTACTATATTTGACTTCATAATTGTTGTCATCAACCACTGAAGGCATCTGCCACTCGTCATAACTTTTTTCCTTATTCCCTTCATCAAACATTTCATTGAATATAACATCTCTACTAGCAATTACCTTGTGAGTAGACATATTAAACATCTTATATGCTTTGAAATCACAACAATAACCTAAAAATATGCATTATATAGCTTTATCATCAAATTTATTCCTATATTCCTTATGAATGTGTGCAAAAGATCTAGAACAAAATAATCTCAAGTGGTGGACTCCAGGTTTAAAACCATACAAAGCCTTAAATGGAGTCTTGATATCAAGACACCTAGTTGGACTTATGTTCTTTAAATAAACTGCAGTACTAACTGCTTCTTCCCAAAAACCATTGGATAGCTTCTTACCTTTTATCATGATGCGTGAACACTGAACTAGTGTTTTGTTCTTTCTTTCTACAATTCCATTATGTTTTGGAGTGTGGGGTAATGTAAAATATTGTGCTATTCCATGAGCTCTGCAGTATTTTATGAAGTTCCCGAGTCTATACTCTCCTCATTGATGTGAGCAGAAAATTTTAATGAATTTAGGTGTCTTCTTTGTAACCAAGTTTTAAATTCTTTAAAGTACTTGAAAGTGTCATTTTTCCTTGTAAGAAAGTACACCCAAGTATACCTTGTGGAGTCATCAATAAATAATAAGAAATAGTAAGCTCCACCTAAGGACCTTTTCTGCATCGGTCCACAAATATCAATATGCAAAAGTACAAGTATATCTTTATTTCTCGTATTTAGGCTAGAGGGAACTTCACCCCTCTGGATTTTTCCAAGTGCACAAACTTCACAATCAATATGTTTATTTCGTAAAATAGGAATTCCATCAACCATACCTTGTTTTTGTGGTAACAATAAATCACAAAGGTTGATGTGGCCAAGCCTTTCATGCCAAAGATTCTCTATTTTCATAGTTGTTGAAGTTAAATATTGATGTGGCATGATTGTAACATTCAACTTGTATTGGCCTCCAACTCTATTCTGTATGAGATTTTAAATAAAGTGTGCTTGAGGTTTTATAAATTACAAGTGTTAAAAACTGATTTTTATGAGCATTTACGTTAAATTTTTAAACACATGAAGCATAAACTTAAAACTCTAAAACAAATGAAACAACCGAAAAATACACCATAAAATAAGAACAACATAGAAAATGATGAAGGAGTTCACCCCTCATGGGATACGTCTCCTTGGTCCAGCTTCCAATGGCTCTGCCCTCTTTCACTTTGCTCATAATGGTGATTACAATTGTTACAGTGCTCAAATGGCCCCAAAGTTATTGCATCAACTCTAGAACTGTAAAAAATTATTTTCTAGCATATTGTTTTCGAAAAATTGGTCAAAACCTGAAGAATTTATGAGACTCCCTAGTTTTTCTCCTAACCGCACCGCAATTTCCCGAAAATATGGACTCGTCCAACAATTTCGCCCTGATTTCAGCTAACGCAGCAAAAATTTCATGGATTTTCAGGTGATTTGTCGGACAGTTAAAATTCTGAATAACACCTAAAACCCATAATTTAAACCATTACAATCGGCGCATTAATTTTTTTTAATAAAAAATTCTGGCGGTAACTGTCGGTGGTTAGGGTCGTTGTCACATGGTAGCGGTTATGGTTATGGTGTGGGCCTCCACCTCCATAATGCCCCTGGTTCCAATGCAAAGATCATATGTTGTAATATGGGGGGGGGGGGGGGGGTTGGTGGGGGTGGCGTAAGGTCCCACCTTACCAACCATCTAGAGCGTAGATAAGTAAAGGTTACATTGACCACTATCACTTCAATATATATTTTTTTAAAGCTCCTAAAATATTATAACCTTTTGCAGGATAACTAAGTAATTGTAACACCTCCACATTCACATATTCAAAAGTTTTTTTTTTTTTCCATACTATCTTCTTGACGAACTAAATGTTCAAAAATGCATACATCTATAGCTCCAATAGATATTATTTTCTATTAAAAATAATCTGGAACTTTTATTAACAATACCCTCATGACTATACTTTTATCACCCATTCACATTTTTATTACTCTAGCAATACCTATCTCAAGGTATTCGATTAAAGGGGTCTCTATTTGTACTTTGATCTATTTATATCTTACCCATTTTTTTTCATGAGATTATTATACTTGTTAACCATTTGATGAGTCTTCACTCAATGGTTTTTTTACTCATCCATTATTCGATATACCTATCGAACACATTAACCATATAACATTTAAGCGATTTTTATTACTATATTGTCCATCGTTAAAATATCACTTGGTCCCTATGCTAATGGTCATACCCTCCTACCACGTCATTACCTACGTGGGGACAACACATATGGCCTATGGTTTTTATATGAACTTCACTTGCATAGGACTTTAGAGCTGCCCCAATTTCAATTTAACACGTCTCCTATCACATCAAGATCTCTTGCATATATGTAATTGTGTTGGGATTGCAATGCATAATATCTATTGTACTCCTATAGTACCACGCCGGAGTCCCATTAAATTTTTGATCCGTCTTGCGCTATGTCGGGATTTTCATCCCTCAGTTCATTTCTCCTGAGATTAATTAAATATGGCGTTTTCGATGGAGTTCTGGTACTTTGGCATCGTCGCTCATTAAATTTTTCTACTCGTTGGGATGAACATCGCTTCAGCTCTACGTTAGAATTTATAGTTGGTTTATTGTATGTGTACGTCCTCTCCAGATCCCGCCATCTGGATGGTGAGGATCGGTTAGGGTTTGAGCACGACCATAGTTATTTAATTCACGTTTTTTCATTGCTAAGTTTCATTTTTCTTCATCCCATTCTGGTTCTTGAACTTACGAAGGTATTCCCATTCGAGCTTTTTATGGACGCATTGATGCTACCCTCACAACTCTTTGTTGTTGAGGTTTCGTCATAGAACCTCATTGATGTCCATCTTGCTTCTTGGGTAGCTCGAATAGGACGCATAATCCACTAACTCTCTCAGGTATTCGTCTGCTTGCCCTTTGATTTATACACTTAGTTATTGTTTTGCATGAAGTTTTCATGGATGGTCGTATTATGCCTCTGTTCGTTGTATGGATATAGGCATAATCGGATAAGAATTTCATTTTTTCGCTGATTTTGCAAACAGAGTTTCGTTTGGTTCACGGTTGTCACATTGGAGAGCATTGAATCTTATTCGAAATCCTCATGCATTCTCCTTCTTGGTCACCATTCGGTACGCTATTATTTATTTAACTGAATTGACTTATGATTTGGCAACGAGCTCGATTTCTTATACCTCTGGTTTACATTTCACAGTGATCTTGTTCACGCCGAGGCTCATGCCCTTCGTTCCAGGTATTGGATTTTACTTTTTTGTTTAATGCAACTCGTACACAGTTAAATAATTGCTATATGGTTCGGATGCAATGATTTGGGTTTTCACTGGTTCTCATTTTTGTAGGTACTCTCGTTGCCGAGCGCCCCCGTATTTCTCATACTGCCATTGAAAGCAATGCTACTAGATTTGACCCTTAACGTTGCTATTCATTTTTTCTCAGGTCGGTACTCTGTTATCATCCAGACCTTCATCGCTCTCATGGCTGGAAGCAAGTATTCCATTTGTGAAGTAGTTTGTCTTATGCGACAGTCAGATTCAATTTTCTCTTGTAGCCGCCCCCTTTTTATTCTCAAAAGAACTATGGAACTATGTAATTTATGATTTATCTGTGTGTAATATTCTGGACATTACCCAACTTATTTGGACCTATTCGTATTCTGGAGTATTCCCCATTTTAACCAGTGGGCCGACCTGGCATTGGGTCTCTGTACTAATTTTCTCTTACAGTATTTTTATCTAGAGTTTTGCAATGGGTCCATACTTGTTCTGGGTGTGGAATAATGGATTTTTTTATACCGACATATTCAAAAACTACTTACGCTATATTGTTATTAATTAAAATATCGTAATTTCCAGTACATAGAATATCATTATTTGTTTCGTTTCGTGACAGTTTCGAAACCACATAAAGAGAAGAATATTACTTATTTTTAAATCATAATTCTATCTCAGCCTGCTATTTTAATTGGGTCTTCCTTTTCTGTCAAGGTTTGAATCATTTCCTTCATAGTACCTACACTATGTCCTTATAAATGCAAAATATAGAATGATTCCCAGAATGCATACATATCTATTTTTAATTTATATATATATATATATATATATATATATATATATATATATATATATATATATATATATGCATGCATGGGACAAAATAGTAATGTCTTGTTCATTTCTTATTATACAATAATTCATATTGATACTAAGGTTTGTTCTTTACTATATATCTTCGGTAACTCTTATATACATTTCCTACTAGAACAGAGTTGTTTTTTTTTTCAAGTTTTCCCATGAATAATAGGAGTTCTACCTTACAGTAATAATACCCTCACCTAGTCATTTTATATACACAGTGTTTTTGTGGAAGGTTTTCACCTGTTCGTTCACTGAAAAAAAATTAGAAATGTTCTTGTAAACACCATTCTGTTTTATTTTTGTAATTTATAACTTTGTTTCACACCAGTAGTGTGAAATTCCCTTCCCATAAAATAACAATCCACGTTAATTTCTCATGGTGTTTTATTTCTTTATGCATCAAGGTGACAGTTTACTTTTCTTTCTGCTAATTTTTTTTCCAGAGTAGCCTTACTCCTGGTACAATAGAGGAAGTGTTAATATTATTATGATCATTCCATACAATAACAAACTCCTCAGGCTTAACTTACATAGTAATTACACCAACTAAACTCTTAACTCTGCACAATACAACTGTGTGCATGCATGTTCATATTTAAAGTGTAACTTATCTCAGTTTTCCAAAGTTCAATACATGAACTAGTACATGTTTAATTATTTATTTATTTATTTATTTAATTACCCCTTATTACAAAAGCAGATTAAAGTTACATTAACTCTTCTAGGGAATCATTTACACTCTCTCCAGATTTAAACCATCTAATGGCTTAGAGATTCTGGTTGACAATACTCCCTAGTATTCTTCCTACTACCATACAGAAGTTAGGAGAACTATTTCTTCTATTCAACTCTGTTAAAAGTAAAGAAATTCATAACACAACAATTTAACTCAACATAATTACCACAGAAAATTTCACTACCATTCAACAACATTTAATTTAATTATTCATCAAAACCATGTGCATACCACATCTGTGATGACCAGTCCTTCCAACCTTAGAGTTCCTTTATCCACAGGACTCACCCCCGAGCTGAGATCCTCTCCCCCAGAACAGAACAACGCCCAATATGTTCTGGAGTAGCTTATTTAAGCTTATGCTCCCCAAAGTCTGTTTCTAATTCCGCGTCCAGAATTACAAGATGCTTTTATTCATGTTTGCCTAGGCTTCCCTTATTTAGGGACTTTTAAAGTTTCTTTCTGCTTTTCCATCTTTTTACCTCTTCCCAACTACTCTCCACCTCATTAGGGAATTTAGATTTTTTTCCTCAAAATCTAAATTAGAAATAAATTCTTTCAAGGATTTTTGAAATATTTTTGGGGAAAATATTAGCCTCTTTCCATACCTCATGAATTTGGCAAGTGATCTCAAAATTCTCATTTGGTCAATATGCACAGAAATATTTTATTTATTTCTCATAATTAAATAATTAATTACATCCACACAATACTTATCCATTGGGGTTCACTCCCCTTTGGATTTAAGTTCAAATGTCTAACTTGCAAAAAGCATAAAACTAGGGGTGTTACAGTAATCATAATATGAAAAACTTGGTTATTATGAAGATTTTGTTCCTTCATATATTTTAATATAAGAATATAACATAATAATTCAAGGATAACTTCCACTTAAAACCAATTCCAAAACACATTTCTTCTCAAATTTTAAAAGAACATAGCATGTGCGCTTTTCATACTTGTACGAGTTCTAAGGAAGACTAGAAATAAATTCCATCGTAATTCCATGTGTGATAATTTAGAATAATAAACCTATTTGACCCCCTATATTATGCTAAATAGGTTCCAATTATTGACCCTTTACATTATAACCACAAACTATGCCACAAGAACCTAAAACATCATGCTTCTATTAAGTCAAAATACACATATAAGGGCATGATTATTAATCTACCTATAACAAGGTAACTTAAGGAGGAATATGCCTATCTTTGTCATGAAATATCATGATATTTTTATGAAATGGATAAATGGAATCACAAAAGATATTGATTCAACAATGTTTCGAGATTCATAAACTAAAAATTCTCACTCCCAAGTATTAAGGAAAAACAATTATTTGCAGAATGACATTGCTTCAATCGTGAAACTCGTATAATGAATGTTATAGAAAGATTAGATATTGTTACAAATTCATAAACGTATTATTCTTCAAAGAGTTCCAAGTAAAACATTGGACTTTCCAAAATGAGGCACAATTAGTTGTTTTCTACAACTACTCAAGCATCAGACTACAACCATGAATAAATGTAGCTTGGGAAACTTATTATGCTCACTTCCACAAGTAATTAAATCATACATAGTTGGTTACTGTAAAAAATTTTCTAACAACACCCCTTTTTTATGATATATTTATAAAATAAAAGGAACATTGCGTTGCTGAACTATTCACACTTCAACAACTTTACTAACACTAACTTTCACATTTATACAAAAAAATTTAAGAATAGGAAGATGCATCCACTGAATAATATATTCATAAATTTATGGTACATAAAATCTATAATGAGTGAGACATTTAGACTAAGAATTGATGTGCATAAAAGCTACAGCCATTGAGGCTTTTTAACAAATAGTTTGCAAGCATACAATATATAATCATTCAGACGTTTTGTTGAACACTTTCCAAGCATGCAATCTACAAAAATTCAGAATTTAAAACAAAAATTTCATGTGCATTAATTGGGTTAGTATCATGAATATAGATAACCAAGTAAATCCAAGATATAAAAAAAATAAGAAACACCAAACAACAGACAGTCCATACAGGCAGCAAGGAATCTGCAAAATTGACTAGACCAGAGAATCAGAGTCTGAAAGCTTGTTTTATGGAATCAACGTGGGGGTTACATGGCCAAATGGCACGGATACCCCCTGCTGTTGAGTTGAAATGCTACAGAAAGTCCCGGAAATGTGATTCATTACAAAAATAACATAATATTTCCTAATATCTCATTTAACACTTTTATCAAACACTTAGTGTGCAAAAATCATCTACAACTGTACATGGAGAAAGAAAAATCAAATTTATGCTAATATGATATTTGCATCAAAGTCATGGAAACCTTCTATGGACAAAAACAAATCACTATAAACTGGACTTAAAAACTTTTGCAATATATGTTTGTTTAATCCCCTTCCATGCACATTCTCATATATAGCTTCCATGAAACTTTTAACTCATTGTTGGTTAGATCATAAATAATTTTCTAAATGTTCATAATTTTGTAATAATTTAAAGAAACAATTTCCAATAAATTAAATCTCCCACAACACTTTAGAATGTAATAAGAAACCAAAGTTTCATGAACATTGATAGATATACCTAGCAATGTACATATATGGCTCCAACGGATGAGAGTATGATCCAGCTCCAATGTCCTTACCAACTCATTGTGAACCATCTCGTTTAACACCCAACCATATCGAGGGAGAACATTGCCCCATAGAACCCCTGAGTTGTAAGAGCTCACAAACAATACCAGAATATAACAGTAGAGACATATCCAAGGAAAGTTGAGGAAGATATGTTTAGCTTCCTCCCAATACCACTCATGGTAAACTCCACCAGGTATATCTACTTAGTAAATTAGTTTATGAATTTCAAATTAATTTTGAACCAATTGGCTGCTCTCCAAGTCTCTAACTCTCATAATAATTTTCAAAAATCCCCAACTCTTGGTATCACAATGCACCTCCCCCAAGTGATAATAGATGAGGAAAATATATAGGAGGAGCAACAAATTATTGTCATAAAAGAGGATTAATATGCATGCCTTGTGTTTCTTTTAGAGGAGCGTAACTCATGCCATTAAAGAGAGGTATGGATGCCTTAGTTAAGGAGAGTGTAACATATGATTAAAGAGAGTGTAAGAGGAATATTTTATGACATGTATTTAATGAGTTTAAGAGTAATATTCCATTCTTTGATGAGTGCATAAAAGTGAGTGTAATGTATAATTAAAAAAAAAAGAGGGAGAGAGAGTTACATAGAGCCATGAGAATCATCAAGGAGAGAGGTTTCAAGAGATTGAGGAGATATAATTCCATTTTAATAATAATATAATAGTGTCATAAAATATATTAATAATATTGAGGATTAATATGACATTGAAATACTAAAATTTATGAATGATAAGTTGAGTGATTTTCCTTCAAGTATACTTTATTACCCATAGATTGGAGGTGATTTACTGTTTTTGGAAAGTCATACTTGAGATGCTAAACATGAATTTCTATTTTTACAAACGCACTTCAAAATTGTGAGGAATGAGATTTTATTATTTTTCATCTAGAGAATAGGAATTCCACACCCATATTGTACACATCTCTGTGCCTTAGTAGATTGCGGACTCCACGCCCTGATCTACTCTAAAGATCCAAGATTCCACACCTTGATATTTTTAAATATTCATGACTCCCCGCCCTAAACATTTCATTATATATCCAAGACTCCATGTTTTTATATTTCATGGATTTAGGAATTCGTGCCCCAATAATTTTATTATATATCCAAGACTCCACGTCTTTATATTTCATAGATTTAGGACTCCGCGCCCTAATTTCCATGGCTTCTCATATACTATTCTTTGAAACTCCACACTTCACCTTAAGGTACTGATTGTGACCTCTTACCCATATGATGGTTCATTGGTAAGGTCTTCTTCAAAGACCCGCACACATCACAATACCATAGATTAAAGGAATCAAATTATTTTCATAATTAACTTATTCACATTTTACCAAGGATTTTGCATGGCTTCCATAGTCATTTCTTTTTTGGAGAAATGACATCCATAGTCATTTATAATTCGATCATCCTTGTTGGAAATGACCAAGTCCCCTGGTAGATCATGCTCAGTGAGAGATTACACACATATAATCATACAAATCATGTATCATCCATAAATCATAATTAACCATATGTTCCACATAGCCATGATCATCCATGGATCTATGTCTCAATCTCGAATCATCATCTATGTCATACACCTATGTCCAAAATAGGATACCAAAAGATAAAACATCACTAATATGATCTTAACCAAAATCTATTCTTATACACACAACCATAGATATTATGATAAGCACACAAAAACCAAGTGACCCAAACCAGGTCTATAGAATATAAGCATGTACATAAGTTTTTCATGGATAATATTATATCACTATATCAAAATCACGATCTCTAAGTGTCATCAAAGCTATCTCACCAAGAAGGGACCCTACATACTCCCCCTCTTTGGATAAACTTGGCCCTAAGTTTTTCCTACAGTCATAAGATGCTTAGTTCTTTTTGATTCTGCTATCAATAAGTTTTTAAACTTATGCATATGTATTTTATATAGTTTTTTATTCGTGCCAATCCATAGCTTAATGTTTTATAATTTGGAGGAAAATCCGTGAAAACTAAACATACCATTCTTAATCAATTATAAAGTACATCCATGCCATATTAGGCATGTTTTGATACAAAATACCAAATATATATATATATCAAAACCAACGATACAATTTATAGTACCATGTCAAAATACTATTTCATGTAATTGATATGACATCTACTTAATTTATCTATAATAATTTGATATTCTATATATTTTTCTTTCTCATAGTCTATATGAATTCTACATGTGCCATCTTCTTGGTTCCGTAATATTTTGATCTTATCAAGATATCAATAGATCACACATTTTTTTTATACGCAACAATGATGGTCAATCCCATACCACAATCAAATTTTCATACAATAAACATAAAATCATTCACATACAATTTTCAGTTAAATTACGCAACAAAAAATGATGTTATATATAAAACCCACTCTAACATCCCACTTGATTTATGTATTCTCAATCCAATTTTCCCCATTTAATTCCATAAGACATACTTGCAATCAAAATATTTAGGCTATATATTTAGTTTTTACTAAACGTTTACTCTTTAAGAAAAATCACAATTTGAGGTTCAAGACACCATTTTCTTTTTATTAAACTGACAAGCTAAGTTTAAATACAATCCTCATTGACCCACTTATGTATTATAGATCATTCCTTTAGTTTCCATAATCTTCATTATTATTCACTTGTCTAACTTTAGAATCAATTATGAATGAATCTATTAGATGATTTTCATTCTGAAAGAAGATTAATGATATATTTTTGAAAAGGGATTTTAATCAAGAACAAATCTCACAATTATGCAAATATGGTATCTATATTATTGTATCTATCTTGATAACTCTAAGTCAATTTTTTTTCCAACTATGAAGTCGCTCGTGATTTATATTCAGTAATTAATCAATTCATTTTCTTTCATGTCCTATTCCTTACTATTAATACATACGCAACAAAAAACTATGAAAACCATACATTTCTCAAAAAGTGATGAATCTTGTCAAATTTAAATAAGATTTATACTATCACAAGGGAGTTTCTAGCCTAAATTTAAACCCTTTTTTATAAGGAGAAATACCATGCACTTAAATTATTACAACATTTTGTAGGACTAATAAATAATTATACAACTATACATTCCAACACAAAATTCCTAAATCCAACAATCTCTTCCATTCCCCATACAATACAATCATCATGCAATAATTCGAAATCATCAAAATGTGATCTCACTCTCTTTCAATGTTTTGCATAAAAAAATATCACAATCACATATTCTTGTAAAACAAGAACTCAACTAATCTTTTCATTAATCACATTCCATTTTCTTTAAGTTCAAACAAATTCTCACCACATAAAATGTTTACCTTCTAAACATGTTATTCTCTTAAACATTTATAAACAATATGAATTTTGACTTGGTCACCTAACTAACAATAGTTCAATCCTCATAATGTATCTAATTAATTTGGTTAAATATAATTCAACCAATATTCAACTGATAAAATCATTAAAGAGACTATTATGGCTTTCCTAGACCTAATTTGTCTCAAGCCAATAGAAAATTTATTTCATCAACTTATCACAATAATATTTTTGTACATTTCAAGAATTTGAGAATCATTTTAAGTCTACGTAAATTCAACACATACAAAAGGATTACAATATTAGATGATAGATATCTAGTTCACGCTTGACTCCATACATCAAAATAAATCATCCCAAACATTCTAAACCACCTAATGGTGTTCAGTATACCAATCTTAATATATTCATTTGTAATAAAAATAAAATAATGGATTTAAAGCTCAAGCAATTTCATGTTACAAATCTCTATACATTTAAATTTAATTACACATAATCACTTCTTAATCATGTCTATGACATTCCATCAAAATATTATAAACAGAAGAATTAATTATCTCATAGATATATTTTAGTATGGATTCCACACCCATATCTTACCTCATTACTTATCTCACAGATATATACTAGTATGGATTCCATACCCATACATTTTCTCATAAATATATGCTAGATGGATTCCACACCCATAAATTAGCTCATAGATATATGTTAGTATGGATTCCACACCCATAAATTTTCTCATAGATATATGCTAGTATGGATTCCACACGCATACATTATCTTAAGTAAAACATAACCTTCATATGTTCCTTAAAATGACTTCCACAACCCTTAATGCACTAGTAATTTAAGCCTCTTTCTTATTAGGAAGGTCATACCTCAACCTAGTATTTGAGTCATTTAAAGTTATTTTATGCATAATGTCAACCAAAAATACACAAAATCATGTCAAATACATCAAAGTAATTTAATTATTACTCATTAATAATGTATTCCCAAATCATATTTTAACACATCTATACATTACCCTTCAATCTACATGCACATGTAAAGGGACATCCTTCAAGGTAGATTTTTGTTAAGTTTACATTAGTGTAGCTATGAAAAGAGTCAAAATTAACATGATGAACTCAATCATCACATCAAATTGAATCTCAACCTTACACTTGTTACTCTTTCCCTTTGTGAAAATGTGAAGTTGGGTTACACTTTTTGCCCTTTTTTGAGAAAAAAGTTCATTTTTTTTGTTCTTCATCTTTCTGCAAGTGAAAACAAATTTTTTTCTTAGAATTTCATTTTGTGATAAAAATAAAAGTTTTCAGAAGTTTTATTAGCTTTCTATTACTTATTTTTTGGAATTTTGTATACACTTTGATATGTCAACTTAGCATTTATTTGAGTGTGTGTGTTTTTAACAATCAAAGGATTCATAAGAAGTCATGTTAATACACACTGTTGTATTCTTTGAACCTTTGTGTTTTTGAGAAACAAAATGTGTTACAACAATCTAGAGAGAGTCTACGTCAGTTTCATTATATTTACAAAGCCAACTGATGCATATCATAATTACTAGAATTTCTTGAACTAGTCCATTATGAAAAAACTACATATTTTTAATATGTTTCGAGATGCACGAAATTTCTTAACATATAAGTTATAAACTAAAAATTTAAAGACTACCCATTACAAATGACAGACCAATGTAATGCAACATAATTTTTTCAATTTTTTTTACAGTGTATTTTGGAACATAGAAAATTATGATTTCACTGAATCATAATGACCTTGAGAAATTATTTGCACCCATTTCATTACTAAATTAACTAAAATTAGGAAATTTTTATGAAATTCCATCAAAGTTATATTTCCTAAAAGTAGATTGAATTCTAAAAATTCTTGTCTTGGTTCCGACAGTTAATTCAGAATGTTTCTTGGAGTTTAATCAGTCCAAAGTTGAAGATATGTATTTATAGCTTGGCTCTGTGTAATCGTAGGCGTGTTAGTTCAGCCAATCTCTTAAAAAAAGTTTCGTCGAATTGTTTTTTGCACCTATAGCCCGTCAAGTCTAACGACATAAAAGTTCGACCAAAGTTTTTATAAAAGTTTGGTAGAACTTTTACCTGAATTTTCGTCAGCTGGAATATACCACAAAGCCCCTCCAAAAAAACATTTCGTGGAAATATAAATTGTCACGAAATAATTCATTATTTTCACTTATTTTGGCATATTTGGTCTGATTTTCCAAATGTCTTGTGTTGATTTTGTAAAGAATTGTTTTGGGTTTAAGTACTTTTCTTAGAGGTACATTCAAAGGAAATTTTTGCAAAGGATTGTTTTGGGTTTAAGTAATTTTCTTGGAGGTACATTCAAAGGACATTTTTTCAAAGGATTGTTTTGGGTTTAAGGACATTTCTTGGAGGTACATTGAAAGGACATTTCTTGGAGGTATGCGATACATTTTTTGGATATTTTTTGGTCTTCATTTTTTTTAAAGGTATGGATTTGGGCTTAATTTTCATTCATTTTAGAGTTTTTGGACTTAATTTTCAAAATAATATTTTTAGGCTTAATTTCGAAAGGACTGTTTTTAGGCTTAATATTAAAAGGACATTTTTTGGAGGTATTTTTTAAAGTGATATTTTTTAGAGGATTTTTTAAAGTAATTTTTAAAGTGGCATTTTTTAAGAAGTTGGAATTAATTTTCATTGGACATTTTTTCGAGGTATTTTTTGAAGTGACATTATTTTAGGTGTGTGTTTTGGGTTGAAGTAAATATTTTATAATGATTTTTTAAAATGAGTTTTTGTCTAACTTTGTAAATGAATTTTTTTTGCAGTACTTGGAAGGAAATATTTTGAGCTTCGTTCCATTTTTATAAGACATTTTTTTCTCGCATTTTTTAAAGTAAGTGTTTTCGATTGAAGTATGTATTTTTTGAAAAAAAATTAAAATGAGTTTTTTTTTTAATTTAAATATTTTCTAATGTTTTTTTAATTGAGTTTTTGTCTAAATTTTTGAAGGAAAATTTTTGAACATCACACTCTATTATCATGGGAAATCAAAGGAATTTCACGAGAAAATATGATCATAAAAGAGACCCTGAGGAACGTAGAGAAGAGACGAGAGAATATCGCAAAAGAAGGAGATAAGAACTCTCAAATATTGAAAGGGAAAATCAACCTCAACTAGAAATTGAAGTACGTATGTAAATGTAAATATTATGAATTTGATATTTAAAATTTTCCCAGTGTAAAATGTGAAGCTTGATTTTTATTTGATGAACTAATATGAAAAATATATTGCAATGTAACCAGAGAGAGATATTCCTCAAAACGTTGATGATGAGATACAAAATTTTGAAAGATAAAGTGAAAGAGATATTGAACCAATGATTGAATATGGTGAAAATGTTGAAAGAAATTCAAGTGAAGAAATTGAATCACAAGGTATATATATAACACATGAACGTATTACTGAAATTATACATATTTATTAATTTAGTTATTTATTGAATATGTAAACTTATTATGTACTAATCATTGGAATATGTATAGATGAAATCAATGTCGACAATGAAGTGTTAGAAAATGTTGACACTCACAGATATGGAGATAGAAGAGCTGATCATGTTATAAGATATCGTGTTAAACACATTTTTGATACGTGCTCCATAAAGAAAAATGTGACAGTTCAAGTCCAAATGTCGAAAGGTCTCCTATCATTAAGGAAATTAAAAGAAGCTATGAATTTATTGGGTATTCGAAAATCAACAAAAGATAAAAAAAAATTAAGGAAAATGTGATACAAAATATAAATAGTGCTATAAATTCAATTAGAATATCTAGACAGGAAAAATTTTTAGTTGTACGTAGAGTAATACATATGGCAGTGGTTTCATCAAGTACCAAAGAGAATCGCTTGGTAAAACCTACGGCACGAGCATTAGGAACCTCGCGAAAAACTTTGCACAAACATCGGAAATTCCAGTTGCAAATAGATGTAAATGATGAACTCGCTTGTTGGAGAGTTATTTGTAGGCAACCATACAAATATAGAATTGGATAAAATGTTAAAAAAACAATATATGAATATTGGAAGAAAAATTCATGTGTTTCGCCAAATGCAAGGGATGTGATGCGAAGAAGAATAGCACGAAATCAGTATGAACAACATGAAAAAAAATTCTTGGAAGCCACTCTGATAGAGTTGTTCAACAAGCTAAAAGAAGAGAATCATGAATTCATGTCTCAATCAGTGCTTTTGTTAAACAAAAACCATGGTATGTAAAACCAATCACCATACGTGACACTTGTTTTTGTCATTATCATGTGGAATTTGAGTTATATTATGACACATTCCTTAATTTTGGTAGAAAATTTAGGAAAGATTCACCTCCTCCTTCCACTATCTGTGATTTCATATCTCAAATTCTATGTGAAAGAGAAAGGGATGAATTATTTTACGAAAAGAAATATGTTGGTGGTAAAAAATGCGATGATGGTGGAAATTTCACTAAATTTGAAAAAAAATATCATATTGATATAAATGATCAATCATTTTCCAACATGAAATTGAAATGGAAGAGATATGAATATATCCATACATCGATTCAAGGTTCAAATACTGCTAAAAGAATTGAATTACATGAAGATGAAGTTTTTTGTGATAGATTTTTTGAGAACGTTTGAGGCATATATTTATAAATACACCAAGAATTCCCATAGAGATCGATGGAAAGACATTCAATTAAAAAAATCCCATTAAATTTTTCCACCAAGGACCATTTTGTCAGTAATTGATTTTGCAGAAAACTACACATTTGTTCCACAAAAAGAAATTTGGAGTGAATACTATCATTCTGACTAAGTCTCCATGCTCATACATATTCTATATAGACATGCTGAACAAAACGTCGATCATATAGAAAGCACCAGTGAAAATAGACATTTTATTAAAGAATATCACTTTTATATTAGTGACAATCGTACACATGATACACATTTTGTACAACACTGTTTTGGGAAAATTTATGACTCCTTGAAAAGTCGTGGAATAAAATTCAATGAAAATTGGATATGGTCAGATGGACGCGCAGGTCAATACCATGAACACCCCTCGATCCCCGATTCCTCTCTCTCGTAGAGATATGGGATTTTTTTGATCTTCGTTGTTCATCCTCCATTATATATATATATATATATATATATATATATATAGACACACACACACACACACACACACACACACACACACACACACACATATATATATATATCTATAGTGGATATTTACAATTATTTTTTTAAATTACTATTTAAAATAAATTCAAAATAAATTTCATAAAACTAATGTAATTTAGTGTACACAAATTATGTAAAACACAACTTTCAAAGCACTAATTGATGTGTGAAACTCAACTTAAGAAAAAAAAATTATAAAAATGTTAAGTTCACCAAATTGCGATTTACATGGTGGGAGCACACTTGGTATAAAATTGAAAAAAAACAGATGGTCATTAAAAAATAAGCGTGAAACTCCATTTAAACAAAAAAATTTTGAAGTCTCTGTATTTTAATTTTATAAAAATGTGAAGTTCACCACTTGTTGCAAATGTGAAGTTCACCAAGTTGCTCTTTACATGGTGTGGTGGGAGCACACTTGGTATATAATTGAAAAAAACACATGGTCATTAAAAAGGACACATTTATAAGTACAAAACACACACATATCCAAGATATGTTACAATGTCCATCATTAAATTTTGAGGGAGAGCATCTCAACACTAATTCATCTTTGAGAGATGGATCTTGAATTTTTGAAGAAGAGCATCTCAAAACTAATTCATCTTTGAGAGATCAATATTTTATTGGCATTGCCCTGTATAATTCGAATTCATCTATTAATTCATATTTGATAGATGAATCATGAATTGGCATTTCCCCACACAATAGATCAGCAAACATCTTATTCACATATGTACAATTTTTTATACTAAAAAAATTAAATTGGCTAACAATATTGTATGTTGTTCCATGAAGCTCCTTTAGCCTCTCCTTCTTAACTTGGTACACTTCATTCATCTGGTTTCACACAAGTTCAGAATTGGTGAAAACTACAATTCCATTTGATCCATACTCCATATCTATTCCTAAGCCTTCTACCAATGCAATATAATATGCTTCGTTGTTTATTGTTCTTCTCGGTATATTCATTTTCCTTCGGACGAATTTGCTAGTCACAATATTAGAAAGCACATATGTAATCACTACTATCCCTGGATTTGGATAGCAAGAAACATCTATGCATAATTTCCATTTTTCAACCATATTTAGTACATTTTTTTATCCATAAAAAGAGACAAATTCAATAGAAATATATTAAATTGATAGTTATTGTAAATGCATGGGAGAAATAACACGTGTGCATGACATAAATGACATGTATTGGATATTAAAATGAAGAACTTCTATTTATATTTGTTCCAGAGATTGACTGCAGGGGCATTTACTGGATATGTCACCGTTGAGAAAAAATGACATCGAGAGGCTACCTGGCCCTTTATAGACTCTACCTTTAGAACTTGTAGAAATTAACACTCAACAGACAGACTAAATTCCTATGGAAGTTCAAAATCCTATGAGAGTTCAACCACTTTAGGTTCAATTTTTAGGCCTTAAATTTTTCCTTGAACTAATGAGAGAAAGAATTTAGTTTGTGGGAGAAATGACATTTACATGGTTTGCAAAATTATTTTATGCGCTTACAGAAAACATGCTTTACAGTTAATGAGAGAAAGCCAACATGACATGTACTCTTTAAAAACTTTTCCTGAGAATTTATGGGATAAATGACACATGTACACAGTTTGCCTTAAAGTGGTTGTGGTTTATGAATATTAAAATGAACAACTTCTATTTAGATCTATTCCAGATATTGAATGTAGGGTCATTTACTGGATATGTCACCTTTCATAAAAGATGAGATCCAGAGGCTACCTAGCCCTTTACAGACACTGCCTATAGAACTTGTAGAATTTAACAAGTTACCTGACCCAATTATACCCTATGTGAGCCATGTGTACACGCACATTATCTATAAACCATAGGCCAAAATAAAGGGTACTTAAGTGGTTTGAAGAAAAAATAGCACCAAGAAGCTTTGAAGGAGGGGAATAAGAACTGGAAATGGGAGGATAAGAATAAAATAGCCACTACACATCCATGCACGGGTAGTAGAAATAATTCTAACCATTGAAACATTAAAGGTCACATTAAGGAGAATTATTGGATGTTTGGTATCCATTACATTATTTATGTGAATACCCCATGCACTATATATTTTTATAAGTACAGTGGTGGGAATAAAATGGGAGGAAAGGACCCCCACTTTAGGGTTTCATATAGATGAAAAATTCCCCACACAAAGGTGTTCAGGGGTATTTCCCCAAAAAAACGTTTTTGGGAAAAAAAAAATCTTCCTTTATGATGGTTTTCATCACATGGTTTTTTCTTTTAGCATTTTTCTAGTGCATGGTAGTTTACCCCATGGTTCTATAGTTTCAGTTAAAGAACTAAATTTTTATCTGATCCAAGGTAATGGATTGGTAGTTTATAAATGTCCTGGGATATATACATACATACATACATACATATGTACATATGTGTGTGTGTGTGTGTGTGTCTGATGGTCTAAAAATTAATATACTAATAAAAAAAATGATCTTCTCGTTTTGGGTTTCTCGAGTAAATTATATGTTAATGCATGTGTTTTACATTGAAAAACTTTCATTTTATTAAGAATCTATTTGAAACAATTAACTATATAAGGTTAAAACCAACGTTTTGTATCAAATTACTTTTGGTTTCAATGGGAAAATTTTATGGCTAATGTGTTTTTCTCAAAATGTGATAGACCCCATTTAAATGGGAGATATATCAAATTTATTCCTATGGTGAAATAAAATAGTTGAGTAGTTTAAAGATATAGATGCATAAATTTAATGAGCATAGTTTTGTGATATATAAGTCCAAAATGGAATTGTTGTTGGTGAAAAAATATCAGTGGATCACTATGGATATATCTGCATCATTAAAAGGGATTTTTCTAGAAGGATATCCACTAAGTTGGAAAGAACGGAAAATATCACAACTATATGTTAATGTGCATGTGTTTTACATTGCATATTTTTCATTTTATTAATAACATATTTGAAAAAATTAACTATGTAAGGTTAAAGCCTACGTTTTGTATCAAATAACTTTTGGTTTCAATGGGAAACTTTTATGGGTAATGTGTTTTTATCGAAATGTGATAGACCCCATTAAAATCAGATATATATCGAAATGATTCCTATGGTGTGATAAAATAGTCGAGTAATTTAAAGATATAGATGCATAAATTCAATGAACATAGCTTTTGAGATATATAAGTCCAAAATGGAATAGTTGTTGGTGAACAAATATCAGTGGATCACTATGGATATATATTTTCTTCATTAAAAGGGATTTTTCTAGAAGGATGAACTAAGTTGCAAAGAAGGGAAAATATCACAATTATATGTTAATGTGCATGTGTTTTACATTGAATATTTTTCATTTTATTAAGAATCTATTTGAAAAAATTAACCATATAAGGTTAAAACCTATGTTTTGTATAAAATTACTTCTGGTTTCAATGGGAAACTTTTATGGCTAATGTGTTTTTCTCAAAATGTGATAGACCCCATTAAAATGGGAGATATATAGAAATGATTCCTACGATGTAATAAAATAGTTGAGTAGTTTAAAGATATAGATGCATAGATTAAATGAGCATAGTTTTGAGATATATAAGTCGAAAATGGAATAGTGTTCGGTGAAAAAATATCAGTGGATCACTGTGGATATATCTGCTTCATTAAAAGGGATTTTTCTAGAAGGGTGTCCGCTAAGTTGGAAAGAACGGAAAATATCACAATTATATGTTAATGGATGTGTTTTACATTGAATATTTTTCATTTTACTAAGTAATCTATTTTAAACATCTAACCATATAAGGTTAAAACATATGTTTTGTATCAAATCACTTTTGGTTTCAATGGAAAATTTTTATGGATAATGTGTTTTTCTCGAAATGAGATAGACCCCATTAAAATGGGAGATATATCAAAATGATTCCTATGGTGTAATAAAATAGTTGAGCAGTTTAAAGAGATAGATGCATAAATTCAATGAGCATAGTTTTGAGATATATAAGTCCAAAATGGAATAGTTGTTGGTGAAAAAATATGAGTGGATGACTATGGACATATCTGCTTCATTAAAAGGATTTTTTCTAGAAGGATGTCCACTAAGTTGGAAATAAGGGAAAATATCACAATTATATGTTAATCCATGTGTTTTAAATTGAATATTTTTCATTTTATTAAGAATCTATTTGAAACATTTAACTATATAAGGTTAAAACCTATGTTTTGTAACAAATCACTTTTGGTTTCAATGGGAAACTTTTATGAATATTGTGTTTTTCAAAAATTTGACAGACCCCATTAAAATGAGAGATCTATCGACGTGATTCCTATGATGTAATAAAATAGTTGACAAGTTTAAAGATATAGATGTATAAATTCAATGAGCATAGTTTTGAGATATATAAGTCCAAAATGAAATAGTTGTTGGTGAACAAATATCAGTGGATCACTATGGATATATCTGCTTCATTAAAATGATTTTTTTATAAGGATGGAATAAGTTGGAAAGAAGGGAAAATATCACAATTATATGTTAATATGCATGTATTTTACATTGAGTATTTTTCATTTTATTAAGAATCTATTTGAAACAATTAACTATATAAGGTTAAAATCTATGTTTTGTATCAAATTACTTTTGGTTTCAATGGGAAAATTTTATGGCTAATGTGTCTTTCTCAAAATGTGATAGACCACATTAAAATGGGAGATATATCGAAATGATTCTTGTGGTGTAATAAAATAGTTTCAAGTATTTTAAAGATATAGATGCATAAATTCAATGAGCATAGTTTTGAGATATATAAGTCCAAAATGGAATAGTTATTGGTGAAAAGTTATCAGTGGATCACTATTGATATATCTGCTTCATTAAAAGGGTTTTTTCTAGAAGGATGTCCACTAAGTTGGAAAGAAGGGAAAATCTCACAATTATATGTTAATGCATGTGGTTTACATTGAATATTTTTCATTTTATTAAGAATCTATTTGAAACAATTAACTATATAAGGTTAAAACCTATGTTTTGTATCAAATCAATTTTGGTTTCAATGGGAAACTTTTATGGCTAATGTGTTTTTCTCAAAATGTGATAGACCCCATTAAAATGGGAGATATATCGAAATGATTCCTATGGTGTATTAAAATAGTTGAGTAGCTTAAAGATATAGATGCATAAATTCAATGAGCATAGTTCTGAGATATGTAAGTAAAAAATGGAATAGTTGTTGGTGAACAATATCATTGGATCACTATGGATATATATGCTTCATTAAATGGGATTTTTCTAGAAGGATGGAATAAATTGGAAAGAAGGGAAAATATCACAATTATATGTTAACGTACATGTGTTTTACATTGAATGTTTTTCATTTTATTAAGAATCTATTTGGAACAATTAACTATATAAGTTTAAAACCTATGGTTTGTATCAAACTAATTTTGGTTTCAATGGGAAACCTTTATGGCTAATGTTTTTTTTTCTCGAAATGTGATAGACCCCATTAAAATGGGAGATATATCGAAATGATTCCTATGGTGTAATAAACTAGTTTCAAGTAGTTTAAAGATAAATGCATAAATTCAATTAGCATAGTTTTGAGATATATAAGTCCAAAATGGAATAGTTGTTGGTGAAAAAATATTAGTGGATCACTATGGATATATTTTCTTCATTAAAAGGGATTTTTCTAGAAGGATGGACTAAGTTGGAAAGAAGGGAAAATATCATAATTATATGTTAATGCATGTGTTTTACATTGAATATAAAAGGTTTTCTCTCTCTCTCACTTTTGAGTCATGATCTTATAAAATGTTTCCACTAAATCAATTCCCTATTACTTTTCATGTGAACCACATTCCCAAACCCACCCATCTATGCACATAAGAGCCTAGACAAGTGTAAAAAGGGCTTATTTCATATTCTTCTTTAACATATATGTGATTAATTATCGTTAGAATTTATATGGTAGAAATACGTATAAATATTAATCCTTACTATATATCTACTTTGAATTTAAGGAATATTTCATGTTTTTCATAAATTTTATCTTAGGAGGTAGAACTAAACCGTCTATAACCCACAAAAGAGACCATGGCCCGTGAGCATCACATGCAAACACAAGTTACCCCCATGTTTGAAACACCACCTCACATCATCATAAGGGTTGGAAACCACTAAGAAACCCATACTAAGTTCCCTAGAAGGGATGACTATCATATTTGATTATTGGGTTTATCTCCAAGGTCAAAAGGAATATCAAAGTTAGGAAAGGGAATTAAATTAGAAATTAAGGTATGACCATGACTTCTTACCCAATATTGAATGAAGGTGAGCAACCATAGATATCATGAAGGAAGTTCAAAATAGAAACTATCTGATATGATAGGTAAGAGTGTAACATACCTCAAATGTACATATAATAAAAAATTGTTCCATTTAATACTACTATAATTGTGCAGCCATAAGAAATATTATCTTTTTTCTAGAAGGATATTTTGAGAGGAATCTTGAGCAAGTTATTGAACGTTGAAAGAATGAAGCTCTAGGATTATCAATTGGAGGTTTAGACCCTCTATTGACCTACATTGAAGGCAATTCAACTATGCAATCCTTGACAAAAATTGTAGAGGCTTAAATTCTGGTTTCCTAAAAGATTTCAGAGGCGACGCTTGGTTGTTTTGATTTGTTTTGTGAGCATCTTTCAGTCAACTGTCATTCGGATTTGGGAGGACAGTTTGAAAGTTAGTACATTTTGATTATCTCTCTCTCTAAACATTTATATCTATTAAGAAGAATAATATCTATTGAGTTTTCCCTTATCTTATTTGTCTTCTACATTTTATTTCTATGTTCTATATACAATTACTGTCAAGATCCTTGTCCAAAATTGTAGAGGCTTAAATTCGAGTTTCCTAAGAGATTTCAGAGGTGACACTTGGTTGTTTTGATTGGTTTTCTGAGCATATTTCGGTCGATGAACTGTCATTTGGATTTTAGAGGACAGTTTGAAAATCAGAGCCTTGAATTTGACTTCATTGTCGTTGTAAAATGTTGGATTATATCTCTCTAAACATTTATATCTATTAATAAGAGGAAGATCTGTTGGATTTTCGCTTATCTGCTTTGTCTTCTACATTTTATTTCTACCTTCTATATACAATTACTGTTAAGTTTGATCTAATGGTTAATGTGATTTCTATTTAAAGTAGAATTACAATTGGGATAATAAAAGGACATTGAAGTAATTTTTTCAAGAATAGAACATACCATTGTTAAAAATTAGCATGGTATCGCTGACAGAGGAGTTCAATGACAAGATTTCATACCTTTCAATTCACAGAAATTTTCAAACGAAGCCGCAACGAGGACGAAGTTGAGAGAGTAATTCGCATAAATTTGCAGACGAAGCTGCAACGGGGACGAAGCTAGGAGATCAATTCACAAATGAAGCCGCAAAGAGGATGAAGCCGGGACCAAATTCCCTTCAAAAAAAAAAATTAAATTAAAAAGAAAAAGAAAAAATCAACAAAAAAAACAGAGCAATTGCACTACCCACCTCGACACAGAGCAACAAAGAAACACCGCAACACCTCAACGAAGAAACACCGCAACAGAGAAACAAAGAGACAACATAGAGAAACAGAGCAGCACTGCAACACCTCAACGGAGAAACACCACAACAGAGCGACACAGAGACAGACACAAGACAGAGAAAAAGACATACGCGAGATGTGCATAAGAAACCCGTTAAGTTTTGTGGGTCGATATATTTATAAGAATAAGTTCGACTGAATTGTTTTAAAAGTTTGGCCAAATTTTTTTTGCTGATTTTCCCATCTCTGGCCAAAAATCTATTTTCCCACCCCGTCAGTACATTGTCAATGTAAACGGCATAATGGGTTCAACCAAACTAATTTCTAAAGTTTGTCCAAACTCTCAAATAGTTCGACTGAACTTTTATAAAAGTTCGGCTGAATTATTGAGAAAAAAAAATTTCCACCCCCGATTCTCACAAAAGTGTAACCCAACTTTAGATTTTTACCCACACACTAAGGTCATCATACTATAGTCCATATTAAGCCAATATTTTTCTTGTTAGATACGATTTTAGCTAGTGCAGATGGCTACTAAGCCCATATCACATTGAAAATGATGCATTAAAGATATATGAAACCATGCATGCACTCCAACTATCTAACTCGTCAATTAACAATCAAGGCATTCACATACTTGGGTTTAAACCAAACTTTCTCAAGCACATACTTTCCTAGAATGTATTTAAGCATTTTAACATATTACTAATAACATGTCTTAACATAAATATAAAGGAATATAAGAAATAATTTTTTTATTTTTCTTTCATGATTTTCTAAATGAAATAATAATAATAACTAATATGCCTTCAAGTCAAGATATACAACAACGCAAAATGCATGGAAAAATCAACATTCATACATCATCAAACTACAAGTAAGCATGTTGGCCCATTAGGCCCTAGTGTTATAACTTGCTTTGATACCATATGTAAGGTCCTACCTTACCAGCCATCTAGAGCATAGATAAGTAAAGTTTACATTGAACACTATCACTTAATTTTTTTTTTAAACCTCCTAAAAGATTATAACTTTTTGCAGGATTACTAACTACTCATAATATGACTAACTTGGTTATCATGAAGGTGTTGCTCCTTAATCTATTTTAATATAAGAATATAACATAAGAATTCAAGGATAGCTTACCCTTAAAACCAATTCCAAAACACATTTCTCCTCAAGGTTTAAAAGAATATAGCATGTGCTCTTTTCATACTTGTAGGTGAGTTCTAAGCAAGACAAGAAATAAATTCCCTCGTAATTCCATGTGTGAGAATTTAGAATAATAAAACTATTTCACACCCTAGATTATGCTAAATAGGTTCCACTTATTGACTCTTTACATCATAACCACAAACTATTCCACAAGAAACTAAAATATCATACTTCTATTAAGTCAAAATACACATATAAGGGCATGATTATTGATATACCTATAACAAGGTAACTTAATGAGGAATATGCCTATATTTGTCATAAAATATCATGATATGTTTATGAAATGGAGAAATGGAATAAAAAAAGATATAGATTCAACAATGTTTCGAAATTCATCAACTAAAAATTCTCATTCCCAAGTATTAAGGAAAAATAATTGTTTGCAGAATGGCATTTCTTCAATCATGAAAATCGTATAATGAATGTTATAGTAAGAGTAAATATTGTTACAAATTCATAAACATATTATTCTCCAAAGAGTTCCAAGTAAAACATTGGACTTGCCAAAATTAGCACAATTAGTTGTTTTCTACAGCTACACAAGCATAAGACTACAACCATGAATACATGCATCTTGGGGAACTTATTACGCTCACTTGCACAAGTAATTAATTCCTACATAATTGGTTACTATAAAAAAAATTCCAGCAACACCCTTTTCTTATGATAGATTTATAAAATAAAAGGAACATTGTCTTGATGATCTATTCACACTTCAGCAACTTTACTGACACTGACTTTCACATTTACAAAAGAACTTTCAAGAATAGGTAGTTACAGCCATTGAATAATATATTCATGAATTTTTGGTACATAAAATCTATAATGATTGAGACATTTACTCTAACATTTGATGTGCATAAAATGTACCGCGATTGACACCTTTTAACAAACAATTTGCAAGCATACAATATATAATCATTTATACATTATTTCAAACACTTTGCAAGCATGTAATCTACAAAAAATGAGAATTTAAAAAAAAAAAATCAAGTTCATTAACTAGGTTAGTATCATCAATATAGATAACCAAGTAAATTCAATATATAAAAAAAAACAACAAAACCAATTAAAAGATAATCCATACAAGCAACAATGAATCTGCAAAACGACCAGATCAGAGAATCAGAGTCTAAAAACCTATTTTCTAGAATCAAAGTGGGGGTTACATGGGCATAAGGCACGGATACCCCTTGATGATGAGCTGAAACGCAACAGAAAGGTTCGAAAATGTGATTCGTTAAAACAACTATCTCATTTAACACTTTTATCAAACACTTAGTTTGCAAAATTCATCTACAACTATATATGGAGAAATAAAAATCAAATTTATGCCAATATGATATTTTCATCAAACTCATGGAAACCTGTTATGGACAAAAAAAATCATTATAAACTGAAAGTAAAAACTTTTGCAATAGATATTTGTTTAATCCCCCTACATGTACATTCTCATATATATCTGCGGTGAAAATTTTAAGTCATTGTTGGTTAGCTCATAAATAATTTTCTAAATGTTCATAATTTTGTATAATTTAAAGTAACAATTTCCAATAAATTAAATTTTCCACAACACTTTAAAACGTAGTAAGAAACCAAAATTTCAAGAACATTGATAGCTATACCTAGCAATGTACATATATGGCTCCAAAGGATGAGAGTATGATCCATCTCCAATATCCTTACCTACTCTTTGTGAACCATCTGGTTTTCCACCCAACCATATATAGGGAGAACTTCTCCCCCTAGAACCCCTGAGCTATAAGAGCTAACAAACAGTACCAAAATATAGCAGTAGAGAGATATCCAAGGAAATATGAGGAAGATAAGTTTAACTTCCTCCCAATACCACTCATGGTCAACTCCACCAGGTATAGCTACTTAGTAATTTAGTTTATGAATTTCAAATTAATTTTGAAGCAATTAGCTACTCTCAAAGTCTCTCACTCTCATAATATTTTTCAAAACTCTACAACTCTTAATATCACAATGCACCTCCCCCATGAGAGAATACATGAGGCACATATATAAGAGTAGAAACAAATTCTTATCATAGAAGAGGAGTAATATGTATGCATTTTATTCCTTTTAGAGGAGTGTAAATCATGCCATTAAGGAGAGGTATGCATGGCTTAGTTAAGGAGAGTGTAACATATGCATTAATGAGAGTGTAAGAGGAATATGCCATTCTTTGATGAGTGCATAAAAGAGAGTGTAATGTATAATTAAAAGAAAGGGAGAGAGAGTTACATAGAGCCACGAGAATCATGAAGGAGAGAGGTGTCAAGCAATTGAGGAGATATAACTCCCTTTTAATAATTAGATAATAGCCCTATAAAAGATAATAATAATATTAATAATATTGATGGTTAATTTGACATTAAACTACTAAAGTTGATGAATGATAAGTTGAGTTATTTTCCTTCAATTATACTTTATTACCCATAGATTGGAGGTGATTTACTATTTTTGGAAAGTCATAGTTGAGATGCTAAACATGACTTTTTTTTTTTTAAATTCACTCCAAAAATTGTGAGGAATGAGATTTTATTAAGGAAATTCATTCCTGAGTTGCCCATGAGTGGTATTTTTCTTTTAGAGAATAGGAATTCCATACCCATATTGTATGCATTGTTGTGCCTTAGTAGATTGAGGACTCTACGCCCTGATCTACTCTAAAGATCCAAGTTTCCACACCTTGATCTTTTTAAATATTTAGGACGCCGCTCCCTAAACATTTCATTATAGATCCAAGACTCCATGTCTTTATATTTCATGGATTTAGGACTCCACGTCCCAATCCTTTTATTATATATACAAGACTCAACGTTTTTATATTTCATGGATTTAGGACTCCGTGCCCTAATTTCCATGGCTTCTTATCTACTCTTCTTTGAAACTTCGTGCTTCACCATAAGGTACTGATTTTGAGCTCTTACCCATATGATGGCTGGCTAGTAAGGTCTTCTTCCAAGACCTGCACACATCACAATCTCATAGATTAAAGGAATCAAATGAATTTCATAATTAACTTATTCACATTTTACCAAGGATTGTGCATGGCTTCCACAATTATTTTGGTTTTGGAGAAATGACTTCCGCAGTCATTTATAAGTCGAGCATCCTTGTTGGCAATGACCAAGTCCCGTGGTACATCATGCTTAGTATTAGATTACACACATATAGTCATAGAAATCATGTATCATCCATAAATCATATTTAACAATATGTTCCACATAATCATATTTAACAATATGTTCCATATTTAAATCTTTATACCTTTTTATATTTATTTATTTACCATACCTCTTTTATAAATATGTTATTTGGCCCATGGTATTTGTCCAATGGTATTATTAATAATTTTTCCCATCGTATTTGTCCCATGGTATTAATAATAATTTTTCCCATAAGCTTCACCTAAATAAAACCTCTTTTTGAGTTTTTGTAAATATAAAGTTGTTTATTGAGTAAATATAAAAAATAGTTTTATGTATTTACCATACCTCTAGTTTATTTACATTTTTATTTATTTACCATACCTCTAATTTATTTATACTTTTATTTATTTACCATACCTCCTGAGTAATATAAAAATAAGTTTTATTTATTTAACATAGCTATGGTTTTTTTTATTATTTTATTTATTTACTATATCTGTTTTTTGAGTGTTAGTAAGCCTCTTCATATTTTAAGTTTATATCGTTAAAATTTATTTTTAATGAATTTTTAATTGTTTATTTATAATGCGCCTTGAGGTCATATTAAGCTGTAGAATGCGCCTTTAGGCACAATAAATACCTTAAAAAAACATATTTTGTTGGTTTATTTTATTTGGTAAGTGAGTGAAATGGTAAAGTAAACGTGAGACAAAGGTTTTATGTTCAATTTCCACACAGTCTAATTCACGAAATAAACTATTTTGCACCTTTCTCTTCAATAAAAAAAAATATTAAAATGTGTTGGTTTGGTTTATTTAATAAGTTGGTGAAAAGGTAAAATAAAGGTGAGTAAAAAGTTAGATTGCTTAATTAGATCAGCTCTCAAATCATTTTGGAAAAATAATAATAAAATAATATTCTTAAAATCTCTTGAATTAATTTATTTAGTAAATTAATAAAAATGTAAAATAAATGTGAATGAGAGATTTTATATTAGATCCGCAAACAGCCTAACCGAATAACCCTAACCCAGACGCCTATTCCTTACGTGAACATAAATAATAGCCCTGAAATAAAAATTTCAATTTGAATTGATGTGTATCTAATCTATAAAGACAATCTACAAATATTATCAATAGCACTTCTATGTTTGTTGTATCTATATCCTGTCTACCCTAAATGTCGTTTAACTATGAATCGTACAGAGAGAAAAGAGGAAGTTCATGTTTGAGTCCCCGACCTCTCCAACTTTGGATATGTAATGAAGACCTATCGTCCTGGTTATGGAGTGACACTCCATTCCAGATTGCTTATCGTCCTATGCAGGAACCGTGGTCCATTTCTGGCAATCCTAAGTATTTTTGCGAAGTCCTGATCGGTAATGTAATCACAACCGCGGCTCGGAGACCCTATATGTGGACAGTAATCTCTCCTCAACGTACCCTTGCCCACAATGTCCGGGTGGGTCCCTTGTAATGCTGCCCTTCATTATTCAGTCCGAGAGAGCTTGTCATTGCATAACGCAGGCTCCTTCCCATATTGAAGTGGGATTTGTACTGGGCAGACAGTTCATTAAGTACTGCTTGTCATGATCAATGCAAATGACTGGTTTGGGTAAAATACACATATTGCATGTTTTCGTTTTCGTTTTTTTTCTTGAAAAATACATCAGCGCAATTTATGGAGCAATTTTATGTCTCGGAGGCTATGTGAATGTATATTTCTTGAAGGTGATGTAAATGTAGATAAGGAACCAGTACAATTATTCGCTCCACTTAAGCTGACTGTGCAACCAATCTGAATGATTTTAAACAAGCAGCTGAAATGGGGCGCCCATAGCTTTTTTATATTTTGAACTCTCACCGGTGCCGAGGCCACCATGAACATACACATTGTTTTTGCGTGTCGCTGATATAGTAAAATATTTTTGCAACGTGCTTTCTTCAAGCAAAATTTCTATGCACTGCAACTTGTGAAGTAAAACGCCGGCTAAGCAAGTTTAGAATTGACCAGGTTTCTAGTACGTTAAGCCTGCTTAACCGAATATGCCAATGTTCGTTGTAAATGACTTATCAAACAATGATATTTGCAACATCAAAATAATTTTCTTCTACTGAGTGAGCACAATTCTACAATCTATATTACTACTACAACGACGTGCGTGGTTGGTTGATAGCTTCAGGCTTCATAAATATAACCCAAAAAAATTTATTGCATTAAAAAATTATCGCATTAAAAATCTATTAGTTTTATTTATATATAAATTAATTATTTATAAAAAATTATTGGTTAATTTATATTTGAGAAAAAAAAATATTACACATTATTTTTTTAAATAAAATTTGTTTATATAAAAATCAATGTTATAAATAATAATGAAGAACTTATTAGAATTGGAACAATCTCAAATCTCTGAAAAATTGGTGATTGGTGAATTATTTGGATAAATCTAATTTATTAAATTTATTAAAAGTAATAGACCATTTTGCTAAATAAAATTTGCTGAATGTTATAAATAGATTATAAGAAATCTATCATGGAAGAACTTATTACAATTGAAATAATGCCAAATCATTAAAAATTGGTAAAAAAATCTATTTTTTTTAATCTATTAAGAGTTGATGCATCCAACCAAACTCTGTAACACACTATTTTTTTTAAACATATTAAAAATCACTGCAATCTACCAAATTCTAACACACCAGCACTCTTAATAAACACCAGCACTCTTAATAAACATTGAGAATAAGTATATTTTGAACATATTCAATTAAACATCCATCTAAATTATCAATTAAAAATATCAATCTAAGTTACATCATCCACTTTCAGTTAAAATAAAAAACCTTCATAAAAGATTTTCACAGCCATACACGATTAACTCACACATCAAATATTCTCACAGCTACACCATTAGCTCACACTTCAGATAGAATCATCTCATTTAAAAGTAAGGATTAACTTTATTAGCTAATATTCTTTAGAGACACGGGATTTTTCCTTCATATAAAAGTGGCTAGCTAATTGATAAGTTTTAATATCCAACGGACAAAACATTTGATATGAGAGTTATTTGAAGGTTTGGAGCATAGTAGTTTATTTTTAAATCTTAATTAAATTATTAGCTTAGATTTATTTTAATTATGGATTTATTAAGCGTCGAGAAGGATCAAATATCTAGAAGTGTAAACTTTTTTTTTAGTGCAAAATTTGAAAAAAGATTTGCACCTCGAGATATTTCATCCCTCTTGGTGCTTGATAGATCAGTAGGTAAGATGGATCGAATATCTAGAGGTGTAAACCTCTCTTTTGAGTGCAAAATTTGGGGAAAGGTTTGCACCATATTTTATCCCTCTCGGTGCTTGATAGATCCGTTGTTAAGATGGATCATCTAGTCATTTTAATTTTAATTTTTCTTAGTTACCTCAATTTGTTGAGATGATAAATATTATAAAAAAACTTTAATAATGGAAAATGATCAAATAATTTTTTTGAATGCAAAGTGACAATGTAATAATATTGAATGATAGAAAATGTGAATAATTAGAATGTAGTCAATTATAGATAGCTTTCATTGTGATGAATCTCAAACTATTTTATTTTATTAGTCTTATTGTCACCCTTGTTAATTTTGTCATCTTTCTATATCAATTATATGAAAAAGAAAGTAAAAATAATAAATCATAAACCATTTAAATATTTAGCTCTAGCTCTTGTAATAAATACCATACCTTGTCTCCCTTGCTCTCAAATATTATTAGGTTTAATTATTATAACACAAAAATCGTTCTACATTGTCAATAATTTTTTGCGCTTACACTAAAATCATTGCACACTACTAATCCAATGACTTTAAAACTAATGTACCATCATATATCCAATTACATCAAATCAGAAATCAACATATACACTGAAATCAATGCATCTAATGCAAGAAATAAAATAAGATTAGAAAACAAAATCTACAGAGAAATCAATGCATCTAATGCGAGTAATTAAATACGATTAGAAATCAACATCTACACTCAAATCAATGCATCTAGTGCAAGTAGGAAAATAGGATTAGAAACCAAAATATATTGTAAAATCAATGCATCTAGTGCAAGAAATCAAATAGGATTATAAATCACCATCTACACTAAAATCAATGCATTTAGTGAAAAAAATCAAATAGGATTAGAAATTATTTATATTGAAATAAAGGCATATAGTGTAAGAAATCATATATAATTATAAATCAATATCTACGTTGAAATTAATGCATCTAGCGCAAGAAATCGAATAGGATTATAAATAACCATCTACACTAAAATAAATGAATTTAGTGCAAGCAATCAAATAGAATTAGAAATCATCTACATTGAAATCAATGCATCTAGTGCAAGTAATCAAATATCGTTAAAATCAAAGTCTAGATTAAAATCAATGCATATAGTGCAAGCAATAAAATAGGATTAGAAATTACCATCTACACTTAAATCAATGCATATATTGTAAGGAATATTCTTCCCTCTCTCCCCCCTCCATATATATTTTTATGTCCCTCCATATCTCCTTCTTTGTCTCTTTATCTCAGCCCCACAAACACACAAACACTCTCACTCCATATTTATCAATCTCTTTATCCCTCCCTCCCTGTCTCCATCTATCTCTTCTTTCTCTTCACCTTCCATCTATATCTATATTTCCCTTTGTTTCTCAATATCAACCCCAAAACATACACTATCTTTCTCCAGTATATCTATCTATCACTCTCTCCTCTTCTCCCTCCCTATCTCTCTCTTCCCCTTCCCTTCCTCTCCCCCGCTTCTATCTCTATTCCCTCCTGCTATCCTCTCTTTCTATCCCTCCATCTTCCTTATCACTCATTCTCTCTCTCTCTCTCTCTCTCTCCAAATTTTACTCTCTATGTATTTCTTCTTACGTCCCTCTCTCTTCCCCTCCATATCCATATCTCTTTCCCTACCTCTCTCCACTCTTTCTCTTTCTTTATCTCCCACCTATATCTCTCTCTCGGTCTATCTCTCTTCACCTTCTAACTTTGTAGCTATATGCCTCTCTCTCTCCTTCACTCCTCAATTATCTCAATCTCTTATTCTTTGTCTCTTTATCTCACCCCAAAACATACACACTCTCTCTCAATATCTCCCTTGTCACTCTCTCAATCTCTCCACTTGTTACTCTTTATCTATTTCTTCTTCTCTCCCTCTCTCCCCATCCAACCCCACCTCTATATCCATCCCTATCTCCCCCCTCCAACTCCATCTCTCTATCCCTCAATGTCTCCCCATTCAGCTCCATCTCTCGATCCCTCCCTCTCTCCCCCTACAACTCCATCTCTCTATCCCTCCCTATCTCCTCCTCTCTCTCCCTTTCTCACCTACCTCCCTCTCTCTTCCCCCATCACTCACTCTTTCCCCTACAATCCTCTATATTCCCCCATCACTCTCTTCCTCTCTCTCAAGTACTCTCTCTCATCCTTACTCTCTCTCCCTTTATAGCCTCTCTTCCTCTATATTCACCCCCTGCTCTCTCTCTCTCTCTCTACCCTCAAATCCTCTCTCTTCCCCCATCATTCTATCTCTCTCTCCAACTATGTTATTATATCCCTCTTTTTATTCTTCTCTCTCCTTCTCTCCCCCCTTCTCTCCATCACTCCTTCTATGTCTCTTTATCTCACCCCTAAACATACACACTCTCTCTCCATCTCTCCCTTGTCACTCCCTCTAACTCCACTTCTCACTCTCTATGTCTTTATTCTTATCTCCCCCTCCAACTTTCTCTCTCTATTCCTCCCTCTCTCCTCCTCTCATCCTTCCTGTCTCTCCCTCTCTCTCTCTCTCTACCCTCCAATAATTTCTCCTTCTCCCTCCCTCTCTCCCACCTCCATCTTTATGTCTCCCTCTCCCTCTCTTACCCTTCTCTACCTCTCTCACTCCTCTCCCTATCTCTCTCTTCATTCCTCCTCTTTGCTCTTCTTCAGTTTATCTCAATATCTCGCTTGTCACTCCCTCTATTTCTCCACCTCTATCATATGTCTTTGTTCTTCATTCCCATATATATCTAGAGTTTATATATATATATATATATATATATATATATATATATATAGATAAAGTTATTAAATTTAATAATTTTAATAATAATAATAATAATAAGTTTGATAACGTTTTTTTTTTCATGGTATTATTATTTGGCCCATAGGTTTCACGTAATTAAAACTTATTTTTGATTTTTTGTAAATATAAAGAGCTTTATGGACTAAATATAAAAAGAGGATTTATTTATTTAGCATACCTCTAATTTATTTATATTTATATTTATATATTTATTTAAACTCTTCATATTCTAAATTTATTTTTAATTTCTTATTTATATGGTTATGTAAATTATTTTTAAAGTAGACATTATTTATATTTTATTTTTTTTAAAAGAGTTTTTTATTTAGGCTTCCGACGTACTTACACATTGGGGTCATACTGGGCTGTAGAATGCACCTCTCGGTGCAATAAGAAATTAGAAATGGCTTTAAATAAAAATTAATCTATTTTGATATGGTTATTTTCTTAATAAAAAGTAAGGATACTAAATTATTTTTTCATTTATAAAATAAGAGATGGAAGTATCAAAATATTCTAATTTAATAAAATAGGGCTTGGAATTTATAAAACAAACAAATTCTAATTTTAATGATACTAGTTTTATATTATAGTAGTATAGTGAATTTAATATTCTAAAGTGCGAATATTATACTTAATAGAAAAAATAAGAAAATTAATAAAATATATATATTATTTTTTGGGTTTTTATTTTGAATAGATAATAATAGCGGAAATTATACCATCCATGTAGGGTGTTCATTATATGTACTTAAGTCATGAGGTTTGGGATGGCGAAAGGTTGTGTGATGATCATATTTTATCGTGTAACACCTTTATATGGAGAGGGATTTTTTGGGTCATGTATATCTAGTTTAATTAGTTGGATGTTCTATTAGCTGTGGAGGTCAACTATCGAGTAAAAGGAATGTAAAATTATTTCGTTGTGTAGGTACACTCAATCATTGTAGTGATAACTATTGTTTTCATCAAGAGAAATGGAAATTATGAGAGAAAGGACAACATGGGTGATACAATAAAGATAACTACCATAGTTGAGGAGCTTTTTATATCGTGTTTGTATGTAAAGTTAGTAAACAGAGAAGTTGGGAAAAGCCCTAATAATTTTTCTATGATAGCCAAAATCTTGGGGGTAAGACTTGTTGGATTTGACCACTCTAAAAGTGGTGTCTAAGCTTATGAAAAAGGAAACCTAGTTTTAATATTATTAGTTTATAGTTACAAGGCATAACCTTAAATTTGTATATCTTGTCATTAAGGTTTATTATGTCCCACCATCATTTTCATGTGGTTCTATGGAGGGATAGTATTATTTGGTATGGTCAATATGTTGGGGAGTGCGTTGATTGGTGTATTGATGCTATCATTCTCCTGCCAAACTTTTCCCATATTTTACTCTAGGTGGTTGTTCAGTCCTATATCAAATTCAAGAAGGGGATTCTTTTTCACCATTCCTATTCAACTTTGGTCATTTATTTCGATCCTATTGGGTTAATGAGGGGAAGATACGGAAGTAAAGGAATGTTTTTTTCAACTTATAGATAATTATTGTACTAACCTTTGTGAGAGGATACCTTTATAAACAAATAACAATTTTTTTGTTTGGTTCATTGAAAATAGTGCTTGGGAAAATCCACTTGGTAATCCAAGGAACTATCGGAACAACACAGGTCCAAATGATCACTATCCAAGTCTAATTTTTTGCAAGGTGATTGGAACAAACCACCCTCTAATCATGCCATAGGGACGTAGAGACAAATGAATGAGTGAGATTGGCCAGAGTGCTACAAGTTCTAGAAATCAAAGGTTCAATGAGGCATATAGTAGGATTCTAAGAATTTAGTAAACAGGTACTTCAATCAAACCACACCATGGGACCTTCAGAGAGAGATTGTGGAGGTGCAAGAGGATTCAAAGATTAAAAGAATATTTATTTTGGATTTTTATAAGCTATAGTAGGTTAGGAACTAGGTGTTAGATATAGGTTGCACTCATTCTAGTAAAACACGCTACTCGATGGTTTTTCATGTAAATTAGAAAATAAAGATTGTCATGGGTAGAGTATTGAGTAAAGCATCATAACCTCAAGAAAAATATCAATTCGTGAACTCCATAGTTACCAAATTCACCAAAATCAGGGCAAATTTTTAGAAATTCGTTAATAAGATTTGAATATCGAATGATTCATTGAAATTTGAGTCAGTTCCTCGAAGGTGGTGTTGATATCCGCACCTCCTTAATGAAAGCAACACTCGTAATGTATTAGTGCTTTCTGAGTTACAAGTGCTCAAATCCTCATCGTGACGTTTTGGTCAAAGATGAAACCCTTAGATATGATTTGGCTTTCTCAAGGTGTGGAAATTGAAGGGTATAGAATGTTAAGGCCTGTACATGTATAGATAATTGTGTGAAAGTAAATGGAAATAATTGGAAAATTTGGAAAATTTTCATTTTTTTATTTCACTTTTTCAATTCTAAATACATAAGTTTATAAGAGTCATTTTTGTATTTATTTATCAGATAAGGTTTTTGGAAAAATAAGATTTGAAAACATAGAGCCATGTAAGATTTGAGTTTTTGGAGGGAAGAAAAAACATGGGTTTCTTTTTTTTAATGAATTGTATATGTAAAACTGATATATTATCTAGAGTTATGAGAAATTATTCAAAATTTAAAATGAACTAGAAATAAAATCATGAAAATACCTCATTGTTAGGGGAAAGAAACAATATATATCGAAATACCTCATTGATATATACTATCTTTTTTTCCTAATTTTTGTTGTATGTATTTTATTCTAATGTAAATTTGAATTTGAATTTGGTAACTATTATCTACTGTCTCTACTAGAGCTTATCTCCTCTTTTCTTTTATTTTGAAATCAACCTATTTTTTATTTTCTTGACCATTTTTGTGATTAATTTTAACAAAAATTTATAGATAACTTATTAAATCAAGTTTAATGATGTCGATAAAGAAATAAAAAAATAAATCAAGTGCATCACATATTTTCAAAACTTTTAAGTACTTTTAAATCCATTTATAAACTTAAAAAGACATTTTAAGCTTAAATTAATATGCTTATAAAAACATATATAATAAAATAAAAGCTAAATTGTTAGACTGCAACGTATCTTACATATGCTAGAGATGTAAGTATATATTTTAGTGTGATATTTCCGAAGAAACCTGGATTCTCATTACCTCCAAGGCCATGAAGAACATGTTCTATAATTTACAAGTGTTATATATATATATATATATTATCATATTTTCCTAGTGCTGCTAGAGGGAATTAACTAAGTATATCTCCGCAAATCGCATAACAACCATCATGAGGTTATTTCGTTTTCTGATAGCACAAGTATGCACCATCATTAAAATCCCCAAGCGTAACCCTTCCCAGCGGATAATGGCTGCGTTGAATAGGATTCAGCACTAGTCGCGCGGACAAGCCACTCTAGGGTCTCACCACTAGTGACTTCCACACACTAGGCTAGGATTCACCGCTAGTGACTTTTGTTGGAATATTGAAAAATTCCAGAACAATAGAAATGGAGAGAGTAAACTCCTCTCCTCAAAACACAGATAAATTAAAAATTCATGACAGGAGACAGAGTTTCACAATCTAAAAAAAACAAACTTCTATTACTTTCAAAAACTGTTACAAAATCTTCCTCAACATTGAGGGATAACAGAAGTAGTGACTGCTACAGACGCAGTTCAGAAAATAACTCTCTGTTCTTTCAAAAAACACACTCTATCTCATAAAACCAACACTATTGTGTTCATCTTCTCCGCGTTGATGTGTAGAACCAAATAAAAATAAAATGATGCCTTACAACACAGGCTCTTGGCCCTTTTAGTTTTTTTTATATGTCGCGCATATTGAAACATTACATAAAAACTATATAAAACTTAAAACAAAGTAATAAAACAAATTACAAAGAAAAACCTTTTTGGAACTTAAAAATATCAAATGCGCGACGTATGAGTGGGGACCACATCGCAGTCGGCAATCGGCGGTTGGTGGATCGGCTTAACAAAAAAAATTTGCGATTGAGCGATCTGCGATGTTGCGATTGCGATTTGAATCGCATCGCAAATATTCAATGGAACTCTGGCTTGGGCGGAGGGTGATTATGTGATTTGCGATTGCGATTGTACGATCGCGCCAATTGCATCACAACTTAACAATCGGAGGTATAAAATATGGCATAACAACTTTGTAACATGCGATTGCGATTGAACCGCGGATGCGATGAGAGGTTTACCTCCGCCATATAAATGGATCGGGTCCGCTACTTCAAATCGCAATCGGGCCATATTCAAAAGTGGTTGCGATTCAAGGCTTGCGATTGAAGCCTTGCGATTATATAGTATAACGTCGTGTGGTCTTGTGGACCCACGGGCCTTGGCTGCGGTGGAGGGCGATTTATAATATAAATTTTGGTTGTATTATATACAACCGTTCCGCTTGCGAAACTCTACCACATCTACAAGACATTTGGACTTTGAACATATATATATATATATATATATTTGCTGTGATTTGTGATTGCAATTGCGATCACATCGCATCGCAAAACTTCATATCAACAAGACACTACTTAAGAAACTTGCGATTGTGATTAGGGCATATGTGGTGGGGACCACTTGTCCCGCCTTTTCAAAAATTAAAGAACTTCGGCTGTATTAGGCTATTTTTCTCCATTTTAGTTTTTGAGGGCTTTAAACGCTCGAGATAAATGTTTTTAATAAAACTCTGCTCTTCTGCAGACCAGAACTACGAAAATATTCATTCCACTGTAAAAACGGCTCTACCCATCACCGAAATCAATTCTCCTCTTCAATTTGTGGCTGCGGCCCATAACAATTAAATTCTTCTTTACAGATTTCCCATTCTTCTTAAATACATAGTGATGTGCACTCCAACTCTGCTGCGCTGCCTCTGTATCTTTTTCTTCCTGCTCAAAGGCTACCAGGTGACTTTAATATTTTCAACACTCCCCCTTAAAGTCAGCTGCTGGGTTATCTATCATACCGAAGCACCGGAATCAATTCTCCTCTGCAATTTGTGGCTGCGGCCCATAACAATTAAATTCGTCCTTATAGATTTCCCATTCTTCTTAAATACACAGTTTTGTGCACTCCAACTCTGTTGTGCTGCCTCTGTATATTTTTCTTCCTGCTCAAAGGCTAGCAGGTGACTTTAATATTTTCAACACTCCCCCTTAAAGTCAGCTGCTAGGTTATCTGTCATACCCAAGCATTTTCTTAAAAATTCAAATGTCTTCTGCCCCAATGGCTTTGTCAAAATATCTACATATTGCTCCTCTATTTTACAATGTTGTAAAACAATTTCTCCATTATTTACCAATTCTCTGATATAGTGAAACTTTGTATCTATGTGTTTTTTTCTCTTATGAAACACTGAATTATTTGAAAATGCAATAGCTGAGCTATTGTCACAATAAATCACTATCCCTTTTACCTGTTCTTGGCATAAACTTCTCAACATCCTTCTCATCCAAATTTCTTGACACGCTGCTGCTGTAGCTGCCACATAATCTGCCTCTACTGTAGATAATGGTACAATTGGATGTTTCTTAGAAGCCCATGAAATGGCTCCTGAACCCATATGAAAAACATAACCGGAAGTTCTCTTCCGATCATCTACACTTCCAGCCCAATCACTGTCAGTGTATCCAACTAACTCTGAATTTTCTGAATCAGTATATAAAATACCAAATATTTTAGTTCCTTTAACATACCTCAGAACTCTCTTTGCTGCTTGCCAATGTGCTTCTTTTGGCTTCTCCATAAATCTGGAAATTAAGCTAATAGCATGCATAATATCTGGCCTAGTTGCAGTCAAATACATGAGGCTGCCAACTATGCTTTTATACAAACTTGGATCAAACTCCTTGCTGTTGTCATCTTTACTCAACTTCAATCCCATTACTGTGGGAGTAATTGCAGCTTTGCACTCCTACATATTAAATCCTTCCAAAACTTGATTCACATACTTTGCTTGAGAAATAAAAATACCTTTTTCATTTTGTTCTACTTCTATTCCTAAGAAGTATCTCAATAAGCCCATGTCAGTCATTTCAAATTCTTCTTTCATGACTGTTTTAAAATTTTCAATAAGATAATCATCATTACTTGTAAATACTAAATCATCAACATATAAAACAACAATAAACATTTTACCATCCTTTTCTTTGATGTAGAGGGTGGGTTCTCCCTCACACTTTTCAAATCCATTTTCCAGTAGATAGGAGTCTATCCTACTGTACCATGCTCTTGGAGCTTGCTTCAGCTCATAAAGAGATTTCTTCAATTTGCAGACTTTGTGCTCTTGCCCTTTCTTCTCATAGCCGAGAGGTTGTTCCACATATACCTCTTCCATTAACACACAATTTGAAAATGCAGATTTTACATCCATCTGGTATACTTTCCATTTGTTTTGTGATGCTATTGACATCACTGCTCTTACTGTCTCCATTCTTGCAACTGGTGCAAAAGTTTCCTCATAATCAATCCCATGCTTCTGCTTATATCCCTTGGCAACAAGTCTAGCCTTGTGTCTCTCTATTTTTCCTTCAGCATTGCTCTTGGTCTTATAAACCCATTTAACTCCAATGAATTCTTTACCTTCTGGGAGATCAACCAACTCCCATGTTTTGTTCTTTTCTATGGCATTAATTTCATCATCCATAGCTTCTATCCATTTTATGTCTTTAATAACATCTTCAAAATGAATAGGATCATCAACTTGACAATACAAAGCAAATAAGGAATTCATACCTTCATTTGCCGCTCCCTGCTCATAGATCTCTCTAATAATTCTAAACTTTGTTCCTCTTTCACTTGGTGTAGACATGCTTGATGAAGCACTGAATTCTGCTCCACGTGGTGTGCTTGGAGATGCACTCCCATTTCTTCTCAAGGGTTTTCTCGTTGCTGCTTGAGGTGTCCCTTGCTGTCCTTGTGTTGGTGGAGGTTGTGCTACCGATGAGTTGTTAATTTAAATCACATCTTCCTCATTTTCATCATGAGATAAACAACTTTTAACATTGATTTTTTTCTCAATGCTTCCATCCCATGCTTCCTCTTCAATAAATTGCACATCTCTGCTTATTACAAACTTCTTTGTGGATGGGTTATACAATCTGTATCCTTTGGAATCTTCACAATATCCAAGGAAAATGCACTTCTCCCCCTTACTATCCAAATTCTTTCTCAACTTGTCAGGAATGTGTGCATATGCCACACATCCAAAAACTCTCATGTGGGTGACTCCCTGTTTTCTGCCACTGCACGCTTCTTCTGGAACTTTGTTCATCATATATTTTGTAGGGAATCTATTCAAAATATACACAACACAGTTTTTTGCTTCTTCCCAATACTCATTTGGCAAGTGTTTCGCCTTTAGCATACTTCTCACCATTTCCATTATGGTTCGATTCTTCCGTTCAGCAACTCCATTCTGTTGCGGTGTGTACCTTGTGGTAAACTGCTTGTGTATGCTATTCTCTCTGCAGAAACGCAGAAATTACTTTGATATATATTCTCCTCCTCTATCATTTCTGAGAACTTTAATGTGCAGCCCGCTCTGTTTTTCTACAAGAGCTTTAAAATAGAAAAATTTCTGAAAGACTTCACTCTTATATTTTAAGAAGTAAACCCACACTTTTCTTGTGAAATCATCTATGAAGGTCAGCAAGTAATTTCTGCCTGAAACTAATGATGTTTGCATCGACCCACATAAATCTGAGTGAATGATCTCTAAGGGTGCTTTCGCCCTTATGCTTTTCCCTGATGGAAAATGTTCTCTGTGTTGCTTTTTGTTGTGGCCAACAACAACCCCCCTTCTTATTTATTATTAGTGATAATACTAAATAAGTGGGGACCCTTAGTTAAAAAATCTAAAAATCAAGTAGTTCTTGTTTTTCCTTTTTCAATAAAACTCACTATCATAAAATTAGAAGAATGTACCTTGAAAAAACCAAAAAAAAAAAAATTTTATGATAGCATAGAATAAAATAATTCTTTGAGGAAGATCGCATGGCCAAAAGGTAATGAATTCCTTTTTACAAATAGAATTCTAAAAATTGTGATGCGAAATTACGCACTAAAAGAACCTTCATCGCATCGCATATCATATCTTACGATTGAAAAACATCAGATCACCGATGTGCAATAGCATATATCACAAATCGCATTTCACATCAAATACTTTAATGGATGTTTTTCATATGTATATCTTTTGATCTGCGATATTGCGATTGTGTGATATTGCGATATAGTGATTTCACGATATTATGATATTGCGCTATTATGATATTGCAATTTCACAAGATTGCGATCTTCGATTTTGCGATTTTGCGATATTGCGAAGCAAATGATAGATAGCCTTATCGCATATCCTTGAGGCTCATTGTACGAAGAATCTTTCTCCATAAATTGAAACTCCATTATGTGCTTTAATGTTAATCAATGAATTGATTGTCACTCATTAATGAAAAATGGTTTCGTTCAAATCAAAAGACTATTTCACGTAAGGTAGTATATTTTATACGTTTTCAGCATTTAAAACTTTCCCATCACCTTTTCATATCATTAATCTCACTTAATTCATAAACTGTAGGAGCGAAGAACAGAGAACTATACAAAGCGATATTCAAAGTATTATGGGAAGGAAAGACAAAGCTCTGAGTTCTTAAAGTAAAGAGATGGCGTCCTTGTACACAGACACCGCCCGCAACAAAGACGCTGGTATCACTACTTGGGAGGGTATGTATAATCTGCTTGAAGAATAAAACCCAAGAGTAATGCAAGTTACGGCTACTGCAGGATCACATTGGTCTTCTGAAGCCTCTCTTACAAAGCTAGCTTGTTCATTCTTACACCGGATAGCAGCAAGACCTAAAATTATTCCATATATGGATATGATTAAATGGGTGCTCGATAGCACTGATATTACGGACAGACAGTTCAAGACTTAGGGGCAAGAACTCATTGGTTCATTCGATCCCCAAGATTTGAAGCTTATGTATCATTTTCCGGAGCCACATGCAACCTACAACAAACAGTTCATGGATAACTTTGCCAAAGAAAATCAAAACCTGGTAGAATGCACCAAGGATTGGTCCAGGAGATATGAACCACTGAAGAAAGATAAACATGGTATGTACAATACTGGTTCTCTCACTTCTCCATATTGCTTTGCTGCTGTTATGCTCTGTAGGCTTTTTTGAAAGCCTGACATCAATAAGTTTTCTACTGAATGGCTACTGTTAGTGAATGTTGTTGTTAATGCTACTATTATGGATTGGGCTAAGATTTTGTCTGATAACTTAGCCACGGATATTTTGAATTATCGGTCTAAACGGACTGTCTCTCAGAGGATTTATCCTCCTTTTTATTTATCTGCTTATGTGATGGATTCAATCTGCTATGTTTCTAAGTTTATTTTAATGGGTTGGAAATGGACAAGTCAAGATCCCCTACCCATTCATGTTTATCACAAGGAATTGTGGGATTCAAAGTTCATTCCCCATTTTTACAAGATCTGCCATGGCATCATGTTGCCTCTTTACAGAATGTTGTATAATAAGGATGCTCCAAGATTTTCCCCTGAAGCAGAAGTAGATATTCTCCCCATCGCAAGATGGTTTGGAGAAGAATTATTTACATATGTTAGGGTTTTTGGAAGTTTGTCTTATCCTCATGTTTTACCTTTGTATGTGTCGGATAAACTCATGGCCTGAGAGATTGCCTATCAAACCAGGGGAGAAGGAGGTTTGACTAAAGATTTAAAGGATAAAAAGAAGGCCATCTGGTCACAATTTCCTGTGTCCTACGGAAAATTTTCATTATTTGATGTTGGTCATGCATTTAAAGAAGTAAACAATATTACATTTTTACAATTGTTCAAGTTTTCAAGAAGACTATTTGACCCCTTTGACATTGTTAAGAATTTCACTACTTCAGTGAAGGTAAGAGTATTTTCTAGAGAAGATGATATTTTTGATGATATGTTCCAAGAAAAAGGCACATTTAAAGAGGTTTTACATTTATCTCAGACGCGATTCTCTCCAGAATAATTCCAAGAGTTTAAGATGTACAAAGAAAGAAGGTTGAGCACTATCCCTTTGGATAATTTGCGCTTGGAACCCGTAAGGGAACCAACTCCTAGTATCAGTCTTAGTGAAAGTTCAGGTACAGATAAGTCTAAGTCAAAATTCGGGAAAGGGACCTGTGAACATTCTAAAAAGTCTGATAATGATCAGGATAAAAGTGAAGGGTCAGTATGGGATACTGCCCAATCAAGAGAACTCTCACAGCAACAGACTTCAACCACTCCACAGTTAAATCTTCCCCCTCTCATTGTACAGCAACCATCCGTCAGAATTGAATTAGAAAAAGAATGGGAAACATTTAATGATTTGATTAATATTGAAGGACAGAACACACAGACTCCTGTGACTAATGTACAGACAATAAAAAATATAGTCACAGGAGTAACTAGAAATGTTGCAGAAACATAACATATTCCAATTTCCCCATCCTCTGAGCTTATGCTAAAAATAGAGGAAATTTCTCCTCTTGATATATTCTATAGTCTACAACATAAAGCAGTAGTAAGAAAACAAAGGAAGAAAATGAAATTAGAAAGTGCACTCTCTCATGATGCAGAACAATTGGATGTTTTATGGAAACATCCTACTACTAATCCAACTGAAAATCTTACTAAATTATCTCAGATCATAGGAGCATATGCCTTTGCATCCATCGACAAAGCATCTGAGGTACGAAAATTATTGAATGAAAAAGAAGATCAAGTACAGGTTCTGCAACAACAAATACAACAAGCCAATGCTAATAGTGAAGCACAGAAACAACTTGAAAAATTACAGCAAGAGTTTCAACAGATGCAGATCGGATATCAGAAAAATTTGGTTGAAAAAGAGAAACAAATACAGATTATGAAAGAGATGCACAAATATGGCCCCAATCTCACATAATTTATCATAGAGTCTATTTCCTTAAATAATCAACTACTACAACAACAAAAAATTCACAGTGGAACTCTTTTTGTGAAGAAAGTGATAAAATCACTAATCATGTCATAGATTTACGACATGATTATGATTTAATGAATAAAAGAGTTACATAATATTTGGTTTGGCAAGATACAGCGGAGGGAAAAATATCAGGAGCACCAATCATCAATGATAATCATAAAGAAATTCTCTTCAATAATTGGGATGCACAGATCAAAGAAGCAGAACAAGCGGCAGAGGAAGCAGCTACAGCAGCAAGCAATATCATTGATTGTATAAATGAAAATTTGCACAAGGAAATTTTGATTTCAGAAACTAGTCCAGGATACCTACCACAAACACAGCAACTGCAGACAAAGTGGAAACAAAAAGCTCAAGAAAAGGCAGAATCAATTAAAGGATTAACAAAGTTAAATTGGGATTCTTACTGGGCATGTCTGGTAAAACCACACAGCCAATGCATGACTCTCAATTGTATCATTAATTCTGCCAAGAAGATGGCGCCAACTCTTGCTGATTTCGTCTTCACATGACAGTTAAAGTCTGAAGTCGGCCAGCCTAATCTTATCAAATCAATGATGAATGCTTGCAATTTTAATGATCAGATTCACAAGTAGATTAGTTGTTAGTTTTAATTTTAGATTTAGTATTAATTTTGCTTTATTTTTTCCTAGAAAAAGGACGGTCATTTAAACCGTATCCTACATTTTTGTAATAAACTAGTTTTTAGATTTAGTTAGTAGTATTTAAACCCTTCTCATCCATTTAGAGAAGGGTCCTGAAATTTGTCAAAAACGTGTCCTCAGAACATGCACTTTTGCACCCTCCGAGGAGGTTTTGATGAATGAATGGAACAAGATTTATTGATATCTGCGTTTAATATCTGCTACTGATGTTGCACTTTTGTACTCTTAATGAATGTTGAATTAAGAAGAGATAAGTCATTATTGCTCGAAGCTCATGAGTAGAACTAGTTATAAATGTTACTTTTATCTCTTAACTATTTTTGCCTCTGTGTTAAAGTGATATTTATGTTCAGTTGTTTATGTATTAACACTTGAATGTTTGAGTTATCATTTGGCACTTTTGTACGGTGATAGCCACTTGTTTATGCTTAATGTATGAATAGCTTATTATGCGATATATTTTTCACAACTGTTTCATCTAACTTTTTTACGAAGTGGTTTATCTTTATTGAATTATTTTCTTATAATATTTGAATGATCTTTATTAACAATTTCTATTTGAAATCATTTTATATTGCATAAAGAAAATACTACATCCCGGGTTTAGTTTAGAATTAGAAATTTATGTTTAATTAGATTACAATTTACATGTTATTAGATTAGAATTAGAATAAAAGCGTTTCAATTAGGAACTTTCTTAGAAAGGAAATATCAATTCTCAACACACACACACATATATTGGGAAACTGGTCCCATTATCCCCAGTCGGACCCACTACACCAAACGGAAAAGGAGCTGCTAACCAAGGTCCGGACCGGGTGGGTATCCCCCTTGTTGTAGACCCGATTTTTGGGGCTTCAACATATTTAGCGCTAGAAGGAGGGCCCCGAAATATGAATGGCAAGTAAGTCAAAATTTAAATACCATTCTGAGAGTAAATCGCCCTCACCATCTTCCCCGACTTCCCCATCGCACATAGAATTTTTAAATCTAGAGCCAGAAGTCAAAAGAACAAAAGCCACTGCCACAAACCCTAACTTTTCAGAAGAATCTACTATTGAACCTCCGGAAGTTGAATCTTTGATTCATAAACTTCAGCGATTTTCAATATCACCTCAATGATCTGATAAATATCAAGGCAGTGTGACTTCGCAATATAATCCTACTCATCCTCTTACCTGATTACAGAGCGAGAAACTTGGCATTCAACCAACAGAGTTACCTCTACCGACAAGGAAGAGAGCAAAGAAATCACCTAAAGGGTCTGATAGAGAGACTCTTTCATCATCATCATCCATTTCAACCTCTTCACCGCGAAGTCAACCATCCACCCCTCCACTTCAGTCTATTGTCCGTCAGTCCACTGGAACTTCCACATCTCCTTCTCAAACATCTGGAATCATAATATCCTCTTCTTCCCAATCACAAGGATCATCTTCTGCACTTTCCTCTGTTAGTAGTTCAACAATGGCCCAAATGCCATGGAATAACCCAGGGGCAGTCTTAATGCCTGCACCCTTGAGTCAATTACCAGCCCATCCTGAAAAATGGTTGCCTAAGTTTAATCCTGAAGCAGACATGCTAGCAGAAGAACATATAAATAAGTTTATGTTATCCATAAATCTCAATCGATTTATTAATGAAGATGCTGTTGTCCGAATTTTTCCCTATACTCTACAAGGAGCAGCCAGATCATAGTATTTCTCATTACCATCTGGATCTATCACTAGTTGGGATATCTTTCAAGATAAATTTTTGACAAAGTTTGGTGATGACAGGTCTATAGCGACACTGATCAATGACTTTTCTAATCTTAGGGCTGAATCAAAAGAGCCTATCAAGGATTTTAATTCATGTTTCAATAAATTGTTAAATAAAATTCCTACTGCTTGCAAGCCTAGTGAATAAGTGCGAAGTGAATGGCACATATCTGCTTTACCATCAAACATATAAATTTTCATTGATAGGGCTAACAAAACAACTTTAGCAGACAATATGAAGGAAGCAATAGCAGTGGAGAAATGTGTCATTGCTTTAGAAAAAAAAATGCGATAGAAGAATGAAAATCCAAGAAGGTGACTTTTAAGGAAGACCCCAAGAAAAAACAATCGAAAGATCCATTTGATTTAGAAGGATTGCAGAAAGTTTTGAAAACCATATCCAACGAAATGGTTGACATTAAGAAACAAGTGGCAGAAACATCTTCTAAAAAATCTTTCAAGCCTTTTAGAAGAAGCCCTTCAGCTGATCCAAAGCCACCAAATGCTATTACTAATGCTGAATCAGAAGAAGAAGAAGAGGAAACTGCTACTGAAGAAACTACCGATGAAGAAGAAGTTGTATAAGTACAAGGTATGTGGGATTTCATCCTCCCAGATGAAGAAGATCAAGAAGCATCCCCGGTTAGCACTCGAAGTAGAAATCAACTTGATCCTCCTCAACCTACTCCTAAGTCAAAAATTTCAAGCTCAATGACAAACGATAAATTTTCACCCAAGAAAACGACATCCAAAGCAATTCAAACTAGCCTAGTCCAAATAGATTCATTAACTCCATCAAAAACACTGATCGTTTCGGATGAAATGGAGTATAATATCATAGAAGATATGAAGAAGACTAGGGCTAACATCACTTTTTATGAATTGAGCAAGTTAAAACATCAGCAAAAGGTACTTTTGAAAGAATTACATGCTGTACCAGAAAAACCTTTGCCCGATCCTGTAATCTCGCAAGCTTCCAACGGGATGGGAAGACCTCCAACTAATGTGACTAGCAAAGTTGATCTGGAAGATATCGCTTTAATTGGAGGAAGGTCAAGATCTCATACTCCTCCATTTCTTCTTACTTATGAAGTTTTCAATAAAAATTTGCATAATTGTTTAGTGGATTCTGGACCTTCATCTAATATTCTACCAAAATCAGTATGTGCAAAGTTGAATATTCAACCACAAAATTCTGTTGTGCGCATAGTTCAGCTAGATCGATTGCAAGTTGAAGTGATTAGTGAATTAAATCAGGTTACCATAAGGTTGTCATCTAATCCAAAGGTATGTCAAGTTATTGATATTTTAGTTGCAGATATTCCAGAATTTTATGGCTTAATTCTTAGCATAGATTGGTCAGAAAAACTTCATGGATACTTTGCAACTGATTGGTCGCATATCTGGCTTCCTTACAATGGTAAACCAAATCAGATTAAGGTTGAGAGAGAAAAACATTAGAAATACATAGTAACAGAATTGGAAGGAGAAAATGAACCGGTTGCATACAACGATAATATCATTGGCAACTATTCAGTTGATTCTTTCTTAGGAAATTTCAATGCTCATACTTCACCTTATTTAGAACATTCTGTTTTATCTCAAGTAGAAAATTTTTCTCAAACAAATAGTTCTAAATTCATTAATTTTGTAGATACTCCCGTAAATAAATATTTATTTTGGAAGTTATTTTTTGATGGTTCTAAGTCTAATGAAGGAGCAGGAGCAGGTTGCATGTTGGTTAGTCCAGAGGGAAACAAAATTATGCTAACTTGCAGAATCGAGTTTGATTGCACCAATAATACCACAAAATACGAGGCTTTAGTCCAAGGATTATACAAGGCAATCAGATTCGACATAAAATATTTACAAGTTTTCGGAGATTCTGAAATTGTAATCAAACAGGTATGCAATACTATACATTGTTTATTAGGTCATTTAAAGCATTATCAATATTTAGTTCAAGATCTGATTGAACACTTTATAGCATTTAATATTTCATCAATTCCTAGAATCCAGAATGCTAGTGCAGACCTCCTAGCCAACGTGGCCTCTATGCACATCCCTGCAGAAGACTATAGCCCTGATCGATTTTCAATCAAATTAATCTTTAGACCTTCTATTCCTGATAACATTACCAATTGGAGGATTTTCAATATGATCTTGATATTGTAGGTTTCCTCACATCTAAAGGATCTTACACTAATCAGATAATTGATGAAGACCAACATGACAGAAAATTGCAACAACATAGCACTAATAATGCTATGCCAAAGTCAGTAGTCAAGTTAGAATACCTTTATGATTTAAAAGATCGATTCAAAAGATATACCAATTCAAAATTGCAAATTTCGACTTTGAATTATGAATTAGTAAATCTAGGAACTGATACCAAACCACAGAATATCAACCTCAGCCTTGGTCTAGCTCCTGAAGAAAAATTAGCATATGTTCATCTTTTGAAACAATATAAAAGTGTCTTTGCTTGGAATTATGATGAACTCAAAACTTATGACACTTCTATCATCCAACATACTATTCCAATGATAAATGATGAAAAGCCTATTCAACAAAAGCTGAGAAAGATCCATCCCAATCTAGAAAATCAGATCAAGTCTGAACTCAATAAGTTATTGAAAGCTAAGATTATTTTTCCCGTTCGACATTCTAAATGGGTTTCCAATATGGTTCCTATTAGAAAGAAGAACGGAGACATTAGAATTTGCATTGAATTTTGAAACCTTAACAAAGCTTGCCAAAAAGATAATTTTCCTTTGCCTCCTATGGAGCAAATATTACAAGCAGTTGCAAGATCAGAATTAATGTCTTTCTCAGATGGTTTCTCTGGTTACAACCAAGTGTTGGTCCATTCTGATGATCAATTGAAAACTACATTCAAAACTAAATGGGGCACTTATGCATATCAAAAGATGCCTTTTGGTCTGATCAGCGCTGGTGCCACATTTCAGAGAGCAATGGACATCGCTTTCAAGGGATTAGTTAACAAATCAGTGGTAATTTACTTGGATGATATAACTGTATATTCCAAGAAACGAAGCAATCATCTTAAAGACTTGAAACAGATCTTCCAATGTTTTCAAAGGTATGGAATTTCACTTAACCTGAAGAAATCCTTTTTTGCATTAAGCGAAGGAAAACTTATTGGATTCATAGTGTCAAAATCTGGAATTCATATTGATCCTGATAGAATCAAGGAGATTTCTGAAATACCATTACCTCACAAAAATAAAGCTATGCAATCTTTTCTCAGCCAGATTAATTTTGTAAAAAGATTTGTACCAGATTTTTCAAGAATTGTATCTCCTTTGCAAGCGATGATTAAAATTAATTCAAACTTCAAGTGGGGCCAAAACGAATATGAGGCATTCAATCTGATCAAAGAAGCAATTATTAATGCTCCATCTTTAGCAACTCCAAATTTTTCTGATCCTTTTATTTTGTATACATTTGCCTCTGATAAATCATATGCTGCAATACTCACTCAAGCAAATCAAGACAAGGTAGAAGCTCCAATTGCTTTCTTCAGTTCAAATTTATAGGGTGCTGAATTTAATTATTCAGATGTAGAGAAACAAGCTTATGCTGTTTTCAAAGAATTTAAATATTTTAGACCTTTTCTACTTAAAACCCATACAAAAATCATAGTGTTGTTTCCAGCGGTAAGAAATATTTTAGTTCAGAAAGATGTGGGTGAGAAAATAGCCAATTGGATTACCGCCTTACAAGAATATGATGTAGAAATCAAACTAGCAAGTATTGTAAGACGTCAAGGCTTTTGCAAAATACTAACTCGGGCATCGCTTATTTCTGAAAAACCATCTGTAGAGATACAAATGTATGAGGTAAGCCTAAACGATGTTGAATCATTATATGCTGATATCATATTTTATCTAAAGAATGGATATGCTCCTCCAAATCTTGATTACACCAAGAAAAGAGCTCTGAGGTTAAAGGCTAAACAATATCAGCTTGTGAATGATGTTCTTTTTAGCATTAATTATGATTTTGTTCTCCTTAGATTTCTTGAGAAATATGAAGCTGAAAAAGTCTTGCAAGAACTTCACGATGGGCCAGCAGGTGGAAATTATGCTGGAGAAGCTACTGCACATAAAATCCTCCGCGCAGGCTATTACTGGCCCACACTATTCAAAGATTCACATTGCTACGTAAGGAAATGTCAAGTTTATCAAACCACTGCTGGAAGAAAAAAGAAACATCATTGCCATTACAACCAGTCAACATTGAACAACCTATTGATCAATGGGGATTGGATATAATAGGTGAGATCGTTCCTCATTCCTCTAAGCAACATAGGTATATCATTACAACAACTGATTATTTTACTAAATGGGTAGAAGCAGTTCCTCTCAAGACTGCTAATGCCGAGCATATCATCGAGTTCATAGATCATTTCATAATCACTAGGTTTGGTTTACCTTCTGCTTTAATGTTTGATAATGCATCATATTTTTATGGTAATGCTATGACTGAATTTTCACTCAAGAGAGGTTTCAAAGTTAAATACTCTGCCAATTATTACCCACAGGGAAATGGTTTAGCTAAATCCACAAATAAAAACTTAATCAGAATTATTAAGGGAACCATTGATCAAAATCATAAAAATTGGCATAAGTTTTTAATATATGATTTATGGGAAGATCGAATAACGCCAAAAGCCTCCATTGGCACTTCTCCCTTTAATTTAGTTTATGGGAAAGAAGTGGTTCTTCCAACTCATCTAGCAATTCCTTCTTTAGCCTTAGTTCAATATATTGATGAAGCACCAACTTCTTCCTTACAACTAAGGTAGATGGAAATAATTAAGCTAGAAGAACAATGAGAAAAGGCCAAAATAACTCATGCTCATCACCAAGCGTTAGTTAAAGCTTCTTTTGATTCAAACATGACATCTAGAAAGGACTTTCAGGTCGGAGATCTAGTTTTAAAATGGGATAAACCTCATGAGGAAAAAGGGAAACATACAAAATTTCAACGAATGTGGCTTGGTCCTTTCCAAATCACAGAGATCATAGGTCCATCTACTTTTATATTACATGATTTAACAGGAAAAAGAGAGTCTTTACCTGTTAATGGACAGATCCTCAAAAAATATTTTCCATAGGAGATCATTCTTCTATTTTGTATATTAGTTTTCCTTATTTTTCATAATAAAACTAGTTGTTAATGGTTACATTTGGAATTCACGAAAAAGATACAAATTCTCTTTTTAGACTTTTTTTTTTTCACTTATATAAATAGAACTCTTCTAGAAAATCAATCATTATTATTCAAAGATACATTTAGAAGTTTTAACCTAGAAATGATACTAGTTTCAACTTCGAAAATTTTGATAAAAAACAACCTTTAGTGGGAAATTGTTTTATATTAGTTCAATGAAAGGTATCAATAACAAAGCGAAGATTTTCTGTAGAAAATTTCTTTCCAAAAGCTCTACCATTTTCGTCCAGAGCTATCTTAAGGAAACAATATTACCTTGGAAATTTACAGCGTTTGAGAATCAATCTAATAATGCACTTTCCCAACTTGGTAAAGTCTCATCCGTAAAACTATCATGTCATAAATCTTCTCAATGTGACTTTCATCTACACTTGCCTGCTGAGAACAGCTGACTCAAGATTGTGCAATCAAAGACAAGAAGGTCTCATCACGAGCCGGCTTGTTCGGCAAGTTATAAATGGTAGATAAGCCTTTGGCAATGTAATTATTACATGACAAGACATTGTTCTTTAAGGATAAAAAAGAAAAATGAAAGCAATAAGTGTGAATATGGATTTTTCTTTGAAAATTGCATATTTCTCTAAGTAGGATACAGGATCATTGCTGGGTAATAGGTAACCCCATCGAGGCTATAAATGCCTGCTGGCAACAGTGGCTCTACCTACGACAAATGAGCATATTTAAAACTAATTTATAGAGAAGCCTTTGTTTTTATATTTATAAAACCTAGTAGTGACTGATATAGATACAAGGACTAGCTTGAGGGAGTGAAATAGTCAAAGTTGAATATAGAAGAAACTAAATATCATTGATAGATAAAAGCATAATGTACTTTGTCTTTTTATAATAAAGTTTGATTTTCTTAAAAAATTTCTATTTTGAAAGTTTAAGAAAATTCAAAATAAAAGCAGAGATAACTGGTTCTTCCAAGTGAATTGTCAATTGTTGTGGCCAGAAACAACCCCCCTTCTTATTTATTATTAGTGATAATACTAAATAAGTGGGGACCCTTAGTTAAAAAATATAAAAATCAAGTAGTGCTTGTTTTTCCTTTTTCAATAAAACTTACAATCATAAACTTAGAATAATGTACCTTGAAAAAACCAAAAAACTTAAGTTTTATGATAGCATAGAATAAAATCATTCTTTGAGGAAGATTGCATCGCCAAAAGGTAATGAATTCCTTTTTACAAACAAAATTCTAAAAATTGCGATGCGAAATTACGCACTAAAAGAACCTTCATCGCATCGCATATCATATCTTACGATTGAAAAACTTCAGATCACTGATGTGTGATAGCATATATCACAAATCGCATTTCGCATAAAATACTTTAACGAATGTTTGTCATATGTTATATCTTGCGATCTTCGATATTGCGATTCTGTGATATTGCGATATAGCAATTTCGCGATATTACGATATTGCGCTATTATGATATTGCAATTTCACGAGATTGCGATCTGCAATTTTACAATATTGCGATATTGCGATCTGCGATATTGTGATTTTGCGATATTACGAAGCAAATCGTAGATCACCTTATCGCATATCCTTGAGGCTCATTGTACGAATAATATTTCTCCATAAATCGAGACTCCATTATGTGCTTTAATGTTAATCAATGAATTGATTGTCACTCATTAATGAAAAATGGTTTCGTTCTAATCAAAAGACTATTTCATGTAAGGTAGTATATTTTATACGTTTTTAGCATTTAAAACTTTCCCGTCACCTTTTCATATCATTACTCTCACTTAATTCATAAACTACAGGAGTGAAGAACAGAGAACTATACAAAGCGATATTCAAAGTATTATGGGAAAGAAAGAGAAAGCTCTAAGTTATGAAAGTACGGAGATGGTGTCCTTGTACATAGACATCGTATGCAACAAAGACACTGGTATCACTACTTGGGAGGGTATGTATAATCTAATTGAAGAAGAAACCCCAAGAGTAATGCAATTTACGGCTACTGCAGGATCACATTGGTCTTCTGAAGCCTCTCTTACAGAGCTAGCTTGTTCATTCTTACATCGGATAGCAGCAAGACCTAAAATTATTCCATATAGGGATATGATTAAATGGGTGCTGGATAGCACTGATATTACAAACAGACAGTTCAAGACTCAGGGGAAAGAACTCATTGGTTCATTCGCTCCACAACATTTGAAGCTTATGTATAATTTTCCGGAGCCACATGCAACCTACAACAAACAGTTCATGGAGAACTTTGCCAAAGAAAATCAAAACCTGGTAGAATGCACCAAGGATTGGTCCAGGAGAGATGAACAACTCAAGAAAGATAAACATGGTATTTACAGTACTGGTTCTCTCAATTCTCCATATTGCTTTGCTGCTGCTATGCTCTGTAGGCTTTTTGGAAAGCCTGACATCAATAAGTTTTCTACTGAATGGCTACTGTTATTGAATGCTGATGTTAATGCTACTATTGTGGATTGGGCTAATATTTTTTCTGATAACTTAGCCATAGATATTTTGAATTATCGGTCTAAACGAACTGTCTCTCAGAGGATTTATCCTCCTTTTTATTTATCTGCTTATGTGATGGATTCAATCTGCTATGTTTCTAAGTTTCCTTTAATGGGTTGGAAATGGACAAGTCAAGATCCCCTACCCATTCATGTTTATCACAAGGAATTGTGGGATTCAAAGTTCATTCCCCATTTTTACAAGATTTTCCATGGCATCATGTTGCCTCTTTATAGAATGTTGTATAACAAGGATGCTCCAAGATTCCCCCCTAAAGAAGAAGTAGATATTCTCCTTGTCGCAAGATGGTTTGGAGAAGAATTATTTACATATGTTAGGGTTTTTGGAAGTTTTTATTCTCCTCATGTTTTACCTTTGTATGTGCCGGATAAACTTATGGCCCGAGAGATTACCTATCAAACCTGCGGAGAAGGAGGTTTGACTAAAGATTTAAAGGATAAAAAGAAGGCCATCTGGCCACAATTTCCTGTGTCCTGCAGAGAATTTTCATTATTTGATGTTGGTCATGGATTTAAAGAAGTAAACAATATTACATGTTTACAATTGTTCAATTTTTCAAGAATACTATTCGACCCCTTTGAAATTGTTAAAAATTTCACTACTTCAGTCAAGGTAAGAGTATTTTCAAGAGAAGATGATATTTTTGATGATATGTTCCAAGAAAAAGGCACATTTAAAGAGGTTTTACATTTAGCCCAGACGCGATACTCTCCAGAATAATTCCAAGAGTTTAAGATGTACAGAGAAATAAGGTTGACCACTATTCCTTTGGATAATTTGCGCTTGGAACCCGTAAGGGAACCAACTCCTAGTATCAGTCTCAGTGAAAGTTCAGGTACAGATAAGTCTAAGTCGAAATCCGGGAAAGAGACCTCTGAACATTCTAAAAATTCTGATAATGACCAGGATAAAAGTGAAGGGTCAGTACGGGATACTGCCCAATCAAGAGAACTCTCACAGCAACAGATTTCAACCACTCCACAGTTAAATCTTCCCCCTCTCATTGTAAAAAAACCATCCGTCAGAATTGAGTTACAAAAAGAATGGGAAACATTTAATGATTTGATTAATATTGAAGGAAAGAACACACAAAATCCTGTAACTAATGTACAGACAATACAAAATATAGTCACAGGATTAACTAGCAATGTCGCAAAAACAGAACATATTCCAATTTCCCCATCCTCTGAGCTTATGCTCAAAATAGAGGAAATTCCTTCTCTTGATATATTATATAGTCCACAACATAAAGCAGTAGTAAGAAAACAAAGGAAGAAAAGAAAATTAGAAAGTGCACTCTCTCATGATGCAGAGCAATTGGATGTTTTATGGAAAGATCCTACTACTGATCCAACTGAAAATATTACTAAATTATCTCAGATCACAGGACAATATGCCTCTGCAGCCATCGAAAAAGCATCTGAGGTACGACAATTATTCAATGAAAAATAAGATCAAGTACAGGTTCTGCAACAACAACTACAACAAGCCAATGTTAACAGTGAAGCACAGAAACAACTTGAAAATTTACAAAAAGAGTTTCAACAGATGCAGATCGGATATCAGAAAAATTTGGCTTTAAAAGAGAAAAAAATACAGATTATGCAAGAGATGCACAAACACGACCCCAAGCTCACAGAATTTATCACAGATTCTATTTCCTTAAATAATCAACTACTGCAACAACAGGAAATATTATGCCAAAAAAATTCACAGTGGAACCCTTTTTGTGAAGAAAGTGATAAAATCACTAATCATGTCATAGAATTACGACATGATTATGATTTAATGAATAAAAGAGTTACAGAATATTTGGTTTGGCAAGAGACAGAGGAGGGAAAAAGAGCAAGAGCACCAATCATCAATGATAATCATAAAGAAATGCTCTTCAATAATTGGGATGCACAGATCAAAGAAGCAGAACAAGTGGCTGAGGAAGAAGCTACAATAGCAAGCAATATCATTGATTGTATAAATAAAAATTTGCACAAGGAAAATTTGATTTCAGAAACTACTACAGGATACCTACCACAAACACAGCAACTGCAGACAGAGTGGAAACATAAAGCTCAAGAAAAGGTAGAATCAATTAAAGGATTAACAAAGTTAAATTGGGATTCTTACTGGGCATGTCTGGTAAAACCACACAGCCAATGCATGACTCTCAATTGTATCAGTAATTCTGTCGAGAAGATGGCGCCGGCTCTTGCCGATTCCGTCTTCATAGGAAAGTTAAAGTTTGAAGTCGACCAGCCTAATCTTCTCAAATCAATGATGAATGCTTGCAATTTTAAAGATCAAATTCACAAGTAGATTAGTTGTTAGTTTTAATTTTATATTTAGTATTAATTTTGCTTTGTTTTTGCCTAGAAAAAGGACGGTCATTTAAACCGTATCCTACATTTTTGTAATAAACTAGTTTTTAGATTTAGTTAGTAGTATTTAAACCCTTCTCATGCATTTAGAGAAGGGTCCTGAAATTTGTCAAAAACTTGTCCTCAGAACATGGAATTTTGCACCCTCCGAGGAGGTTTTGATGAATGAATGGAACAGGATTTATTGATATCTGCGTTTAATATCTGCTACTCATGTTGCACTTCTGTACTCTTAGTGGATGTTGAATTAAGAAGAGATAAGTCATTATTGCTTGAAGCTCATGAGTAGAACTAGTTATAAATGGTACTTTTATCTCTTAACTATTTCTGCCTCTGTGTTAAAGTGATATTTATGTTCATTTGTTTATTTATTAATGCTTAAATGTTTGAGTTATCATTTGGCACTTTTTACGATGATAGCCACTTGTTTATGCTTAATGTATGAATAGCTTATTATGCGATATATTTTTCACAATTGTTTCGTCTAACGTTTTATACGAAGTGGTTTATCTTTATTGAATTCTTTTCTTATAACAGTTGAATGATATTTATTACCAATTTCTATTTGAAATCATTTTAGATCACATAAAGAAAATACTACATCCCAGGTTTAGTTTAGAATTAGATATTTTTGTTTAATTAGATTACAATTTACATTTTATTAGATTTGAATTAGAATAAAAGTATTTCACTTAGGAACTTTCTTAGAAAGGAAATATTCAATTCTCAACACACAAACACACATATTGGGAAACTGGTCCCATTATCCCCAGTCGGACCCACTACACCAAACGGAAAAGGAGCTGCTAACCAAGGTCCGGACCAGGTGGGTATCCCCCTTGTTGTAGTCCCAATTTTCGGGGCTTCAACACTTTCCCAAGATGCAGCCTTCACATAGGCTGTCAGGCTTCTCAATCAATGGTAAAACTTTTACCATTCCTTTTCTGTGCAACAAATTTTATCCTCTGAAATTGAGATGTGCAAATCTCAGGTGCCATAACCAATTTTCATCTCTTACTTCCTTCTGAAAGGCTTCTTGTGTTACAGCTGCTATGCTCTTTCCTTTTCCTTTCAAGTCAGTGTTGAGATTGAGTGGAAACATTCTATTGCTGGTCATTTGTATTTCAGCAATGATTTTCTTGCTTGGAGCTATATCTTTTATTGTGCACACATCATCCTTGAAAATTACATTATAACCTTTTTTTATGAGCTGCCCAATGCTCAAAAGATTACACTTCAAACCAGGGACATAATACACATCTGGAACAAATTTTTTCTCACCATTTCTTGCTCGAATACTAACTCTGCCTTTTCCTTTTACAGAGATTTTAGTATCAGTCCCTGTGGTCACTTCTGATTTAACCTCTTCATCTAGAGTGGAAAACATTGCTCTGTTTCCAGTCATATGATTACTACATCCCGAATCTAAGAACCAAACATCATCTTCTCTATCTTGTGCTACATTACATGCTAACAACACATTACTTGGGCTCTTTTCTTCTTTTTCTACATTAGCATTCTACTTATTTTTCATTTCATTCTGCTTCTTTCTACATTCATTGGTATAGTGCCCATATTTTTTGCAATAATGAAATTGGACATTGGATTTGTCATACCTTTGTCCATGAGCATGTTGTTGTTGGTGTCCACCTTGTTGGCTATTTCATTGGCCATGGCTCTGATTCTGACTGTTTCTCCTTCCATGTGAATGTGAAGGGTTGTTCCTTCCACCTTTGTTTTGGCTTCTGCCTCTTCCTCTTCCTTTGCCTTGACCTCTTCCTCTTCTTGAAGGCATCTCGGTCTTGAAGGCATGCTCTAGAGATGAGTTTTCATCTCTACTCAATCTCTGTTCATGAGTTATCAGTGAGGCATGAAGTTCATATACTGTGAAATTTGAGAGATCTTTGGTCTCTTCTATGGTGGTAACTATAACATCAAACTTTGAGGGTAAGCTCCTCAAAATTTTCTCCACAATCCTTCTTTATTCAAGAGTTTCTCCATGGGATCTTATCTGATTTACAATCCCAATCACATGTCTAAAAAATGTGTCTACATTATCTGACTCTTTCATGCAGAGAGTTTCAAAATATCTCCTTAGCAACTGAATTTTTGTTGTCTTAACTTTCTCCATACCTTGATAGGCTACTTTCAGAGTTTCCCATGCTTCCTTGGATCTCTGGGCTGCTTCTATCCTTGGAAACACACTCTCATTTACTTCTTGATACAATAAGAAGAGAGCTTTAGCATATTTCTTCCTATTGCTCTTCAGTAAATCCTTCTCTACTTGAGTTAAGGCATTAAATTCCAACTCATCAGCTTTTTTCAACAAAACCATATTCTACAAATTCCCATAATTCTTGTGAGACAAACAGGGCTCTCATGGTAATGGCCCAATAATCATAGTTCTTACCATTAAATTGTGGAAGCTGAACATTTCCAATGCTCATACCAGTGCTTGGTCTAGCCATTGCTTTTTAAACTGAACTCTGAACTTAAACAAACTGTCTTTCCTTTTCTAAAAGAAAAAAATCTTTTAACCAAAAAACAAAAACTCTGTTTTCTTTGAGAAATACCTAAACTTTGACTTCTGTTGAGCTTTCACAGTACTAGAGAAAACACTGCAACAAGTCTTCTTCTTCTTCAGCATCTTTGAAACCTTCAAAGAGCCTAAACTAGCTCTAATACCATGTTGGAATATTGAAAAATTATAGAACAATAGAAATGGAGAGAGTAAACTCCTTTCCTCAAAACACAGAGAAATTAAAAATTCATGACAGGAGACAGAGTTTCACAATCTGAAAAAAACAAACTTCTATTACTTTCAAAAGCTGTTACAAAATCTTCCTCAACACTGAGGGATAACAGAAGTAGTGACTGCTACAGACGTAGTTCACAAAATAACTCTCTGTTCTTTCAAACAACACACTCTGTCTCATAAAACCAACACTTTTGTGTTCAACTTCTCCGCGCTGCTGTGCAGAACCAAATAAAAACAAAATGATGCCTTACAACACAGGCTCTTAGCCCTTTTTTTTTTTAATATGCTGCGCATATTAAAACATTACATAAAAACTATATAAAACTCAAAACAAAGTAATAAACCAAATTACAAAGAAAAACCTTTTCAGAACTTAAAAATATCAAATGCGTGACGTATAAGTGGGGACCACATCGCAGTCGGCAATTGGCGGTCGGCGGATCGGCTTAACAAAAAAAACTTTGCGATTGAGTGATGTGCGATGTTGCGATTGCGATTTGAATCACATTTCAAATATGCAATCGAACTCTGGCTTGGGCGGAGGACGATTATATGACTTGCGATTGCGATTGTCCGATCGCGCCAATCGCATCGCAAATTAACAATCGGCGGTATAACATATGGCATAACAACTTTGTAACATGTGATTGTGATTGAACCGCGGATGCGATGAGAGCCTTAACTCCACCATATAAATGGATCGGGTCCGCTACTTCAAATCGCAATTGGGCCATATTCAAAAGTTGTTGCGATTCAAGGCTTGCGATTGAAGCCTTGCGATTATATAGTATAACGTCGCGTGGTCTTGTGGGCCCACGGGCCTTGGCTGTGGTGGAGGGCGATTTATAATATAAATTTTGGTTGTATTATATACAATTGTTCCGCTTGCAGAACTCTACGACATCTACAAGACATTTGGACTTTGAACATATATATATATATATATATATATATATATATATATATATATATATATCTGTGTGTGTGTGTGTGTGTGTGTGTGTGTGTGTGTGCTGCAATTTTCGATTGCGATTGCGATCGCATCGCATCGCAAAACTTCATATCAACAAGACACTACTTAAGAAATTTGCGATTGCGATTAGGGCATAACTGGTGGGGACCACTTGTCCCGCCTTTTCAAAAATTAAAGAACTTCGGCTGTATTAGGAAATTTTTCTCTATTTTGGTTGTTGAGGGCTTTAAACACCCGAAATGACTGTTTTTAATAAAAATATGCTCTTCCATAGACTAGAACTACGAAATTATTCATTCAACTGTAAAAACGGCTCTGCCCATCACTATAATAAATTCTCCTCTGCAATTTGTGGCTGCAGCCCATAACAATTAAATTCGTCTTTACATATTTCCCATTATTATTAAATACACAGTGTTGTGCACTCCAACTCTATTTCGCTGCCTCTGTATCTTTTTCTTCCTGCTCAAAGGCTAGGCTAGCTATTCTGCAGAATTCGTCCTTTTTCTCCTGCGTGGGAGGCGGTGTGAGATTTTTGTGGTGTGCCCCTCCAAGTCTCCTCTTTCATTTTTGTGGTGTTTCTTATAGTGACGTTGGTGTCCTCCTTCCATATTTCTGGTGCTAGTATGAAACCTACTCATGGCATTTCTATGGGAGGCAACATATTTCTTTCCTCCTCTGAAACGTAAGGCCTCTTTTAAAAATGTTCTGCTGAATTGTCTTAATATTGTGTTGGTTCATGAGGCTCTCGCTATCTTTACTCCATTATTGAAGGAAGCTACATCCATCAGCTTCTTTACACCATTATTGAAGGAAGCTGCATCCATCAACTTTATAATACAACTACACTGATATGACATCTGCGTCTATCTGCACAAAGCTGATTTTATTCTTTTGGAAATTTGGTTTAAAAGAAAAAGCGTTTATCTATCATGCCTAAAGGATTTCTCAATATTTTATCTGCTATGTCTAATGTAGCATGCAACTATTATCAATAAGACCCATAATAAAAAAAAATTACAAGCCTAACATTACTACCAATGTTAAATAAACTATTAAGACGCACCATTACAAAATTTGTGATTCGATGTTTAAAATTCCTAAGCTCTTTAATCACTAAACATTACCCACCTACCAATCATCCAAAAAATTAAGATCACATACAATGACTTTACAATAAATAATGTAAATCTGCATTAAGCATTGCTCTATAGTATAAAAATGTGGATATGCATCTAAGTGGTTACTCGTAGGTCTTGGGAAATATTTTTTAACATAACCTTATGACATTTTAATGTTCATGGTGCATAACCTTATGTTATACCCACTCTGCATATGACCACGAACTTGGTTAATAGAGGTGAGATGGATCGACACTATCTCGAAGGATCTATGGTTTACATTTGTTCTGCATTGTGTTGGCATTGGAGCATATGGAGGATCACACGACTGATATTATATTTTTGCATCGACGATCTGGATTACTTCTCGTCAAATCAATGGCTCTGGTGGATTGGGACACTTTTAGGGTATACTCCACACCCAAACCCTCATTCTGAACCTCATTTCCTTCCTCTGGTTGTCGATGACTACTCTGCAACCCATAGTGCCTTCACAGTTCGGCATTGTTCACTACAGGTACCGACAATTCCTATTCCATCTTACTCTGCAAAGGTAGGGTATAAAGTTATAGGGTTATTCATTATTCTTCTGGTTCTGCATATTAATCAAATGAACAAAGCTCTCACTACTGCTCTTTTTCTAGGTACACAATGGTCTCAGCACTTCTTCCAAGGTTTGTTGCAACAAATTCTAGGGTTTTCTAATGTGGGCAACCAATAAGGACACAAAAATCAGCAACCTCTCACTAATTGGGCAATCATGAAAAAGCGCACTCTTTCCTTGGAAACATCTAAGAGTAAAAAAGAGGGAAACATCTAAAAATATAGGAAATAAGGAAACATCTCAATGTATTTTCTTTATCTAATAATGGATTTTATTTTATGAAAAAACCTTTTGTAATTACAAAATAAAAAATAAGGAGAATGATTGCATTGTTTATAAAATTCTCATCTCTCCCTCATAATAAAGATTGTGGCATTGTTTCCAGAGCTAGTGCGTTATTCCATTTTTGTGCCTCTACCCTCTTATGTGATTCTTTGCATTAGTTTCTCAGATCTGCAGGTAGATCAATTGGTATGAGAGCATAAGATCTTGCAGGCCATTTACGTGTTTGAGTTTTTTTTTTGGGGGGGTCATACATTTAAATCCATTCGGTGGATGAAAATCATGCCACCACGTCAAGATCCCTCCACTGCAAACTCACGAGTAAATGATTTAGCTAGGGCTCTTCAAGAGTTAATTACACTGCAACAAAAAAGACGTCCTCCAAGGGAAATGCAGCTTGATACACACTTTCAACTATCCAAATTCGTAGGTCAAATGAATGGTGAGGCTGTTGATTCTTGGCTCCATAGTCTCTCCAACTATTTTAGAACCTATCAAATGATGGAAGAGGAGATAAAACTTGAGATGACTAGTATACAATTGAAAGGCCTAGAAAAAACATGGTGTGATACTCATGTTGAGAATATGTACTTTTTGTTGAACTTGGAGAACCAGCCAAGACTAGATCGACACCTATCACATATTGGAATCTCTTTTTCCATGCCTTATGAGAACTCTTCTATCCTCCCTCCAGGATATATGTAAAATCTTCTTGCCAAATGGTTACAACTTTGACAACTACCCAATCAATCAGTGCAATCCTACATTGATGTCTTTTTCAAGTTTCACATTCAATTCCATATATCTAATCCAGAAGAGGTACTAATTATCAAATTTAATTCTGGTTTGCTAATTCTTTTTTGACGCAAAGTTGAGTTGTTTGATAGTGCTTCATTAGACAAGGCCTATATTTAAACCCTTCCCGTGGAACACAAAGTGGGTAATCGAATCTGATTTCCTCAAGCTAGAAATGGTACATCTCCCTCTGGTTCTTCTAATGTCTCCTCTGCCTCATGCTGCACACCTCAAAATACCCCCTAGTGTATATTTCAGAAGACCAACTCACATGCTTCTACATATTGCCCAGTACTGAAAAATCTACGCCCTCACCAGACTCCTTTTACAAAGGTCGAACAACCAAATGCCATTATCCCACTTCCAGATGTTTCTCTCGTAAATCCTACAGAAGTGGACCCCGCTCTTATCCTCATGACTACTAATGCAACAAACACCTATGTTACGCTTTTCTTTATCCATAATTGTCAAATCAAACATGATTTGGCCACGCTTTTTTTTGACAATGGGATTCAAAAGAATATTTTGTCATAGGACTTGGTTGAATGCCTTTTCCTTCCCACCACTCCTCAACCACAGCCGTATTAGATCGGTTGGGTCCAAAACGACATTCCTCGTCTTACCATCTCCCAATGTTGTGTTCTCACCTTTGCTATTAGACCTTTCCATGATACTGTGGTGTGTGATGTTTCTCCTCTCGATTGTGCCGATTTATTTCTAGGCATTACATAAAAAGAGGCTTGACATTCCATTTATCATGCTACAGATCACCAATACCACTTGAAGCATGATGGGCACACCTATGTGCTCACATCCTCCGCTAGCACATCAACCCAACCTTCTATTGGCAAAGCTCCCATTATGAGAGTCATTTTGAACCAAAATGTTTCTTTGTGCTTGGTTCGACCTGTCAAGCAAGAAAACCTCACCAATCTAGTCCCTCCTACAATGGCTCCTCTACTCCATGAATTTGCAGATTTATTCACCCAACCCAAAGGGCTTCCTCCAACACGCTCTATTGAACACCACATTGATCTTATTCTTGGTTCTTCCTTACCCAATACCCCATCTTACTGTCTTCCTCCACGAGAGGTAGCTAATATAAAACACCAAATTGAATAATTTTTGACATCCAGTCATATTCAAACTTCATCCTCACCATGTGCATCTCCAACTTTTATTATTCCCAAAAATGATACTTTTGAATGGCGCCTTGTGACAGACTACTGAGCCCTCAATAAAGCCACTGTTAAAAACTGCTACCCCCTTCCCTGCACTGAGGAATTTTTGGACCACTTAAACAGGGCTTGTTTCTTTACAAAGATGGTTTTAAATGTAGGCTACCATCAAGTTTGCATGCATGCATCCGACACATGGAAAATTTCTTTAAAAAAAAAATTTCAGCTATTTGTGAACTGTATTTATGCAAGAATGCAATAGAATACATATATAACCATAAATACAAAGAAGCAAGGGAAATAACACTTCATTTCATTAATATCAAAGAACTGAAATTCACTTACAGACAAAATGGAAATAAACTAGCTAGGGCGTTGGTAACTTATTTCGAAGAAGAGATGTGGTAGCTACAGGCCTCTGAACTGAGTTATAATGAGGCTCGAAGGCCTATTTATTATTTAGAAACAATGGAAAACCCTAAACGTCCAAAAACCTAAGCCTAGGAGATGAAGCGCCAAAACTATGGGCCCCGTTTGGGTAAATTGGTGTTTCAACTTCCCGGGGACGTAACTTTGGCATACTATATCCATTTAACACACATGATAAATCATTAGAAATATCTATCTGAGGAATAAAACAATTTCCATGAATATTTATTCTGGACTAGAATCATATTCATCGGAGGAACGATGCCCAAAAAACATCATTTAGGGCCTCAAAACGGCTCCAAAAGTTTAGGAACCAAAAAACTGCTAAAAATAGTAAGTTGTGCTGAAACTGAAAAAATGAAAGAGACAATGATGGGGCCCCAAGTGGAATAGGTAGGTGGCCATGAATATCCACCTGTATCATTCCTCCCTCCTTAGGAATCAATGGTTCCCATTGCGTTGAGTTCCTCCATGAGATGAGGAAACTTCTGCTCAACTTGGTCCCTAGTGAACCACTTGCCTTGGTGCAGTAGTTGGCCAGCTTTGAAAACCCGATACAGTTGGATCCTCTATTGGTGAGTGTTATTGATTTATATTTCCATGATATAATATATGGTGGCTTGTTCCATGCAGTCTGGGTTTAACTCTTTTTGTGTGAGTTCTTCTGCAATGTCAGAGGTGTCTAGTAGAGGTGGGAAGTAGGGATGAAGGTGGTCTACATTGAATACTGGGTGCAGACCAAGGAATGGTGGAATACTGAGCTCCAAGTCATTGTTCCCTACAACCTTGGTGATGGTGTACGACCCATATTGGAGTGGGCGAATCTTGCGGTGGCGTCCAGTGATGCGCTCCTTCTGCAAATGTAGCCACACTTTTTCACCCTCCTGGAAGTTGTGTGGCACCTGATCTTGATCATGTCATTGCTTGTACTTAGCATTGGCTCTGTCTAATAAACCTATTGGAAGATGTGATGAATGCACTCAATGAAGTTTTTCTCTTTTTCTAAGCTGAATCTACCTTAGTATCCACAAATGGCATGGCTATGTCAATGGGACATAGTAGCTATAATCCCAAGCCCACCTGAAAGGGGTTTTGGAAGGTTGAGCTGTGGAGAGCCCAGTTATAACTATTTTTTACATAAGGGAGGCTCTCATTCCATGTGCGTGGATGCTTTGAATTTTACATGCACAGAATGTGTACAATCATCTTGTTGATGACCTCTCTCTAGCCAATAGTTTGGGGATGGAAAGTTGTGGACTTGGTGATATTGGTGTCCAACATTGACTAGAGGCTGGACCAAAATGTGCTGAGGAACCTAATATCGTGATCTGATATGATAGACTTTGGGATCCCAAAGTGCACCCACACTCGTTCAAATAAGAGCTTAGTAGCGGCTTCTGTTGTGATTTTCTTCTTCCAGGCCGTCATAATGGCCATCTTCGAGAATCTATCGATGACCATGAAAACACAGTCATTTCCATGCTTAGTAAAAGGAAGGCCTGACATGTAATCCATGCAGATGGATTCCCAAGGTCGACTAGGGGTAGGTACCAGAGTATAGAGCCCTTGCTTCTTGATGGTCAGTTTGGCAATGGCGAAAGTAGTGCAGGATCTGTAATGTCCCAAATTTTGCAATAAAGTATTTGGGACATTAATTTTACTTTTATGTTAATAAAAGTGAATAAGTGGGTGAGGGAACCCATGTATCATTTTAATAAACACTCCTGTGGTGCAAAAACTCACTTAAGTGGCTTAAGTTAGTAGCCCAAGTGTGAAAAGGGGCAAAAAGTAAGTGAGCTAGACCATGGTTGACTAAAGTCAACAACGTACCCTAAGAGGGGAAGCTTGCACAAGAAGATTGCGTAGTTGGAGTGGACGGAAATTAAAATGAGAAAAACCCTAATTGTGAGTGGGGTCCATGCACACATTGCATAAAAGATGAAGGAGAGCATTGTGGAGAACTTGTTGTTGCTTAGTACAAGAGGGATTCCTATTTAGGAATGCCCTTCTCTTCCATGGGAGGCCATGGAGAGATTGTACTTCATCTTCCTCACATCATGGCATGAGGCCAAGGCAGTCATTTGCAGTAAGAGAATGCTAGAGTTGCTGGTGTTGTAGTGAGGGACCTTAATCACCACTTTCGGAGCTGGTTTGTAGAGAGGAAGCTCATTCCTTCTGTAGGAGATCAACAAAGGATCATATGAGAGCTTTATTGCAGATCCGGCATCAGGCCAAATGTGTTTCTCTCATGCCCAGTGTAGTCTCCTTCCCATACAACGTTATTTTCAGAGGTGGCTTGCACAAGGGTTTCATTTGGTGCACTAGTGAGTGCAGTTTTTAGTAAGGGGATCAGCCCCTTCCTTTTTGAGATCATTGGAGGAGGTTTTCACATTTTTTGTAGCACTTCCCATCCTCTTCCATGTTGTATTATATTTTGAGCTGCAGTAGCTTCCCAACTGCTCCGACATTTTTTGGTTTTATGTATTCTAGCCAATCCCTTGGAGGATTGATGCAATAATGTTCTATGGGGTTGAGAACTTACTCCCCCTTATTTATTTGAGCTCATAATGTCATATCATATCATGTATATCAGATTGCAGTCATTTTACCCTAGGGACTATGCAGTATAGAGTAGCTGGAACATGTAGCAGAGTATTCCCTTCATTGCATGTATATCTTCCTTTGAGGTTGATTTTCACTTACCTTGAGAGGTCTATTCCTCAACGATTTTATATAAAAATTGTTGTTACACTTTATATATCAGATTTGTACTCTTCTTGTATCATGTGAGACATTATTTCACTGCTATTACTTGTTGAAGTTTTCATGCTACTGAAGATTCCCTCATTGAGCATTATTTCAGTATACTTGTTAATGGGAGATCTGAATAACCAGCTTAGGGTTATTTCTTTGGGCTTATATTCTGTAGGGAGTTTGTACCAAGCATATTCTAAGGCATCCCAGCATTGGATGGCCTTATTTTCACATGGGCTTCCTTATACAACGTCCTCATGGGTAGCTGGTGCAGAAATTCCTTGAAGGGAATTATTAGCTCTTGACAAGTTCTGTTGTCAGAGTCTGCTATTGGGCCAGGTAGCCTCTGGATCTCATTCTTCCTTATGAAGATGACATATCTAGTAAATTCCCCAATAGTCAATCTCTGAGATAGTTCAGTGTTGATTGTTAATACTGCAGGAGTGGAAAAATAGGAACATCTAAGATGTTCCCGATGGAGCAAAAATTTCCTCATTTGGGACATTACAGTGGTATCGGAGCTTTGAACTAGGCTCAGCCTGTGGAGTTCAAATTCTAGAGAAGAAGAGTTCAGAGATGATGCAGAAGATGAGATCAATCTCATCAGTTTTGGGTCCAGAAACAACCTCTCCAAGGAGGTCGAGGAGATAGAAGAAGGAGAAGTGGAAGGACCATGCACTTCCTATTGTCATAGAGGAGTAGAGAGGAAGCATGGAGACACTTGTAATTCGAATTATAAGTGAGTATGTTGCTGAATATGGAGAAAACCCTAGAGTCTTCCAAGGGACTCTATCTTCTTCACACTTGTTCAGCAGAAAGAGAAAAGAACTTGGTGGTTCAGCCATGGGAGGCATGCAAGGGTTTCTACTCTTGCTGATTTTTATCAGATCTTGAGCAGAATATTTGGCCAAGGAGGGAGGAGCCCTCACAAATAGAGGCACATGCCAGCACTGACACATTTATGGAGGAGCAGCCTCCACCTTCGGTTATTGAGGCAGATAGCACACTTGAGGAAGAGACTCTTGCAGAAAGCTTCTTCCAGATCTCTCCAAGGTATGCATGAGTTTTCATCTATCATGGAGGATTGTTCATTATTTCATGTTGATTGTCTTGAGGAAGGTACTTTCACTGCGTTGTGCCATTATTCTCAGACACCCTTGATGAGTCATGCACCACACATGAGGTTGGGGTTTGAGATATGAACCATGGAGGAGATTGCATTTCAATGTCCCATGAAATGCAAAAGGAGAAATCTGTTTTAGGACAATGGTAGCTCTTATGAAAGAGGTACCAAGTGGCAGGATACTTACACCAAAGAGCACAGCTTTGTGGATTACATGTGCCCAGCGGAAATGTGGAGGATCCATAACCCACAGGTCCCAAGATCTTTTCACACTCATTTCATTTGATGGACAAGGGGAGAGTATGGGTGCATCATGATGGAGTGGCATTTCTCTTTCCACTCATTATGTTCCCATTTTATATTGGGTATGGTGGAAGTATAGGGGAGCAGCAAACATTCTTGTTGCTCAGATTTTGTTTATCGTTGCAGGAACAAGAGGAGGCACTAGCATAGTGCAAGATAATTTCTCTTTGATCTTGGGTGCCCAAGCAACACTTTCTTCATGGGAAGAGCTCTACATTTGCAACAACATGATGGAGGACTATTTGGCAAGATTCATGTCAAAGAAGGGAGCTTTGAGATGACAGTTTCCCTACTCTAAAGGCCAACAGTGTTGTCACTTGAGAGCTAGAGTTACTTGTTGGAGTGTCTTTCAAACCACTTAACAAGTGATGAACTTTGGAGGCATGTAGATGATGAGCATGAAGGAGTAATGGAGGGAAGAACTCCTCACTACATTTTGATTTTCTTGGCTTGGTTGCATGAGTGCAAGAAGAGGGATCTACATGCAATGATTATGGATTCTTCTTTCATGCATTTTCATGCATATTCTTCATTGATGGAGGAGTCCACTTGCAGGGCCTTATAATGGATGTATATCAGCATTTGGCTAGATGCATAGCCCAAGAAGATGATGAGGTGGTTGGCACAACCACTCCCCTACTATGTTGCAGTGAGGGGGACTTTTCATTGGAGCCATTTTCAGCTCAAAGGCTAAAGTACTTGATGAGGGAGTGTTACACAGCAATTTTTCACCGTCCCTGCAATTCCCCATCCCGCACAATTGGAGGGTTCATTCCGTGACCTGTCAGTAGTGACATGACTTGAAACCACTTTCATGACATCCCTCTGAACATGAGCTTTCATTGCCCTGAAGACAACTCCTTGTAAAAAACCATAAAAACAACTCTTTTTTCATTGGCGCGGGTACCTAGTTTAGCCCTCTCGCCAAGGGGGAAAATCCTCCAAAGAGGGCGTGCCAATTGACGCTCTGTCTTAGAGTTTCACCTGTGCCATCCATTTTAAGGAGTGTTTTTTAAAAATAAATGGCGGAAGTTTCGTCCTAACCAATTCGTAAACTGGTATCTATCTTGAGTTGGGAGGTTTGGCTCCAGATCTCCATGTAGAGGAAGTGGTTTTCCACCTCTCATGGAAGCTTCCTTGAGGATAGGGCCAATCCCATGATTGTAGGGATCCCAACTCCTCTTCCTCCATCTATAAAAGCTTTCTCATCTCCTTTGCAAGCTAGTATCCAAGTTCCCAAGAGCCTTGTTTTGCAAGAGCCTTGATTCATTCCCTTAAGGCCAAATCCAAGCAAAGAGATTATTGTTGAGACATCCGAAGAGTGAGGCTTGTCCCATCCCTGACAGGCTTTGCCGAGACATGTTCCGCTGGTGACCCTCCGAAGGATAATTCAGTGTCAGAGCTATGGTTGTACTCTTCCTTTGATTGATTAATAATAAGCGACTATTGGTTATGGTTCCACTCCTGTTGTTGATTATGATGATGAGTTATGTCTTCTCTGACTGACATATAGTTGCATATACTGGATTTTACGCTTGCGTTTGTTTTGTTTCTTGCGTTTGCAGGTATCTGATCATGGAGATCGTGAGGATTTTGATCTGCCAGAGCTAAGGAACGGGAGTGCTACTTTCTCTATAAGCGACAGCGTTGGATTCCAGGTAAGCCTTCATCACTAGTTGGTTTATTTGCAATTAGGAACCTGCACTATAGCGTGAACGATTGTTGCTAGACCCGGTCTGGGCTAGTAGGGATTGCCTTTGTCTGTAGAGGGGATTTACCTCCACAACAAATTGGTGACTCTACTGGGGAGCGTTGGCTTTTTTTTGTTCTGCTTTGTAAGCTACAGACGGAGCCTGAAGTTAGCCAGATAACCTTTGAAATGCTCTTGCTCTGTATTAGCGAAGTAGATCAATGTTGCTTCAGTCAATCTACGGTTTAGTTTATGAACTGAACAACTTGGAGTGTTGTCTTGTCTTTTTGGTTGATTCTTGGCCTTGTTTGCTTAGTCAGCTCTTTGGGTTTGTTTTTTCTATTTGTTTGGCTTTTTTTTAGCCTTGTCATCACTGGTCTATGTTTGGGACTGCTCTTTTTTATTTTTTTGCATAGTTAACTCGACTGGCGCGTTTTTCAGCTTGACAGTCGTGCCCATTGGCACAGGTTGCTTGTGTATCACCCGCGCCAATTCCATTCTGGCACTAATTTCAGCCTCACAGTCGTGCCAATCCTGTGAAGTATTAGGGTTTTCTGTGTTTTGAGCCTTCTGAGACTGATCTATGATTTTGGCCTTGTTTTTTCGACTGCTTGAGTGTTCTGGAGCCTTGTTTGACTGGTTGTGACCTTCGTCCTTTGGTTGTTTGCCCATTTCCATCGATTTCACATTCTAGCCCTAGGGCGTCTAGGTGCTCTTGTGTGTCGAGCCTCCCTTGGGAGTTTTTGGTTTCTATTTGTTCAGTCAACCTTCTGATTGCTTCTTTACATTCGTTTGGTGGTTGTCTATCATTTCATTGCGTTGTTTGAGTGATTGATCTCTTCTTCATTTGAATTTTTCTTTGTCTCGCTTTGAGCCTAGATTACATGGTCCATTTGAGTCTTTGGGATTCTCTTGGTTTTGAAGGACTGTTTTTTCAATTTCGAGATCTGATTGTGTGTTTACGTTGAGTGAAATTTGTGTGTTTTTCTCTTTCCTCATCACATCTCAAATTGCTCTTCATTAGTTTTCATTTTTTTTAGTGCACATTGCTATTAAACATTGAAAATACAAAAAATCTCTTTTGCTTTTGATTAGTTAGTGCAAATAAAAATCTTTTCAGTGTTATTAGTGATTAGTGACTTTGAGAGAAAAGTTTTTGGTTTCCATCAGCTGCATTAGAGACCATATTGGTTGTTTTATGATCATTTTGTTTGTGTGAAAAAGCTCTCAACTCTCTTGTAACTAGCTTTCATCGAATGAAATGATATACTGTGGCATGTAGTTTGCATTTAGGAGATTTTGAGACATTACATTCGCTAGGGCCTGAAAACTGGAACGTAATTGAAGATAAACATTAAAATTTATTCAATTTACACTAAGGTAGCATTGAAATCTAACAAAACACATTTAGAGGTCTAGGCTAGAGACGTGTTCCGGCGTTTTAAAACCTAGTAGCTGGCGTTCGCCTCTTGGCTTTAGACAGCGGTAGTACGGACTTGTGCTCCCCGTACCGTTGCATATATAAAGGGAGACCCCACTAGGTTTCTATCCTTTATCCACAGGAAGCCGAGTTTGCCACCCTATACCCGTGATACACCGGACACATCATTCGGGGAGATTGCTTGCACGTACGTTAAGTCCTTGGTTGATTTCTCCTTCATTTTGAAACCAAGGTGAATATTGCAGTTCACAGTTATTTGGTACACCCTTTGCCTAGTATTCCTGCGTAGTCATTTGATCTTTTTTGACTCCTTAAATTTGAAAGGATCACCAAGCGCTTGTCCTTTCATGCTTGCTTCAAACCTGAAAGAGATAGATTCATCTTTCATCCGTTTCTTGACTCTTAAAACATGAAACAGTGAAGTTTATAATTTTCAATGTGGTAAAATAAAACACCTGCGATCACACACCCTGTTAGATTTTTCTTGTTGGCCATTTGATTGTGTGCCTTGACTCTTTTGCAGCCCGTGTGTGTGTTTGATCTTTTTCTCTTGTCGTTACTACCACAGCGATGGAACCCTCGGTTTCGTCTAGTGGTAGTCCATATACGGATGATTCATCAGAGGTTTCTCAATCCTCTGCTGAACCACAACAGCCCATCGTTTCCGAGTTTCCCGACGGGGGACCGGTTCTGTCTGAGTAGCCCTTTGGAGGACCAGTTGAGTTCAATTGGCCCTTTTTCGACCCTTGGTTTGGATTGGGAGTAGGGGAATATTTCCCTCCTCTTACATCGGGTTCGCCTTTTATAGCTGTTGTTATTCCTCCTAGTCCTCGCCGTCTATTACGAGATCTAGCGGTAGGCTCAAACATGAGTGAATCCAGCGAGGAAATCCCCACGTATGGTGAATATTACCAATTATTTCCTCAGAGATTATTTCCAGGAGACAACCCTGAACCATCTGTTATGTCATCGACCGGTCCCTTATTACCAGCTGGGTATAGATCCTTGGGTCAGATTATTGCCACCGCTGCCTCTATGGGGGTATCAACTCCTTCTACGAGGCCAGTTGTTCCTTATTTGGGGATGTCTCCTAAGACACCCATTATGTCATCCCCTGAGGTCACTTCTATACCCTCCATGCCCACTATCTGTATGGCTGCATCTGCAACCGTTGTTACTACCCAGTCCGTAAGGACCACATCACTTCCCGAAGATGTTTATATAGCATCTGCTATGCCGGAGAACATCTCTCCAGAGGAGTATCAATTTTCCTTGCAACAATCGAACCCCAAGGTCTGATAGTCCTCTCAAGACCCCAACCACTCATATTTTTCGCATTATGGACAGGATGGTACACCCGTGTACATCTTTCCATATCAGTACGATGAGCATGGGAACCCTTTACGTTTACCTTCTCCTAAGGCTCAACTTCATGCTCAGGGTTTACCGTATAACTAGGCTGGACAGCCTTATAACCCGCAAGGACAACCTTTTCAAGGCCAACCTTCGGGCCAGCCTGGCTATCCTTATGACCCGCAGGGATGACCCATACAGGGCTACCTTCTGGGCCAACAAGGGCCATTATACGGTCCGCAAGGACAATATTACAACCCTTCAGGTCAACTCGTGCAGCCTCTCCCTGGAATCCCACCTGGGCAACCTCAAGGACTCACAGGTCAACCAGGGTACCAACCAAGGCCAGTATATGGTCCTGGGGGGCAAGTTCAACCTTCTCAACCCATGAAACCACACTATCCTCTTGGTCCCAATGTTGCACATCAGCCAGGACCATCTTATGGTCCTGTTGCGGGTCAAACCCGTTATCAGCAACCACCTGGCTCCATTTCGCTACCAGGCCAACCGGCCCATCCGGCACAACCTGGTATCCCTCCACAAGGCCAACCGGCCAATTTGGCACAACCTGGTGTCCCACCACCAGGCCAACCGGCCAATCCCGCACAACTTGGTGTTCCTCAACCAGGCCAACCTGCACAATCCGGCACAACTTGGTGTTCTTCAACAGCCAGGTCAACCTGCACAATCGGCACAACCTATTTATCTTGGTCAACCTGTTCAATCAGGGCAGCTCGTTCAGCCAGGTCAACCTGTTCAGCCAGGCCAGCCTGCACATCTTGTCAACCCTGCCCAACAGCTAACTTATTCAATGCCTCAGCCAAATCAACTGCTACACCCTAATTATTAGGCTCAGCAGGGTCCCACCTATCAGCAGCCCACTCAACCTCAAGGCGGTTACTATTCTCATGGTCAATACCGACCGAATTATAGCCATCCCCAAGGTTCTAACTATTACTCTCAACAACCCAGCTACACCTATGCTGAGCAGCCAAATCCACATGCTGCTCACACAGGGCCGACTTACAATCAGGGTCCATACTCTGGTTATCAAGCCCCATACACTGGTTACCAGCAACCGAATCAGGCTGTTTATACACCCTATACACCTTACAGTCAGAATCCTACTAGACAAAACCCCTGGGGGCAAGGATATTCTCAACCAGCGTGGAGTATAGGTACTGGTCCTTATCAAGGGCCAGGCATGCCGTCCAATCCGCCATTGTCGTTCCTGGCTACCTTGGAATTACCGGATGTTTCGAGATTAACTAATGATCCAATTTTGCACAATCCTTATTGGCCTCCGGTTCCTACCAAGGTACCCAGCGATTGCCCCAAGTTTGAGGGTAAAGCTGGGGAGGACCCCCAAGCTCATGTGATGACTTACCATCTTTGGTGTTCGTCCAACTCTTAGGTGGATGATTCAATTCGTCTATGCCTCTTCCAGCGCACTTTTACTGGTGCTGCCGCTAAGTGGTATATTGAATTATCTCGTGGCATCTTTCAATATTTCAATACATTAGCCATGGCTTTTTTGACTCACTTTCAGTTACCGGTTCGCTACGAATCCGGGACGCACCTCCTGACTTCTTTGAAGCAGGACAAAGCCACCCACATTTCTGATCACATTCATGAGTGGCGATGTCGTCGTAGACTGATCAAGCTCCATATACCTGATCAGATACTAACTCATTGGTTCACCACCTCCTTCGTTAACAAAATCGCCCAAAATATTTCTATGGGAGCGTGTGTGACTGAAGAACAAGCCATAGCGCGTGCCCAATATCTGGATCTGGTATATTCTTAGTCTGGCACGTTTTATGATATTTTTCCTGATGCGCCATGGTCTAGAACCTCTAAAGCTCCACCTACCCCAGCGGTGGATGGTGTTATTGGTTCCGTGTCTCAGAATTCGAAAAAATCTTCGAATGGGAAGTAGAAGTTCAACTCATCCAATAATTCTGCTCCTCCTGCCCCTCCCAACTCTGGAAAAAATATAGAGGTTAACGTCGTTCAGGAAAATCCTATGGAAAAAGTCTCCAAAGGGAAGAAGAAGGGCAAAGGTAAATCCAAATCCGACGCCCCAAAGCCAAAGTCCAAACCTCATACCGAGGATGGTTCCCAACGTAAACCGAAGTACCCCTGCCCTATTTGTGAAGGAGATCATTATACCAAGGATTGTCCACGACGATCTGAAGTTATTCAACTTCTAAAAGGATCCAAAGGGACTCTGGCAGTTCTTAAAGAACCGTTCCCGTCTTAGCAGACCCAGATGGTTGAACAGCCTTCACCATCTGCACCATTTGTGTCCCAGGTCTTTATGATGAATGGTGCTGCACCTGTCTCCATTGCTACGCATTCGAAGGATTATTATGGATCACGTCAGGCAGCTGGAAAAGAAGTTGTGGATGGTCCACCTCCCCTACCTGTCTCCGGTTCGTTGGAGATTGAGAAGCCTACTGCTGAACCTGTTGTGAGGCCACCTTCTAAAGGTGTTCTATGAAGGTCTTCCTACAATCCGAATTCCCGTGCCGCTCAGCACTACATTATTGTTGAGGATTTGGCACAGGTGCCTTCTTCCATGTTTGCATTGGAAGTTCTTCAAATTTTTCCTTCGCAACGGAAAGCTCTATTGTCTGCAATCGGTGGAATCGATCCCGCCGATTCTAGTCTTCTCACCTTCGACTTAGAAAATTTCACCCCCCGACTTCCACATCAGATTGCTCTTGTTATTCAAGTCAGGATCAATGGTCTTAACATCCATAGGGCCGTTGTGGATGAAGGTACCTCTACCTGTGTCATGTCGTCCGCTCGCTGGAAGGCCATTGGCTCTCCGACCCTTTCATCGTCTCCTAATGCCCTAGAGGCATTCGATGGTCGGGAATCCAAACCCTTGGGTTTTCTCGAGAGTTTAGCGATTACTTTACAGGGGAAGACAGTCAACGTAGAAGTAGAAGTGGTTGACGCCAAGCTTAGCTACAATATACTTCTCGGCCGCAGTTGGACTCACGCCATGTTATGCGTGCCATCCACCCTCTTTCAACTTCTTAAGTTCCCTCATGAGGGAAAAATCGTTACGGTGGATCAGTTGTCTTTCTTCACCACCACCTCCGAGAACAATGTTCCGTGCGTGGATCAGATCCCAAATCCCCCTGATAGTGTAGGACCCGGTCTCTTCAAAGACCCCGTCCTCATGGGTATTTTTCCCACACCGCCACTGCACACCGCTTAAGTTAATATGATCTATAGGTCTGATGACCCATGGCCCATCCCTTTGCCTGAGCAGATGACTAAGTTTGGAGAATCGATGCCCTTAACTCTAGTAGAGATTAACTATTATGAAATCGTCGCCGCATCTGATCCTCCCCCTCCTTAGCATGCTCCTTCGACCATGGCTTTAGACATCTATTCTTAATCACCCTGGCTTGGCAAGGCTGACTCGCCTGATCCTCTTAAAGATATTTTCCCTTCTGATGAAGCCATTGTTGAAACAATGTCTCTTGAGGAGCTACCTTGGAGCGATGGACATCATCGTTCCTCATTCATGCCTAGCCTGGGGGCAATGTCAGATTTTCTAGAGCATTTTGCATCTCAGGTTCCCACTCCACCTCTCCAGATGCCCATATTGACACATGAGGTGCTTTCAGAGGGAAACCATTACTCAAACCATTCCAATCGACATCTCCAATAAACCGAGGATAGTTGAGAACATACACGTGGGAGTGACTTGTTCTCCTGATGAGATACGAGTCTATACTGATATTTTTCGAGAATTCAGAGACGTGTTCGCTTGGTCCTATGAGGAAATTCCTGGGATTGATCCCAGCATAGTAGTGCACGAGATTCCTACATATCCTGGTGTGAAACCCATGCGCCAACGCTTACGCTCGGTGCACCCTCGCAAAGCTGCTGCCATTAAAGAAGAAGTTGAAAAACTTCTGAACGCAGGCTTCATTTACCCAATTTTCCTCACAGAATGGGTCTCCAACATTGTCCCTGTAGATAAGAAATAGGGTACCATAAGAGTTTGTGTTGATTATCGAGATATTAATCGGGCCTGTCCAAAGGACAACTATCCTACTCCCTTCATAGATCAAATCATTGATGAATGTGCTGGGAGTGAGATCTATTCCCTAATGGACGGATTTTCTGGGTACAATCAGATAAATATTCTACCTGCCGATCAACACAAGACTACATTCATCTGTCCGTGGGATACTTTTTCCTACAAAAAGCTCCTGTTCGGCTTGAAGAACACTGGAGCTACTTTCCAGTGTGCTATGTCTTACACGTTTCACGACATATGCCATATCGTTCAGCCTTATCTGGACAATTTTCCAGCTCACTCAACTCAGCGAGAGGACCACCCAGAACACCTCCGCCAGATTTTCCTTCGTTGTCGACACTATAATATCCAGCTCAATCCTCATAAATGCATCTTTTGTGTGGATTCTGGCCATATTTTGAGGTTTATAGTCTCCAAGGATGGAATTTTCCTCGATCCCCTAAAGGTCGAGGCCATTGTCAATCTCCCGTCACCCTCTTCGTTATATCAATTGCAGAGTCTGCAAGGAAAAGCTAACTTCCTACGATGCTTTATACCGAACTACGCGGAAGTAGCCAAAGGATTCACTCGTATTTTAAAGCAGAACGTTCCCTTTCATTGGGATGACATTGCTCAACAATCCTTTGAGAAGCTGAAGACGTTACTTGTTAATGCTCCGTTGCTTCGACCTCCGAACTATCACCGTGATTTCACTCTATATTTGGTTGCCACGTTTAGCACCATAGCTATGGTTTTGGTGCAGAATGATGATGATGGAAACGAACACGTTGTTTACTATCTATCTCGAAATCTTCTCGACACAAAAACACATTACGCTCACGTCAAGAAGCTAGCTTTAGCAGCTGTACAAGCTGTGCAACGATTCCGCCACTACATCCTGCTGCGTACCGTTACCGTGGTTTCGGATTGCAACCCCATGACATATATTCTTTCTCGACATTTACTAGTGGGAAAATACTCCAAATGGATTGTTATCCTTCAGGAGTTCGACCTAGAGTTTACTACTGCTAAGTCAACCAAATCACTGGTTTTCGCGGATCTTATTTTCTCCCTCCCGACAGACTCCCCCCCATCTGATTCTGAAGAACATATTCCAGAAGAAACCATCTTCCTTATCAGCACCCGTGACCCATGGTATGGTGATATTATTGTGTATCTTCAGACGTCAACCTTCCCCTCTGAGTTGACCAAAGATGCCCGACGTCGGATTCGGCATCAGTCTCAACCCTAATGGACCGGGTTGGAGTAGATTCGATGCTCCGTCGGTGCTTGACTTCGGAAGAGGCAGAAAGAGTCTTAAATGACTATCACAGTGGCACCTGTGGCGGTCACATGTCTAGATATGCCACCACCCAGAAGAGTCTGCCTGCGGGTTACTTCTGGCCGTCAATCTTCAAATACTGTATTGTTGCAGTCCGTAAATGTCATGCGTGCCAGGTTTTTCAGCGCAAGATGCGCACGCCACCCCTCCCCCTACATCCTGTCATTAATATTGGCCCTTTTGCAAAATGGGGCGTATATTTCATGTCGTGTAACCCTCATTGGGCTGGGGGGCATGCATATATAATCGTCAGTCTCGACTACTTTACTAAGTGGGCCGAAGCGGTGCCTACACTAGCCGCCGACGGTAAGACAGCTGCCCAATTTATCTTCAACCATATCATTGCACGTTTCGGGGTCCCTTAGGCCATTTTTACTGATTATGGTACTCACTTTCGAGATTACATGATGGTCGAGCTGACATCAATATTTGGCTTACGACACGATAGCTCAACGCCATATTACCCCCAGGCAAATGGCCAGGTTGAGGCTGTGAACAATGTTTTGGTCACAATTCTTCAACGAACAGTTGGAATTCATAAGTCCAATTGGCACCTCCAATTGTTCTCAGCTCTATGGGCATACCAGACGTCAGCAAAGAGTGCAACTGGATTCACACCATTCCAATTCATGTATGGTCTGGAAGCAACTCTTCTGGTTGAGTGAGAAATTCCTTCCTTAAATTTGGTTGTGGAACTTTTGCCCGATACTTCTCCTGAAGAAGAACGTCTCTTGTACTTGGAACGGTTGGATGAAACCCGCCGCTTGGCTGCTTTAGTTATTGAGGCACAGAAAAAGCGGGTCAATTCACACTTTGATCAATCAGTCTCTCCACGTTCCTTTGTCAAAGGGGACCTTGTCCTCCTATACGACCAAGCGCACGACAAAATCAGGGCAGGAAAGCTCCAACCCATGTGGCATGGGCCCTATATAGTAAAATGAGTATTGAAAAATGGGGCTTATGAGCTTATTGATTATGAAGGAGTTCCGTTAGCACAGCCTAGAAATGGGCTGTACCTTAAGAAATACTACGCTTGAAGTTATTTTTAGTGTGGTGTGTGTACATATGTGTGTATATTCATTTGTGTGCATGTGTGGTGTGGTGTGCGATGTAAGCATATTTTTGTTGATCGGGTCTTCCTGATTGTGCAGATTTCGATTACTCCATTCGTGGGTTTCGCGGATGGTGCCTCCCGCAGTACCAGGAATCTGTCTTCAACAGCCTGGGTAATCTACGATCCTGCTGGTGAGTTGGTCAACCTGCAAGGTGTGTGTCTGGGGCGTGCTACAAATAACATCACGGAATATAGTGTTGTGTTAGAATTATTAACCGAGGCTGTAAACCTTGGTATCCGTATATCTAGACTCAAAACTTGTAGTATTACAGCTTAACGGACACTATTCAATAAGAAACGCATCCATTTTACGTCTGTATCTACGTATTCTTCTGCTGGAAAGGAATTTTGACTATATTACATATCAACACATACCCAGACATATGAATACATTAACAAATGCAGTAGCTAATTTGGTTCTAGATAGACATTTGCGCAATTTATAAACAAAAACATCATCACATGTAGAAAGATCCATCCAGAAATAGGTATGTATATATATATATGTGTCGAAATTTTTACATAGTGTGCATTACATAAAATAAAAAATATACATGTTCATCTTAATACAGCCGGAGACGACATGTCTCTCAAAAAATATGCATGAAAGAAGCCCTAGGTGTCTAATACGCATGGTGCTCGTGGTAACATGATACTGCACACACTAAGCGTCTGAGTAGTCGGTGGAAGTGACTGGGCACCCCCACGGTGTGTTGCTGGTATGCTAGCGGAACATCTGCTAGCCGTGCATAGTCCGGGATCCCCCGGGCCATGCCCTCCAGGTTCTGAATCAGTTCACCTCCCTCGCCACCCTCAGCCTGAGGGTCATGATTAGCATGGGTTCTCCGCGCAATGGGCGACATGCCTGCGGGTCTCTCTGGGCCAAAATATGCATACACATAACAACTATTATTAGAACGGACATGTATTACCAAAAAAAAAAAAAAATCATAAAAAATCAAAATAAAAAAGAGAGGTCATACCCAACTCTTCGTCCCAGTCATCCCCCTTCAGGAGCAGAAGGTCTGGGTCTTTGGTGAAATCGGTCCCAGCATAAGGCCAATCCTCGACCACGATCAACTGACGCCGTAACCATCCAAAAAAATCGGGCTTCTAGGACATCTGTTGCCCTCCTCCTGAACTAGGCATAAGTGCTGCCGAGCGAGCCATCCTTGGCTCTCTTGGTATCAGCTCAGCAACAATGTCCCCTTGGCCCTGGAAAATAGGTAGTTGTTCCAGGATGAACGATATCAAAATCGAATCGTAGCCAAAATGTTTCAGTTTGGCTTGCTTGCACTTTGTAAGCTGCCTCTTGATATTGGTTGTCACTGTTGTAGCCCAATCAAACAGTGTAGGATTCATTCCTCTTCAGAGGCTAATAGGAGTTGGGATTTGGTTGCCTCGTGTGGATATTGCAACCCTGTAGCTCATGTAATGGTGTGTATCACTACTCTGAGTGCTAGATCCTTGACAGTGTGGATGTCCACCTTCCCGCTTCCTGATCCGGTCCGTGCCCTTGGGCACACCCTCGCCATTACTTGCTCCATATTTTCCCCAGATGGTCTGCTGCCTATCAATATGGGCACTGGACCTCTGCGTGACAGTCCGGTTATGAAGTATACATCGGAAACCTCCAGTTCCAGCACTTGGTCTCGAAGTTTGAACACTTCTTCATTTTCATCCCAAATACTGACCAAGTACTGTAGGAGCTCAGGTTGAGCTCGTAAGCAGGGCGTCAGGAAAAAATTTTTGAGCCCACAGTTCTTAAGTGCATTCATACAGGCTTCATTCTCCATATCCATTTTATCTTCTTTCCCGTGCTCCCTCTCTTTCCATTCGATAACCATTATGCTTGGTTTCCTGCATCAACATGATCAAAAACCCTTGATTAGGCCTCTATTACATGGAAAAATCCATTGGATCGTTCTCTATTTGGAATTTTAAAACGGAAAACCGCGTTGTGCCATTGGCGCGACCCCTTTGTATGCAAAAGGCCATTGGCGCGGGTCCATGCCCGATACCCGCGCCAATGGGCGAAGCCCTAAAATTTTAAAAATCTTCCATAGAAGTCTAATCCATAATGGAAATCTCATAAAAAGTGGATTGAAATGAAGCTTATGGGAACACCTCTTACCTGGAAAAAATGGGAATCTGTATGGTAGCCCGGATCGGTCACAGTCACCGTCAAAAGTTTGCACACTAATGGACCACTGTTGCTTTCCAATGAGGTAAATAGTAAAAGTAATTTTGTTTTTACCATTTGAGACTTATTAATAACTTTTTGAAATCTAAATAGGTTTTAAAAGTCATTTTTTATTAATGTTTTGATATATTTTGTCGAAAATGGATTTTACACTTGCCTTTACGTGCAGCAACAGGTTTTCACGCAACTTAAACGGTGACACGAGTTGTATTTTATACTTTTTCGGACTCGGTAAATACATGAAAAATTCATTTTGGAGTCATCTTTCAGCTCTTTTCTGACTCTCTCAACATGAAAAGATTTCTGAGGCCCTTGTTGTTTCGATCTCGTTAAAGTGGTCACGAAACAACATCTACCCAGTATACGTTTACCCCTTTTTCAGGCTAGGATAGATTATTTACGAAAAAGGAATACCCTAGCCTATCGCGACTAGGAGGTTTTCTCAGACAAAGTTTTCTACCTTTTCGATTCGAGGAACTATTTACGAAAAGTGGACTCTCTGGTATACTTTTTCCATTGCCTTTTTCCAAACTCTCTAAACATGAAAAAGGTACAGCTCTTTCCTTTGTCGACTGCGAAACTCGATGACATCTGATCTTGGGCCGTAATGACGTTATATTTTGAGTTCCTCCTTCCTAGGGCTCGTTAAATGTACTAGGATGGGCTTATACATCAAGCATATGGTATCCTCTTCAAGCTTGTGTAAAAATAAAGAGGTACCCGCCAGAAATGGTGGGGAAAATGGAACCAACACCATTGTCGTGTTGGCAGTATGTCGCTCTTGAACATGGCACTTGCCTGCATTTGTGTCGGGTTGGGGACATCTCATCTCGTTTTTTCACTGGCCTCCGTGGGTTTGGGTAATCCCTTTTGACCTCTCATCTGCTCTTTGCCTCGTCATCATGGCCTCTGATCTTTTGATGTCAAATACTACCAAATCCACTGTCGTGTCGTTTATATGTTCAAGAGAAGTTGACCTCTGCAAGTATCAACCTTCCTCTGATTCTCATTTGATCGTGATTCAAAAAAAAATTATGTTCCTTTTTCTTCAAATGATGATGGGAAACATTATGGCCCACCTTCTGATCATTTCCACTTCCGTTTCACCAAATTTCACATCCAGAAGCCGATCTAGAGACTCCTTTCCTCGTACCCTTGGAGCTCGTATGCCTCAATGGAAAGCTTTTACTCTCGCATTCACAGGTTTTTATTAATGGCCTCCATCATGATTCTCCTTTGTTCGACGTCAGCTCATTGATTCACATGCCGTAGATTGTACCTGTGGTACCTTGAGGGCCATTGTCATTATTGGTGGTTCCTCTCGCGTCTGTTAACAGCTTTCATCATTGGCTGGTAATTAGACAATGTTCTTGCATGTTCGACTTCAGCTTACTTATTCGCATGCTTGAACTTTTACTTTGTTCGGGTTGAGATGGAGCGCAAGACCCTGTATTTTGTTTGTTATAATCTAGGCTGTGATTTTGTGGATTATTATGATTAGTTACATGACTCACTGATTGGATGGATGTGACCATATCTGAGTCTTTTTACCGATCCTCACTGGATGGCTGCATCCATGCCTTGGATCCGGATTATTACATACTCTGTTATGGATGGCTGCGCTCATACCACGTATATATCATGTATTGGAGATATCAGTTGTACTTCTCTACGCAGGTTTTCTGATGGAGGTGTTTTCAGTTGGACACGTTCTCGTAAATAATTTCACCCCTCTCTCTCTCTCGGGCCTCATGCTTTAGGGGGCATCTGTTACACAGAAATTTTTCACCGTCCCTGCAATTCCCCATCCCGCACAATTGGAGGGCTCACTCTGTGACCTATGAGTAGTGACATGACTTGAAACCACTTTCATGACATCCCTCTGAACATGAGCTTTCATTGCCCTGAAGACAACTCCTTGTAAAAAACCCTAAAAACAGCTCTTTTTTCATTGGCGGGGGTACCCAGTTCAGCCCTCGCACCAAGGGGGGCAAATCCTCCAAATAGGGCATGCCAATTGGCGCTCTGTCTCAGAGTCGCACCCGCGCCAACCATTTTAAGGAGTTTTTTTTAAAAATAAATGGCGGAAGTTTCGTCTTAACCAATTCGTAAACTGGTATCTATCTTGAGTTGGGAGGTTTGGCTCCAGATCTCCATGTAAAGGAAGTGGTTTTCCACCTCTCATGGAAGCTTCCTTGAGGATAGGGCCAATCCCATGATTGTAGGGATCCCAACTCCTCTTCCTCCATCTATAAAAGCTTGCTCATCTCCTTTGCAAGCTAGTATCCAAGTTCCCAAGAGCCTTATGCTGCAAGAGCCTTGATTCATTCCCTTAAGGCCAAATCCAAGCAATGAGATTATTGTCGAGACATCCGAAGAGAGAGGCTTGTGCCATCCCCGACAGGCTTTTTCGAGACGTGTTCCGCTGGCGACCCTCCGAAAGAGAATTCAGTGTCAAAGCTATTGTTGTACTCTTCCTTTGACTGATTAATAATAAGTGACTATTCGTTATGGTTCCACTCCTGTTGTTTATTATGATGATGAGTTATGTCTTCTCTTACTGACATATAGTTGCATATACTAGATTTTATGCTTCCGTTTTTTTTTTTTCTTACGTGTACAGGTGTCCGATCATGGAGATTGTGAGGATTGTGATCTGCCAGAGCTAAGGAACGGGAGCGCTACTTTCTCTATGAGTGACAGCGTTGGATTCCAGGTAAGCCTTCATCGCTAGTTGTTTCATTTGCAATTAGGAACCTGCACTATAGCGTGAACAATTGTTGCTACACCCAGTCTGGGCTAGTAGGGATCGCCTCTGTCCGCAGAGGGGATTTACCTCCACATCAGGGAGGTAACCATTTTCTCTATGTTTGGTGCTCTCTTATTCTTATGATCATCATGTTATATCAAGGAGGATCATTCCTTCTTGTACATTATGTTCAGCTCTACTTATGGTCTATTGCAGCAAGAAATATGGCCATCTTATAGGTGGTTTGTGGGGGAAAGCCACATAGTTTTGGTGTGCACCTTTGGCACCAAATTTTTTTTTTCATGATCACATCTTGCAAGATGAATGTGGTAGCAAACAAGTGGCTGAAAAGACACTTTTTACTTTCTATTTTTAGGCAGGCCAATGATGCCCTGCGTTGGTTCCATGCACGGGGCCAAATTTCACCTCCTTTCTCTCATAAATTTATGCTTCCACATGTTGTTGATGGAACGTTGTTTAGAGGAAGCATCATTTTGAAGGAGGAAAATGAATTGAAGATTCCCATTGGGAGGGTGATTCTCCCTACTTTGCATGTTGTATTTTTTAGGAGGAGCAATGGGCAGCCCATGATTTCCAAACTTCATCTCTTTCCTTCATGTGGGAGGAGCTATTTGGAGAGTGTGAATTTTTTGGAGGAGGCACTTCATGGCTTTTATGTTTGATGGGGTGGCTTGGGTCTCTCTTGAAGACCATTTAATTTCATCCATATATCAGTAGCAGCCCCATATGTATCATGAGGAGAGAGAGACTCATTGGGTGGATGTGCCCTTTGGGAAAGGAGACCTCCATTCTTTTTGCAGCACATGCTCCAAGGGCAGTATAGAAGATAATATGGCCACCATGTTCAGCCATGTGTTTTTCCATGAGGTGGACCATATGATTGCTTGAATACCATATGTTGATGGATTCCAACTCATCACATATGTGAGGATTTGGGTGAGCTTGATTTGCAGCGTTGGAGGAGAGATCTTTTGGGGATATAGACTTCATTTTGCCTCTTGAAGGCAACACTATTGCAGCCCAAGTTAAGTTTTCACTCCACATTCATCATGAGTGGAGAGGAGGACAACGTGGGGTAGGCTATGAAGCTTAACAAGTTCAGAAATTCAGCCCACCTATTTCATGAGCACAAGGTGGAGGAGTACTTCCAGGAGTTTCCTAGTTGGAAGGTGACTCATTTTGTTGGTTGATTGCTTGAGGATGGAGGATCTACAGGAGGATAATTCAGACTCCATGCCTTGAGTGGAGGAATTTTTGCAGTTAATCCTTGCTGTTGCTTGAGGACAAGCAAGTTTTGGGAGGGGAGGACTGTAATGTCCCAAATTTTGCAATAAATGATTTGAGATATTAATTTTAGTTTTATGTTAATAAAAGTGAATAAGTGGGTGAGGGAACCCATGTAGCATTTTAATAAACACTCCTATGGTGAAAAAATTCACTTAATTGGCTTAATTTAGCAGCCCAAGTGTGAAAAGGGGCCAAAAGAAAGTGAGCTAGACCACGGTTAACTAAAGTCAACCACGTACCCTAAGAGGGGAAGCTTGCACAAGAAGATTGCGTAGTTGGAGTGGAGGGAAATTCAAATGAGAGAAACCCTAATTGTGAGTGGGTTCCATGCACACATTGCATAAAATATGAAGGAGAGCATTGTGGAGTTCAGTTTTTGAATATAATTCGAAGTGGAATCTCTCTTCAACTTGTTGCTGCTTAGCACAAGAGGGATCCATGTTTAGGAATGCCCTTCTCTTCCATGGGAGGCCATGGAGATATTGTACTTCATCTTCCTCACATCATCGCATGAGGCCAAGGCAGTCATTTTTAGCTACTGCATTATTCTTGCAGCAAGAGAACGCTGGAGTTGATGGTGTTGCAGTGAGGGACCTTCATCACCACTTCCGGAGCTGGTTTGTAGAGAGGAAGCTCATTCCTTCTCTAGTAGATCAGAAAAGGATCATATCAGAGATTTATTTTGCAATCCAAAATTAGGCCAAATTTGTTTCTCTCATGTCTAGCACAGTCTCCTTCCCATACAACGTTATTTTCAGAGGTGACTTGCACAAGGGTTTCATTTGGTGCACTAGTGAGTGCAGTTTTCAGTAAGGGGATTAGCCTCTTCCTTTTTGAGTTCATTGGAGGAGGTTTGCACATCTATTGTAGCACTTCCAATCCTCTTCCATGTTTTATTATATTTTGAGCTACAGTAGCTGCCCAGCTGCTCCGACATTTTTTGGATTTATGTATTCTAGCCAATCCCTTGGAGAATTGATACAATAATGTTCTATGGGGTTGATAACTTACTCCCCCTTATTTATTTGAGCTCATCATTTCATATCATCTCATGTATATCAAATTTTAGTAATTTTCACCTAAGGACTGCGAAGTATAGTGTAGCTGGAACATGCAGCAGAGTATTCCCTTCATTGCCTGTATATCTTCCTTTGAAGTTCATTTTCACTCACCTTGAGAGGTATTTTCCTCAAGGATTTTATATAAAATTTGTTGCTACACTTTCTATATTAGATTTGTACTCTTCTTGTATCATGTGAGACATTATTTCACTACTGTTACTTGTTGAAGTTTTCATGTTGCTGAAGATTCCCTCATTGAGCATTATTTCAGTATACTTGTTGATGGGAGATCTGAATAACCTGCTTAGGGCTATTTATTTGGGCTTATATTCTGCAGGGAGTTTGTACCAGGAATATTATAAGGCATCCTAGCATTGGATGGCCTTATTTTCACATGGGCTTCCTTATACAGCGTCCTCATGGGCAACTGGTGTAGAAATTCCTTGAAGGGAATTATTAGCTCTTGACAAGTTCTATTGTTAGAGTCTTCTAGTGGGCCAGGTAGCCTCTGAATCTCATTCTTCCTTGTGAAGATGACATATCTAGTAAATTCCAAAACATTCAATCTCTGAGATAGTTCAGTGTTGATGGTTAATACTCCCGGAGTGGAAAAATAGGAACATCTAAGATGTTCCTGATGGAGCAAAAATTTCCCCATTTGGGACATTATAGGATCTGATGTACTTCCCGACATCCTATTGAAGGTTCAGTCAATAGAAATATTTCTGCAGTACTGCCACTATTTTCTCGACCTCAAAATTCCTAGTGACCCGACTGTAGTGTGCTTCCCATATCATCTTAGCACACTCACTTGAAGGAACACAAAGGTGTCCTAGGTGACACAACAATGCATCTTAGAGGTGAAAATGTGGAACTTGCGTACCCCCCAAGAGTGCCTTATATGTGTGGCTGAATTTTGGATCGCGCTTGTAGAGAAGCGACCAATCAGAAGTCTCGTGCCCACAAGAGTTGAGAATAGTGGTTATGGCCACGATCGGTGGTCGGCTTAGGTAGCCTACAACATTATTGGTGCCACCATTCTTGTACTTGATGTTCAAATGAAATTTTTGCAGATATATGGACCACTTCTGATGGAGATCGTTCTACAACTTCCCTTGTGTCTCTATGAACTGTAGGGCTAGGTGGTCTATGTGGAAGATTGTCTCCTTCCCCAAAATGTAATGCTTCGATTGTTGACAAGCCTGCACAATGGAATACATTTCTTTGTCATGAGTGGGATACCTTTGAACTGTGTTGGACAATGTCTCATTGTGATATGCCACTGGATGCCCCTGTTGAGTAAGAACTACCCCAATAGCATAGTCATAAGCATTTGTCTTGATCTCAAATGGTTGTTGCAAGTCTACTAATGTGAGCACTGGGGCAGAACAGAGGTGATGTTTCAATTCTATGAAGGCCTTCTGTTGAGATTCCGACCAAAATAATTTTTCTTTCACTCCTCCCTCAGTGACTTGACTCAAGGGTGAAGTGATATGAGAGAATCCTAACATGAACCTGTGGTAGAAATTAGAAAGACCCAGAAAGCTGGGAAGCTCGGTTAGGGTGGTTGGGGCTGGCCAATCCTGAATGACTTAGATCTTGGCTAGATCCACATGCACCCTCCTTTAATCAATAATGTATGCCACATATTGAACTTGGGTCATGCTAAAAGTGCACTTCTCAAAATAGGCACACAACTTGTGTTGTCGTAGTGTTTGGAGGACTTCTCGGATGTGGTGGAGGTGCTCTTCCTAAGTCTGGCTAAAGATCAGAATGTCATCCAAGTACACCACTACAAATGAGTTGGTGAATGGATGCAAGATGTCATCCATCAACCTCATCAAGGTTGCGGGAGCATTCGTCAACCAGAAAGGCATGACTAGTCATTCGAAAAGGCCCTCCTTAGCTTTAAAGGCAGTCTTCCACACATCAGAGGGCTCGATTTGTACCTGGTGATACCCAAACTTCGAGTCGATCTTGCTGAAATATTTTTCCCCTTTGAGCTGGTCCAGAAGGTCATCAATCCGTGGGATCGATTACCTATTCCGGACATTGATCTTTTTCAGCACCCGATAGTCAATACAGAGTCTCTAAGTCCCATCCTTATTCTGTAACAACACGATCGAGCTCCCACAGGGCGATGAACATGGCCATATGTGACCTTTCTGCAGTAGCTCCTGAATCTGCGTCTTGATTTCATCATTCTAAAGAGTAGAGTGCTTATAGATCGGTACATTGGGTAGCGGCGCACATGGGGTGAGGTCAATGGGGTGCTTGACTTGAGAGTGAGGAGGAACCCCTGTGGGTGTGGTGAATATGTCCCTATACTCCTCCACAACCTTGTCGATTTGTTGTTGTCATGCAGAGGAGCCATGTTTGGAGGTCGTGGCCATATTCTTCTTCTTTCCCTCGGGGCATATCATCAGGAAAAAAAATTTCCTGGTTTCGGAAATGAGCTTACTACATTGTTTTGCAATAACCAAAGAGATAGTGGGAGGCAGTGGTACCTCTGGTATCCTGTACAACTTATTTCCCAAAGTAACAATAACAACAGTGATACATAACATGTCGCTTCCACAAGTATGGTTGGCCTAATAATACATCAGAAACATCAATAGGATCAATGTCACACAATACCTCATCATGAAGGGCTTGATGCTATAGGGAAGGCAGAACTGCTAGCTGACACAGAGATCTCATCCTTGGTGAAGCCACCCGATGGTGTATGGTTGTGGGTGCGCTGTGGTTGGAAAACCCAACCACTTCATGACATCTACTGAAATGAGGTTCTTTTGGCTCCCATTGTCGACGATGAACTGTAGGGGGGAGCCCTTTACCCACATCTGGGAGTGGAAGAGACGTTCTGCCTCCTCTAGATCTTCTGGTTCCTCCTTCTCGATATTCGTAGTGGCCATAGTGGCGTTGGGCTCTGCATAAATAATTTGATTCCCTTTTTCATTCCCCTTGTCAAGTTCTAATTCAGATTTAGAGCATGAATCTGATTCAGAAGCCCTCATCTTGGCCACTAGCGACTGCTTGGCCTGACACTCATGTTGTGAGTGGAGCTCTTATGGAACTCACACCACTTTCCCGTGTCTTTCTTTGGCTTCGCGGTGTTTTTATTTTCTTGTGGCTTTGGAATTTTTTCTTGAGCCACCATGCCTTGGCTTTTTCCTTTGTTCTATGGTTTGGGGGCACCTTTCCCTTGCTTTTGATTCGCAGATCCAAAGTCTCGCTTCTTCTGTTTGAATTTCTGCTCAATCTTGGAAGCATACTGGTATGTCGTACCAAGCGAGGATATGTAGAGGAAATCCATTTTCTCCTGAATGTATCTGTGCAGACAAATGTGATACTTTAGCACCAAATGTTTCTCTGAATCTTTGATACCCAACTTTGTGCGCAGGGTATGGAACAGATTCGTCAGCTTATGCACATCCTAATCCCTTTGTTGACGTAGGATGGTACATTGTATGTAATTTTCTTCATATATCCCTATAGGATACTATTGTTCCTTGATGGCATCTCGGAAATAATTCCAAGTTTGTATGACTAACAATAGAAAGGGTTTTGTGTAATATTCCTCTTTCGAGAATTTCTGCAATAGGGTCCTCAAGGACGTTGTATAAGAGAGGAACTGTAAAAATAAGCTAAAAGGGGGCTTGGATCCCATTTTTAACTCACTAAACACTTCTCTTCCAGAATTTGAGCCCAAATAAATAAGCCTAGAGGGGTTATTCAGATCTCCCCAAACTAGATCCCTCAAAAGAATGCTCAAAGAAAGAGACTACAACAATACATGAACATAATCATCAAAATATACAAATATGAATGAAAAATAAGATGAAATATAATACATCCATCATGTTCATTAATATATCAGCTACAATATACATAAATATCTTGAGGGACAAGCCTCTCAAGCTACCAGAAACAATCTCCAATGATCAAACTATGAAATACATGAGTTGTTGCAACTGTACAAAATGCCAGAGAGCAGTGAAAGCGCTGCCTATATTAGAGTAGTTGCTGCGATAGATGCATATACATGAAATATGGCTGAAATATACAAAGAAATTCCCCAAAATAGAATAATGGGCTTCAATACAAGATTTCTAGCCAATTTAGGAGAGATTGCTAGAAATGCCAGAAAATGTACAATGTGACAAATAAGTTGTCATTGCAACTGAATAAAAATAAGAATGAGGCTATGGCAGATCTGAAATACTCATACCCTCCTCTGATAATTTCGTCAAGCAAAGGGTTGATCCCTTTCACTCAAAAACACTCCTCCTGCTAAGCACAAATGGCTCTCCCAGCAACTGCCTCAGAAAATTATGTAGTTTCTGCCCTAGACTGCGTTGTTAGAGATGGTGAGTGTTTGGCCTAGTGCCAAAGATCTTAAATGAAGCTCGGGAGTCTCCTATGATGCTCCTGCGAAGAATGTGCAAGACCTCCACTGGAGAACATACCAAAGAATGACTCTATGAGTTCCTCTGTTGCTGAACCCAACAACACAACATTTTCTACTGCAGAAACAACGTTGTAGCTGAAGGGATAAGCTTGGCCAAATTCTTCAATGAGGAAATGAAGCTCAAACCCTCTCTTACCTTCAGGATGAGGTAGGGATTCCCGACTAGGAACACCCTTGGGTGAAGAACACTACAACCCTGCTAAAAAACCTGGGGATGCAAGTCTTTGCAGACCCAACGAAAATAATAAGCTCATGCGTAATGAAAATGGGCTGCCATCTCCTCCTTATAAAGAAAATGAACTCTTCTCACCACGCGTCCCATTCACACTTGCTTCTAGCTCAAGCAAGTGAAGCCTCCACTAAAACTACGTTGTCCAAGTAGGTTCAATGTATCTGGACAATTTTAGTTGACTTGGTCAAAATGACTAGATCAAGCATGATCTAATCCTGTTCACACCATGTGGTGCTAAATTTAGCTACTTTATTATTCTTCCTTTCACACAAGGAGTGCTATTTCTTCATCAAAATGGGTTAAGGGGTCTCCTTACCCATTTTATTTAACAAAATAAAAAGATGCTAACTATAATGTTCCTTTTAGCTTGAGGCTGAAAATTGGGAACATTACATTTTGTCTCATATTTTTTCTCCCAGTAGGTTTCCCACCAGTCCTTGACATGGGGGGTAGCTTTGAGGAGTGAAAAAATAATCTTCTCCCGGTCGGAAAAGTCATGAAACAATAAATATCCTTCTAATAGATTCAACCATCTATCTATGGAATCTGCATCTATTTGACCTTCAAATATGTGAATGTCAAAGTTTACTTTTACCTTAAAGGGAGTCGTGCCTCCAGAGTGTCTGCTGGATGCAAATGCGCCACTGGTGGGCAGTCGTTGAAGGATCTGGGAAAATTTAGTCATCATCATGTTCCTTTGTTTTTCGAGGGCCTTCTTGAGAAATATTTTGATAGGATCTCCTACTCTCTCATATTTCTTTTCATCCCCCATGGGCATCCGTCGAGGTTTGCGAGGATGACCTTGAAAAGGTTCCACCAGATCGAGCCCTAACTCCTTATACCTCGACCTCGTTGAGGACATGCAAAGAAGGATCGAGAAAAATCAGACTGCTCTCACACCACTGATTCTAATTTATGCAGGAATGCAACAGAATACATAAATAACCATAAATACAAAGATGCAGCAGAAATAACACTTCATTTCATTAATATAAAAGAACTTAAATTTTCTTACAGACATAATGGAAATAAACTAGCTAGGGCACTGGTAGCTTATCTCTGAGAAAATATTTGGGGGCTACGGGTCTCTAAACTGAATTAAAATGAGGCTCGAGGGCGTATTTATTATTTAGAAACAATGGAAAACCCTAAACGTCCAAAAACTTTACCCTAGGAGATGAAGCGCCAAAACTATGGACCCCGTTTGGTTAAATTGGTGTTTTAACTTCTCGGGGATGTAGCTTTGGCATACTATATTAATTTGGCATACGATGCCCAAAAAACGTCGTTTAGGGCCTTAAAATGGCTCCAAAAGTTTAGGACCCGAAACTGCTAAAAATCATAAGTTGTGTCGAAACTGAAAAACTGAAAGAGACAATGGTGGGGCCCCAAGTGGAATAGGCGGGTGGCCACCAATATCCACCTGGATCAATTTGAATGGTTCGTTATGCCATTTGGACTGACTAATGCACCAAGCACCTTTATGATATTCATTAATGATGTTTTCAAGGCATATTTGGGTAAGTTTGTGGTCATCTACCTTGATGACATTTTAGTATTCAGTAAATCTTGGGAAGAACCATTTTAAACATGTTCACACCATACTTGAGTTATTGCAAGCACATGGCCTTCAGGTCAAAGAAAATAAATCCTATTTTGTACAAAAATGAGTTCAATATTTGGTATTTATTATTGGCAACACAAGGGTTCGTCTAGATCCCTATCGTTTACAAGCTTTGGTGCAATTTCCAGCCCCTTCCAATTCACATGACCTCAAGAGATTCGAAGGTATTAATTTCTACAGAAATTTTTTTCTCTCATTTGTCATATTTGGCTCGCCCTTTGCCCCAGTTGTCTCATCAAGAAAATTTTATTTGGGACGTTGAATCTGAGCAATAATTTTCTCAACTGAAGAATGCCTTATGCTCTACCCCCATTATTCATTTTCTAGATATGAATCAAAAATTTGAGATGGAAACTGATGCCTCTCAATTCACCATTAGAGGTATTCTTAAAGACGGAGGCCAACCTGTGGCATACCATTCTGAGGCACTTGTGGATTCTAAGCTCATGTACAGAACCTATGAAAAATAATTCTATAGTTTAGTGCAAGCTTTGAAGCGGTGGCACCATTACATTCTTGGAAAAGAGACCATCCTCCATACATATCATCATCTACTAATATTCATCAGCTCACAATGCAAGATTCAAGGTAAAAACCATTTAAAGTGGGTTTCTTACATTCAAAAATTCCATCTGGTGATTAAATATAAGAAGGGTACAAGTAATAAAATGTTTGATTTGTTAAGTTGAAAACCTACTCAGGTCCTACACATTCTAGAGGTGCATTTTTTTACATATGATGCTTGGCAAGATATGTATTCAACAGATATGGTCTTTGGTGAGATATGGGAAGCTTTGTAGCAACCTACAGTCATAAAGCAAACTATGTTTTTTGATTATACCATTCCTAATGGTTGGTTGTATTAACTTAACCAACTATGTGGGCCACAATTTGATGATCATCTCATTCTCATCCATGAAGCACATGCTTCTTCATGCATAAGTAATTTTGGCACAACCAATACCATTCTCAATCTTTAACGCCACTTCCATTGGCCCTCCTTACCAAATCAAGTGGAAAAATTCATTCGCGCATATTCTCTTTATTGATAAAGAAAGCCCTCAAACCGTAAGCATGGTTTGTATCAGCCATTACCAATTCCCTCTCTTCCTTGGGAATCCATTTTCATTGACTTTTTAATTGACCCTCATACTATATCTCAAAAAAATGATGTTATCTGGGTAGTGGTATGTCATTTCTCCAATATGGATAAATTTCTTCCTTCTCATAAAACTACATCTCTTGCTTAGACCATGGATCTCTTCTTCCAACATGTGTGGCCACAGTTTGGTTTTTCAAGTAGCATTATTTATGATCATGACTCTTGTTTTCTCACTACACTTTGGCATACTCTTTGGTATTTGTTGGGTTGCGAACTTCGTTTCTCCACTGCCTTCCACCCAAAAATATATGTACAAACCGAAGTTGTCAATCATACTTTGGTTCAATCACTTCACAACTATTTTTCCAAAAAAAAACAATGGGATAAATTGAGAATTTTTAGGGCTTGAGATTAATATAAAAATTCTCTTCTTGATAATTACATGTGAGCTTGCTTATGTAAATCTCTTCTTTAACTTAGTTAATATTTCATCAAGTCAATTATCAAAGTACTCAGTCAAATGTAGAGATAGAATTATTTTCACTTGTAACTAAATATATTGAAATATGGTTAGGAAGGTAAATATCTGATTTACCTTCCTCACTTTCTACCACCTTTAGATCAACCTGTCGTCTTACAATCACTATCTTTGACTTTGGCAAATTATTTTCTTAGATACTTCAAACCCAGAGATGTCCAAACTGTACCCTTCCTGCACCTATCCGCAATTTAGTTTCACCACTCCATAATCCTGTACCTTACTTATCTGCACATTATACTTTCCTATGTCTTTCGAAAATTGTACTCTTATGTTCCTTCCTCAATCTACTACCTTTGTATATTACGCATGTTAGCCACCTATATTTTTCAATTATATCAGCGGGTGGCTAAATATTCTTTGCAGCCTTCAAGAAACAAATTCAGTCCTGAAATTGTTGGTGCTTGAAGTCTGTTGGTAAGATCATGAACTGATGGTTGGTTCTTCATACTTTCCCTCTTCTCTGCCTCTGATATTCTATGAAAATACAAGTCAGAAACTGCTGCATCCCTTTTCCTTTTCCCTCCCTTGCTTCCGTTTTACCTTCATTCTTCCATTTCCCTTTATTCATGAAAACCCCACCAAACCATGTGTTATTCCTTATACCTCCATTATTTTCTCTCCCCAAGGTTAAAAACCCATGTTTTAACCTTATCGGAATTATATTTCCTTTTGGAATTCTTTAGAAAAACCATAGAAAACACATGTTTCTATGCGTTAGGCTTAGACCCTTCAGGCTAAGCCCCTACCTTTTTCTTCCTCCATATGCCCGAGCGCCACGACCGGCCGCTCAAGTCCAGAGGCGCTAAACCGAAGCGTGGTCCCCACTCCGCTCTTTTCCTTTGAAACCTTCAAAAAACCCATATTTTATAAGGTTTGGGTGTGAAATATGAAACCACATTTTTTATTGCCCCGAGCCTTCCCAGCCGTCGATCTGCCCCCGAGATTCGACGGAGCGGAGTACTTCACACCTGGTGGACCCCCCTTCCCCCGTGCTCGTTTCCAAAAACCATGGTATATATCCCGCACCACCTTTCGTCGAATGGCGGTTTTATCCCATCGGCCAGCGATTCCACACGCTGGCTGACGCGTGTCCTCCACTCCATTTCCAAAACCACCGTCCTTTCACCTCGCCCGCGTGTTATCTATCATCCCATAACCCCGCAGCAGGATTCGCCTCTGCCTTCGGATCTGGGCCCTCCCATCCGACGGTTGCTAATCGCCATTTCTGCCCGGCTTTTAACGGTTTTCCCCCGCCTGCTGAACTTTCCCCCGGCGCGTCCAAAGTCGATCTTCGCCGTCGATCTCCGCGGATCGACGGTTCTCATTCGTCCTCCCGATTCCATTGTACAAAATCCCTTTTTATTCGCTGACTTTCCAAAACACCCCCGACCGTTGATCGCAATATGATCAACGACTCTGATTGCTCTATTTTTCCGCACGCCCTCCGATGCAGATTGTCCATATAACGCAGGATTTTCTCATTTTTATTGTATTTTGCAGGTTTTAAGGTTCTTTCATCGTGTTTTAGTGAAAATCTGAAGGTTGAGGGTGACGACTCCCGTCCTTCTGATTAATCCAGAGAATCGACCGCAGGGTGAAGAACAATGATATCAACAAGGTTTCATGAGCCTTGGTTGCTACGCGTCCCTGTAAATCCTGAAGAATGCCGTCAACATCAACGCAGAGAAGAGTATCGGATTTTGAAGACCCCAGTGAACCAGAGCAGCAGATCAGTGGATATATTGGCGGGGATTATGGCTAAGACGGTTATCAAAAGCCTAATCCCCGACTCAGAACACAGATTAAAGGAAAACCTAAAAGTGTTCATCAGACATATTTCCTCCACCGCCATACTTTGAGGAAAATTGATTCCTCAACCACCGCAGTGCCACCTATTTCCTCAGAATGCTCAATCAGAGGATGAATTTATTGAACAAGATCATATATTATGCCTCGGAACAACCAAAGAAGTTATTTCTGCACCAGATTTTACGAAAGAATGTTTGCAGAGTAACCCTAACAGTACGCAGAGCCTCAAAGGTCAACAAAAGCTCCCTTCGAGCTTACTTCATAAGTGTAAACACATTAATGCAGTGCAACACCTGTATGATTTCTTCATCGAGCCTCCCAGGGCCAGGAAGACATTAATTCTGCATTAATTGTATTTAGAGATCTCTTTATTAGATCTCACCTCCTCATCCTTCTATAAATACTCCAGAAGAAGATGAGTGAGGGGTTGGATTAGTTGGTTGTCAATGTAATTGCCGAAGTGTTGTAGCTGTTTCGTTTTCCCGAGTGGAAAACTACATTCGTAAATAGTGGTTTCATTGGCTCTTGGAGCTCTGCTTGTAACAAATAGGTTAGGTTGTGAAGAGAGATGGATTAAAACATTGGATTTGAAGATTGTAACCGGTTTGAAGCAATCAATACAAGCTGATTTATGGGATCCTGGTCTATGGTGATGGTGATGTTATTCTCACTGTAACTTGTGTTTTGTTCCTGTTTTCAATTTGTTTCATTTTCCACTGTAAAGAATAGTTTAAACAGTGTTAGGACCTACTGTATATCGGTAACCTTCTCTGGCTGAGAAATCTTTGTTTAAATATTTTCTTTCTGCTGTGTTATTTGAGAATGATTTAATTCAGTCTAAGTACAGAGATGCTAGCGTTCCCTCATCTTTTCGTCACTGCTGAATGTTATTTTTAAATGTGACTTTCATATATGTTGTGTAAAGAATGAATTGAGGAAATCAAAGGTTAGCCCTGAGTCCCTTTCTTGTTTTCTCAACTATTTGATTGTTTCCCTTAGGATGTGTCAAAAGCTGACTAGTTTCAAAGCACTTATCAGATCTTAGGCTATTCTATGTTATCTTTGTGATTTTCTTGGAAGTAGCTAAGTAAAGAAGAACTAGGAGAGGATCAGGGTGAGTCCCAGCCCACTAGTTTCTGCTCCAAAGGTTTCCTTCAAGTTTCCCTTCGTTTTTAATCTGTGTTCTATTAGAAGTGTATCAAAGGCTGGCTAGTTTCAAAGTACTTACCAGATCCTAGTTTGCTTCTATGTTTTTCTTAAGTGCCCTCGGTCAAAGGTCAAGTTAGTTTCAAAGTATTGTTTCGCATCCTGTCGTCTTTGTTCCGTATCCGTTATTTCCTTTCTTATTAACGATTCCATAACCAAACTTAAAAATATCCTTAGCATGTATGACTTGCTCCATAGATTACTCTTGAACCTGAATGTTTCAATTAAATTCTCTTATGACTCCATAGCCCAATGGATTGAAAACTTGCCATCATCTTTCTTTATAATCAAAGCTTACTCTCTAGCTTGCAACTTCTCACCTTTGAACCTATTTGCATATAGATATTTCCGCCTTAGACAGCAAATATGTTCAACCATCCGAGAAAACCAAACAAAACCCTTGGCCTTCATAACTAGCCTAATATCATCACCCCAAACTTCAAAGACAATATCCATCTTTGTACATATTGGAGAGATCCCTCTCCGGATTCAGGAGGGATAGATCCTAGAATCCCAAAGTTGGTTGAAATGATGTTAACTTCCGTGATCGGACTTTGCCAATCTCGTTTGTTGCTGCAGACCCAACATTCCTGGCGACTCCGCTGGGGAATCTTACCCAGAAAACTTCATAAAAACTTGAGAGTAAAAAGCAACCTTTTCAAGCACTACCAAGAAATGGTAATTATGATGAAACTTGTTTGAATCAGTGACAAACTAGGTCAACCCTAGGATTCTTTTAAGTTTTTATCTAACCTTGGAAAATCGGCTAGCTTAGCCATAAGGATAGAATTTCTTTGTTTCATAACCGTAGCTAAGTTTTGAGGCAGAGTTAGGACATTCTTCTGAACCACAAATAAAAACAATTCAGAAAATACCAAAAAACATGTCAGATTGGTAGTAAAACACTAGTTCTTGATATCTTGTTTATATCTTTGATGTGTTTTACCCTATACTCTTAGACAGAGTCTGAAAAGGGCGAGGTAGCCTTCGGATCTCATCCTCTTTTTGAGGTGACATATCTGGTGAATGCCCTCCCAGTCAATCTCTGGTTAGAGTTTGCTGTGTTTTGAGATATCCTTGAAAAGGAATGTTTCACAAACACTGTGGTGGACAGTGTACCCCATTGAAAACATTTTAGACTTTCCACCTAGCGACTCCATAATCCTGAGCAGACCTTAAGACTTCACTGGGAAGAACCCTCATCATTACAACATCCGTCAAACCTAGCTGGAAGGCTGTAGGATTATAAGTGAGAAAACAGATTAGTTAACCTCCCAAAGATTGTCATATCTGGTTGAACTTTTCCTATTTAGTTGGGTCTAAACATACAAACATTGTGGCTCCTAAAAAGATTCACACTAGAGCCCATCCTGACCCCGATCCACCTGAGATAGTTGATAACCCAGAAAGAATTCTTAGGAAGTCTCCTAAGATACAATTTTCAACCGTTTTCAGATCACCTTTGAGAGCTAGTTCATTCCCAGAGAATCTTTCAGCTCTGCAACAATCACAAACTGACTTATTGAACCCATTCAGGACTAGGTCATTTGGCGATTTAGATCAGCTAGATTCTGAGCCTTCACTTTCATCTCCCGAATCAAGTGAGCACCTTGGGGATAGAGAATCAACACCTCCTGATTTACATTTTATACATAATCTAGGTGCCTCTTATCCAAGATCAGCTCAGAAATATACTGCTGTTCCATCCACTTCCGTTCATCCGTCATCCACTGTTCAAACCACTCCACTTCAACCCACACCTGCTCTTGTAAATCCACCTCCACTACATATCATGGCAGCATGGTATGCTCCCTTAGTCCTTCCTGCACCACTAGTCAATCTTCCATAGGACTATCAGTCCAAAATTCCATTATATGATGCTAGCAATAGTCTAACAGCATCTCAACATGTGGACAAGATGAATGACTACTTTGACAGAAATGAAATTGATGATGATTCTGTCAAACTTAGAATATTTGCTCAAAGTTTGGGGGGAGAAGTGAGAAAATGGTTTAAAGGTTTAAACCCCCATAGTATTAACGACCTCCAAGCCTTCCATCAAACATTCCTAAACAAATGGGAAGTAAGGAAGAACCCTCTCCAAGTCCTTGCCGACTATAACAATCTCCGTAGGAACCCTGGGGAAAGTGTACAAGCTTATTGTACTGTGTTTAACAGTTGTGTATAATGCACTTTCCCCGAACTAAAAAAAAAACCCCTCGTGTTCCGCTTAAACAAATTTTCGAAGGGTTTGATCCCGACATGACATATTCACTTAGAGAAAGAGTTTTTGCAACCCTTGAAGATATGCAAAGAGGTGCTCTTTCTGTGGAAGTTAACCTTATGGAGAAAAGAGCCAGGATGAAGGCTGAAAAGAGAGTATCTTTTAGAGAGGAATCCACCCCTTCCACTTCAAGCTCGAAGATGGAAAGAATGATGGACGAAATGATGAAGAAAATGAGCATTCTAGAGAGAGCGCAAGCAAGTCTAAATCAAAACGCTCCTCAAAACAAACCAAACCAAACCGAATATGAGGAGAAATCGCCCTCCAAAGAGACTAGTGGAAGATGATCGGGTCGGTGACTATTCCTCCCTTTCATCAAAACTATTTAAGTGAGGTTGAGTAAATAGATGAAATAACAGAGGATAATGATATAAACTTATTTGGGGTAGATGATGATAGCTTCGAGGTTCATTATGATAGGAAACAAGGTCTTTATACACCTTACGATGACAAAAGAGATGATAATGAAAATTATTATCAAAACATGGAAAATGCTGTCATAGAACCTTCAAAGGAATATGAACTCAGAAGCAAATCTAATCAACAAACCCCCAACAATAAAACCTCTGACAAGCCTTCTCAAAAAAGCACTGCAACCAAGCCTAAAACAATCAAACAAAAAGACAAAACAGTGGATGTTAGTTCTGGTAGTGGTAAAGAGAAAGACATTCAAAATATTGAAAAACAGAGTGCAAACATTAGCAGTACTAACACCTCGGCTAGTACTCCTGATGAAACAACTGTATCAAAGGTAGATAAAACAAATCAGCAAGCTGTTGTTGCTGATAAAGTGGCAGCAAACAAGGCTAAAATCAACACCTTAAAGAATCAAATTCCTTTCAGCCTGGAACAGGAAATCTCAAAAATCAAAATTTCTGTTCCTTGGACTGAGTTAGCTTCCCAACATCTATATAGGTCCAAAATTTTGAAGGCTTTAAACATAGAAGATAATGAGGATACACTCAATCTTAATGACAACCAACTAGAGCTTATTTTTGGTCCAAAGATTGAAGGTAAATTTCATGAGGGACCTGTCCCTCCCTTCTATGTAAGTTTAAATATTCATGACAAAATTCTACACAACGTTATGCATGACTCAGGCGCTTCCCATAATTTAATGCCAAAAGCTGTGATGGAAATCCTGGGTCTTGAAATTACCAGACCTTATAAATACCTGTACTCTTTTGACTCAAGCAAAGTCAAGTGTTTAGGATTGATCAAAGATCTCTGTGTTAACTTAGCCCAGATTCCAGCCAAATGCTTAGTTATGGATATTGTTGTGGCTGATGTGCCCCCAAAGTATGGAATTCTTTTATCAAGATCTTGGGGGGCTAAGTTGCAGGGGACCATGCAAATGGACATGACCTATGCGACTATCCATGTTTTCAATCAGACTAGAAGACTTTACAGGGAGTCCCACATGCAATACACAGTGACAAGTCAAGACCGGCCTCAAAACTCTCCTCGGTATGCTGTGAGTACGAGCCTTGATTCTTTTATCATGTTTAATGATGAAACACTTACTAAACAAATCATTTCAATAGAATTAATGGCTGAAACGGAGGAAGAGGAACACAACACTCAACTGTCAAAACAGTTTGTTGTATCTGAAATTCCTAGCAAACCAAACACAGGTCTTGAACTCCCAATTATCAATCCATTAAACTTAAAACTTGACAGTCAAGAGAACAATCCTCAACCCGATGAAAAACTTGAGGATTCAAGTCATGCGAAGGACCTGCACCAAACTGATAAAACTGAAAATGTTCCTCTCTGGACTATGTATTTTGATGGGTCATGCACTAGAACAAATGCGGGTGCAGGTGTTTGGATTACTAACACTGAAAATAATCATACAGAGTGCATTTCATGTAAATTAAACTTTCAGTGTTACAACAACATAGCAGAATATGAATCCCTTCTCTTAGGCTTGCATCTCCTGAAAAAGTTAGGTGCCAAGAGAATCAATGTATATGGGGATTCTGAATTAATCATTAGGCAAGTTAATGGGGAGTATAATGCAAACCACCCCAGACTTAGGGCCTACAGGAATGATGTCATGGATCTTTTGAAAACATTTAAGGATTCCACCTTGTCTTTTGTCCCAAGAAAAAGAAACATTGCAGCCCACAATTTAGCCTTTGCTGCTAGAACCTGTCCAATACTGTATGATGATACCTCTCAGATAAAATTCAGACCAGCTATCCCTGATAACAAGAAATATTGGTAGGTGTTTGATGGAGATAAACAAATAGAAGACTTCATGCAATTAAGAAATGAGTTTGAACTCCATAGTTCAGATTCAGATTATGACACAGACTGCAGTGAAGAAAATTTTCTTGGTGAAGAAGAACCGTCTCCACAACTGGTAGATATAAACCTTCAGACTATCAAACTTGGAAACCAAACAGAATCAAGTTCAAAATCTGAAACAGAGGAGTTGGAAACTCTGCATTCTAAGGACGATGGTTTGCCCAAGGGTTTGGCCCCTCTAGAAGAATTGTTTGATTTTGATGATGTGGCCAACAAACCTAAACTGGAACCTGTAGAAACTGAAGTGAAGGAATGTAATATAGGTAGTGAGGAAAAACCGAAATTGATCAAACTGTCTAAAACTTTACCAGCTCACATTAAACTCAAATACTTAGAGCTGTTTAAAGAATTTTCTGATGTTTTTGCTTGGAGTTACGAAGATCTTAAATCCTATGACACTGAAATAATACAGCACAAAATCCCTCTTAAAGAAAACCAAAAACCATTCAAATAGAAACTGCACAGAATCAACCCTGTCCAGTTGCCATTGGTTAAGAAGGAAATCATGAAGATGCACAATGCCGGTATTATTGTCCCGACAGATATTCCGAGTGGCATTCCAACTGGGTAAGCTGCTAGGAAGAAGACCGGAGAAATCGTGCTGTATATTCTTAAATTTAAACAAAGCTTCATTGAAAGACAACTTCTTCACTCAAGATGGATCATAGTTTACAAAGGGTGGTGGGGTCTAAAATAATTTCTTTGTTGGATGGCTATTCAGGGTATAATCAAGTCTTAGTCCACCCTGATCATTAATTAAAGACAGCTTTTACTACACCATGGGGCACTTTCATGTATGTGAAAATGCCTTTTGGTCTAATGAATGCTGGTGCAACCTTTCAGAGAGCCATGGACATAGCATTCTCGGAAGAATTGGGTTTCTTCATCATTATCTATCTTGATGATGTAACTGTGTTTTCAAAAACAGATGAAGAACACTTAGAACATTTAAGAAAAGTTTTCAAGAAGTGCAGAAGGTGTGGAATATCTTTGAACCCTAAGAAGACACTATTTGGTCTCCAAGAAGGTAAGATTCTTGGACACATTATTTCAGAGGAGGGTATAAAGATAGATCCAAAGAGGATTGAGGCTATATTGAAAATCTCTGGTCCTCGAAATATCAAGGAGTTGCAGTCTTTCATTGGAAAGATTAACTTTTTTAGAAGGTTCATCCCTAACTTGGCAGAGCTCCTTAGAAATATCACAAACATGTTAAAGAAGGGGCAAGGGGTAAAATGGACCATGGAAGCAAAGACATCCTTTGAACTGGTAAAACAAGCATTAACCAAAACACCGGCTCTCATAAGTCCTGATTTTTCAAAAGATTTTTATATCTTCTCATTTGCATCAGAACATACCATAGCTATTGTCCTGTTACAGAAAAATCCACAAGGACAAGAGCAGCCCATTGCATTCTTTAGTAAGGCATTGAGGGATGCCCCTTTGAAGTACAACATTATGGAGAAACAGGCTTTTGCTTTGGTAAAGGCTTTGAACGACTTCAGAGTATACATCCTTCACTCACATATCATTGCCTTTGTCCCAAATTCAGTTGTAAAAGACATTCTAACACAGGATCCAGATGGTAAGAGAGGTAAGTGGATTACTGTTATTCTTGAATATGATTTAGAAATAAAACCCACTAAGCTCATCAAAGGCCAAGGTCTAGCTAAATTAATGGCTGAATCAAATTGTGAACGTCTTGATATTAATATGATTAATGCTTTGGATAACCAAGAAGAGTTCTCAACTCCCATTGTTGAAGATCATTTTGTGAATTCTCCTTGGTACACTAATATTGTTTATGTTTTGCTTAATCTCAATACACCTCCTGATTTATCAAAAACAAAGGCAAGGTTCCTAAAGTTAAAAACTGTAAACTATTGCATTATTGATAAATGTCTTTATTGGAAAATGTTATCGGTATATTGCTTAAATGTTTGCCCGAGTTTGATGCAGAAAATTCTACAGAATTCCATGAAGGAGAGTGTGGAGGCCATCTGTACTGGAAGTCAACAGCCAACAAAATTATGAGGGCTGGTTTCTATTGGCCCACTCTTTTTCCTGATGTGCACAAACTGACAACTACTTGCCATAAATGCCAATTGTTTGAAGGCAAGAGAAAATTACTACCCCTTCCTCTGCATCCTATTACTGTTGAAGCCCCTTTTCAGCAGTGGGGACTTGACTTCATAGGAGAAATCCACCCTTCATCCTCTGCCCAACACCGGTGGATCCTTACTGCCACAGACTATTTCACTAAGTGGATAGAAGCCATTCCTTGTAGACAGGCCAATGATTCAGTTATCGTAAAATTCATAGAAACTAATATCCTTTCCAGATTCGGCTGTCCTACCAAGATCATCACAGATAATGCAGCAGCATTTGGATCAAAGAAAATGGTTGAATTCTGTCATAAGTATCAAATAACATTGGGACACTCCACGGCCTATTACCCTCAAGGTAATGGACTTGCAGAGTCTTCCAACAAAAGCTTAGTGAACATAATAAAGAAACTGTTGGAGGACAATAAGAAGTCTTGGCACACCAAGATGGTTCATGCACTTTGGGCTGACAGGTTAACATTGAAGAAATCCATTGGTATGTCACCCTTCCAGCTTGTATATGGCACAGATGCAATTTTTCCCAATGTACCCTGGCAGAGCCCAGCTATGAAGATAATTCAAGAGGCCCGCACTCAAGAAATGACATAATCGAAGAATAAATCGCATCATTCATCTTCAAAGCAAAACCGTAGAGGAAGTGTACAACAAAGTATCATAGAAGAAAACAATATCAAGAAGATATTTGATAGAAGGACAAAGGCCAAAGAATTTCAAGATTGGGGACAAAGTTTTAAAGTGGGACTCAAAGAGGGAAGACAAGGGAAAGCATGGTAAATTTGACAACCTATGGCTTGGCCCTTACTCTATTCATTCAGTTGCTGGAAACAATGCATTCTTCTTACAGGAGCTGAATGGGACATAATTGTTTGGGGGTCCTGTCAATGGCAGGATGCTTAAGCATTACCTTTCTTAAACCATTTTTTGTTCTAAAGCCTTTTTTATTTTTCTTTTTTCCATTGTGAATATTTCATCTACCATTGCATTCAAAGTTATGAAAAATAAAAAAATACAAAAACAAAGAAAGAAAGAAAAGAGGGCAGAAATGAAAACAAGAAAGGAAAAGCCCCATGCCAAAAAGAGAAATAAATCTGAAAGTGTGCAAGCTCAAATGCCACTCCTCAAAAACACACTCCTAGTTAGTCAAACTGTTTAATCTTGACTAATTAGCTTTCAATTTTCTGCTGATAGGGTAGTGAACTTGATTCGCCAAACTGTTCAATCTTGGCTTATTAGTAGATAGATTAGGATAGAAATGAAGGTTCAAACAAACTCAAAATCTGAACCAAAGTTTCCAAGAACAGCAACTCAAAACTCGTTTTATTTCCGAGTCATAGAAAAGAAGACTTGGTTTCTAACCGCTCAAAACTTCGAACTAGAAGAGAAGCAAGATAGCTCACCAAAGGAAAAAACAGAGCCGTGAATATAAGAGAAGGCCATAATAAGAAATTTTTCGCATCTTAAGCCTTCGTTTTGATTTAAAATTTTCTCGCAAATAATAATCTATGTGCAAACATTTTGTTTTTTATGCCATAGATCATAGCAAGTCAAACAACTCAATCTCGACTTGACTATTTTTAAATTTCTGTTGTAGAATTTTAGAGTTTGAAAGTTTGTTGACCGTTTATCTTCCACGTACGTAGACTAGGTAGAGGAGTCATCCGAACCTCAACTGTTTAATCTGAGTTCAGGGAGAAATAAGGATTAGAAATAGATTAGATTTCCTGCTTTCAAAGGAATAAAATGTTGTAAATAGAGTTTGCCAATCCAAGTGCACTTTGATGAAGAAAAAATGTTAGATCAGTAGGATTGGGGTAGGTAGAAGTTGTATTAATGAAATTCATTTTTCTTTCATGACTTATATTATTTTGTCAAAGCAAGAGCAAGCAATGGGTCAGGCACCGGTCAGCATCCCATAAAAATCAAGTCTGAATTCTTGATGCCTTCAACAAGGCACCATCCCCAAGTGGAGCCACTGTTAGCCACCTATATTTTTCCATTCTATCAGCTGGTGGCTAAATATTCTGTGCAGCCTTCAAGAAACAAATTCAGTCCTGAAGTTGTTGGTGCTTAAAGTCTGTGGGTAAGATCATGAACTGCTGGTTGGTTATTCATACATTTTCTTCTCTCAGCCTATGATATTCCATGAAAATCCTAGTCAAGTACTGCTGCATCCCTTTTCCTTTTCCCTCCCTTGCTTCCATCTTACCTCCATTCTTCCATTTCCCTTTATTCATAAAAACCCCACAAAACCATGTGATATTCCTTATCCCTTCATTAATCTCTTTTCCCAAGGTTAAAAACCCGTTTTTTAACCTTATCGGAATTATATTTCCTTTTGAAATTCTTTGGAAAAACCATAGAAAACACATGTTTCTATGCGTTAGGCTTAAGCCCCTCAGGCTAAGCCCCTTGCCGTTTCTTCCTCCACATGCCCGAGCGCCACAACCGACCACTCAAGTCCTGAGGCGCTAAAACGAAACGTGGTCCCACTCTGCCCTTTTCCTTTGAAATATTCAAAAAACCCATCTTTTATAAGGTTTTGGCGTGAAATATTAAACCGCGTGTTCTATTGCCCCAAGTCTTTCTAGCCATCGATCTGCTCCCCAGATCCGACGGAACGGAGTAAACCCCACCTGGTGGACCCCCCTTTCCGCGCTGTTTTCCATTCCCGACGGTTTCATCCCGCACCGCTTTCCGCGTTAAAGTGGTTTTCTCCCGTCGGCCAGCGATTCCACACGCTGGTCGACACGTGTCCTCCGCCTCGTTCCAAAACCGCCCCGCTGTCATATCGCCCTCGCATTATTCTTCGGACCATAGCCCCGCAGCGGGATTCACCTCCACCGTCGGATTTGGGCCCTCCCATCCGACGATTGTTGATCGCCGCATCTGCTCGACCGTTAACGGACATGCACGCCCATTAATCTATCCACCGCGCGGCCAAGATTCGATCTCCACCGTCGATCTCTGAAGATCGATGGCTTACATTCATTCTCCCGATTCCATTGTACAGTCCCCTTTTTCTCCGCTGACTTTTTCGGAACGCTTCCGACCGTTGATCGCAATACGATCAACGGCTCCGATTGCTCCATTTCTCCGCACGCCCTCCAATGCAGATTGTCCATATAATGCAGGATTTTCTCATTTTGTTTGTATTTTGCAGGTTTTAAGGTTCTTTCGCCGTGTTTTAAGAAAATCTGAAAGACGAGGGTGACGACTCCCATTCTTTCGAATCATCCATAAGATCGACCGCAGGGTGAAGGAAAATGTTATCAGCGAGGTTTCATGAGCCTTGGTTGCTGCACATCCCTGTAAAGCCTAAAGAATGCCGTCAAAATCAACGCAGAGAAAAAGTATCAGATATTGAAGACCCCAGTGAACCAGAGAAGCAGATTAGTGGACAGATTGGCGGGGATTACGGCTAAGATGGTTATCAAAAGCCTAATCCCCAACTCAGAACACAGATTAAAGGAAAACCTAAAAGTGTTCATCAGACACATCGCCTCCACCGCCATACTTTGAGGCAAATTGATTCCTCAACCACCACAGTGCCACCTATTGCCTCAAAATGCTCAGTCAGAGGCCAAATTCATTGAACAGGATCAGATATCATGCCTCGGAACAGCCAAAGAAGTTATTTCTGCCCCAAATTTAATGACAGGATGTTTGTAGAGTAACCCTAATAGTACGCAGAGCCTCAAAGGTCAACAAAAGCTCATTCCGAGCTTACTTCATAAGTATAATCACATTAATGCAGTGGAACACCTGTATAATTTCTTCATTGAGCCTCCCAGGGCCAGGAAGACATTAATTCTGCATTAATTGTATTTGAGATCTTTTTATCAGATCTCACCTCCTCATCCTTCTATAAATACTTCAATAGAAGATGAGTGAGGGGTTGGATTGTTTGGTTGTTAATGTAAATTGCTGAAGCATTGTAGCTGTTTCGGAGTGGAAAAATCTTGACTGTAAATAGTGGTTTCATAGGCTCTTGGAGCTCTTCTTGTAACAGATAGGTTAGATTGTGAAAAGAGATGGATTAAAACATTGGATTTGAAGATTGTAACCGGTTTGAAGTAATCAATACAAGCTGATTTATGGGATCCTGGTCTATGCTGATGGTGATGTTATTCTCACTGTAACTTGTGTTTTGTTTCTGTTTTCACTTTGTTTCATTTTCCACTGTAAAGAAAAGTTTAAACAGTGTTAGGGCCTGCTGTATATCAGTAACCTTCTCTGGCTGAGAAATCTTTATTTAAATCTTTTCTTTTTGCTGTGTTATTTGAGAATGATTTAATTCATTCTAAGTACAGAGATGCTGGCATTCCCTCATCTTTTCGTCACTGCTGAATGTTATTTTTAAACGTTACTTTCATGTATGTTGCGTAAGGAATGAATTGAGGAAATCAAAGGTTAGCCCTGAGTCCCTTTCTTGTTTGCTCAACTATTTGACTGTTTCCCTTAGGATGTGTCAAACGCTGACTAGTTTCAAAGTACTTATCAGATCTTAGGCCATTCTGTGTTATCTTTGTGATTGTCTTGGAAGTAACTAAGTAAAGAAGAACTAGAGAGATCGTGGTGAGTCCCACCACTAGTTTCTCGCTCCAAAGGTTGCCTTCAAGTTTCCCTTCATTTTTAACCTCGTGTTCTATTTCAGACTCCCAAAGGTCAGATAGTTTCAAAGTACTTACCAGATCCTAGTTTGCTTCTATGTTTTTCTTAAGTTCCTGGTCAAAGGATGGCTAGTTTCAAAGTACTTACCAGATCCTGGGCTGCTCTTTGTTCTGCATATGTTATTTCCCTTTCTTATTGTATCACCCCATTCCATAAATCAAACTTTAAAGAGATCCTTAGGCATAGATGACTTTCCCCATAGATTCCTATTGAACCTGAATGTTTCAATTAAATTCTCTTATGACTCCATAGCCTAATGGAATGAAAACTTGCCATCATCTTTCTTTAGAATCAAAGCTTATTCTGCTTGCTTGCAACTTCTCACCTTTGAACCTATTTGCATATAGATCTTTCCACCTCAGACAGCAACTATGTTCAACCATCCGAGAAAACCAAACAAAACCCTTGGCCTTCATAACTAGCCTAATATCATCACCCCAAACTTCAAATACAATATCCATCTTTGTACATATTGGAGAGATCCCTCTCCGGATTCAGGAGGGCTAGATCCTAGAATCCCAAAGTTGGTTGAAATGATGTTAACTCTGTGATCGGACTTTTCCAATCTTGCTTGTTACAGAGACCTAACAACGCAATCTATACTCTTCAATCTACACTAATTTTTTCCTTAGATCCGCACCTTTTAAACTCTGAAAAAAAACCTCAGACAAATCCGAAAATTTCTTGGCTACAAATGAGTTGTACGTTAGGATATATATGCGGCATGCTTCCTTCCTTTTAAGCCGACCATACAGAAAGATTGTAGGCTGAAATTCCCACTGTATATAGGCTAAATTCATCACTAATATTCAACGTTGAATATGGGCTGGCTTGAGGGCTGTTATGAGCCATTCTTTCCCGAGGTTCACGACAAGGTCTTCAATATGCATGACTCTAATTATACTTATGAACAGAAGACAAACCCTAAATGAACATCAAGAAGAAGTTCATTAACCTAAGATAAGATCTTGCTCATGAAACCCATGAAGCAAGTGCAACAAATATATATCTTATTATCTTTGTCTTCTTCTTTACATAAAATACATAATTACATAGTCAATATGAAGACCGACCTAGTTACACTTTTCAACACTCCCTCTTAACTAGGGAGGTATTCATATAGGTACATGGTCACTTTCAAACTAAAGAATCTCATAAGAAGAATCGGATTGGTAATCGCATCCGTATAGCATCATATCAACTAGCATTGTCCTAGTGCAAGGCCTTGACTAACAGCCCCATCTCTCAATGAGACAATGGGCTACAATTCTGGCGAGACACATGGCTTACAAACACCTTCGGCATTGTCTTTCCAAGGTACATACTCCACCCGGGTGTTCCCAAAGTATGACCTTCTTGGACTATTCTTCTCTTGGGTAGCTAGCCCTCAAAGAATATCGGTCCCCGACTACTCTTATCTTGAATGCCCTAACACATTCTCAAAGAGTATCAAATGCCAGATGATTACCCAATCCTCCATTCTGTCTTCCCAAGACCAGAATGATGTGTCTATCTCTCCCTCTCAACCAGGGAGGACCTATTCCACAAGGGAATGTACTCATTCCTAAACAAGGAATGTACCTAAGCTCATTCTTAGGAATTACCAAGTTTCTTCCAAGAAAGAAACTTACCATCAGGCTCCCTCTTAACCAGGGACCCCCAACAACAATGGTGAGACACCCAGCTGCTCATGAAGAATTCATGTCCTTGATGTCATAGATTTCGATATCGAGGAATCTCTAAATTTTAGCTTCATAGGGCACAGATCATCTATAACTTTCATCTTGAGTCATGTCGTCTATTAGAAAGTGATTCAGCAGACTTCCTTATCTAGTCCATTGTTATGCATTAGGGGAATTCTGAGGTCTAAAATGGGCTCCTAAGAAAAATGTACAACCAAAATAAATTTTATAACAACCAGTAGGATTCAAGATGATGATGTCAACCATGGGGGATGATTCACCATTTTTTAAGTAAAAGGGTAAAATGATTAAAAATTAATAAAATAATAAAACTACTTGTTCAACTTGTATTATCGACCCCAAAGTTTTTACTGCCTGAGTGATGCGGAATTTAATTCCTCATCCAAGGAGTACCCATGTTGCATACTTTCGATGAACTCTTCTACATGAAAAATGAGAAATACATAAAAAACGTAATTGTAATCAATTTTTTTATGTATTTCTCATTTTTCGTGTAGTAGGATCCATCAAAAGTATGCAACATGTGTACTCCTTGGATGGGGAATTAAATTCCACATCCAACAAGTACTCCCACTCGAAATTTGAGTAAAAACTTTGGGAGGTAAGTTGAAAATATGAATTGAAAAAGTAGTTTTTTCATTTTTCACTCTAAAATTTGATGATGTCATCAAATCTTATTAGATTTTTTCCACTATTATTTTATAATTTCCTTAGGAGGCCCATTCTAGACCTTAAAATTCCCCTAATGCCATGCTTCTTTCCTTTGAATCATCTCCAAGGATAATACATCCTTTCTCATGATTGGCGGCCTTGCACAAACTCATCCAGATAAAAATATACATATGAACTTTTAAAACAAAATTTACCTTAGTGATGATATTTCACCATGAAATCTTCTTATAGGTATCGACATCCTTCATACATATTGACGCATCGCCTACTGATATGTTTTTTCAAGAGTCTTCTTATTTACTAGACTTCTCTCAAAGTCTACATATCCTCCCAGGAGATCTCCTAGTCACATCTTCTTGGTTTTCGGAGGGTAGCAACCTTTTGACATGGTTGCATGTCATGATCTCTTCCTCTATACACATTATTTATTCCCAAGAACTTATAACCTTTCTGGTTTCTTGTTCATATACAACCACCTCATATTCGATGAGGACATATTATGTTGATTTCATCTTTCGGTTCACTGAGATATACTTCTCCATAGATCATACTTTTAAATACATAATTTCATTACCTGCAACCATATAACATGAAATCACAACATCCAATGTCATCATATAAATGTATACATACCTCATACCTTTTTCCCTTGAGTCATCCTGTAGCAATTTTTAAGAAGGAAGAGCTTCATTCGCTTGGCGTGTTTCATAAATATGTGTGTTAGTGTCAGCCTTTGCAGCCTTCCTCCAGTGATCAAACATGCTCTTACAAAGTGATTTTAAGCTGTCAAGGTCAAATTTTGTCATTTCAGTGAGTCTTCAAGTAAAATTTGGTCACTAGGTATTAGGTCTAGGGTTTGCTTTTACTCTTGTCAAAGTTGTCCAAATTTCGGTCCATGTCACCATTCAGCTGAGTGTACCATCATTCAGAGGGTTTTCATCATCATGTCAAGTTCCAAAGGGTCATTTTACACCTTTTTCATGATTCAGTTGTGCCTAGGTAATTTTCATTTCCCTCTCCTAGGGTTTTGAAGGTAATTTCTCTTGGATGGTCAAATCATCAGCAAAAATTGTATCCTAATGTTCATACACCTTCCCCTATCCCTAATGTACCTTATTAAACACTTCCCATCACTAATATCCCCCAAATTCCTCATTTTTGCACAAACCCTAGTTTCTTGCTACAACTTGGCAATTTTCTAGGCTAGGCCTGTGTTTTGCCCTTTTGGACCCCTTCCCCTCACTCAATCTCTGAAATTCCACTTTCCCCTGCTTCCTAACATCCCTCCCTACTTCCCAAAATTTTCTCAAGAATTTAGAAGCCCCTTATCCCCTTCATTTCGCTTCATTTCGAAAAATCCCTTGTTCCACACATAAATGATGTTTCTGAACAATAAAAGATGAATTTGGGAAAACTGAGAGAGGTTTTTGTCCACAATAGGCCAAGGAAGAAAAAAATCCTTCAAGTTTTACACAGGTGTGATGGTTGTAGAGAAATTTCAAAAATACAATCTCCTCAGGAGAATTGATGCACCTCTGAAGTGACCTTGGGAAAATCACGATTTATCCTAGCGTGGTTGGCCAAATGACTTTCTTGATGAGTCAAATGATAACTAGACACAAAGAGCTTTCCAATTATCTATTATTAGCTCAATTTGGAGTTGAGGAAGACCTTAAAAAGTTGACTGCAACAGCACTCTGCCTTGAGGCAGCCTCATCTTGCACATTTTGACCAGTCTTGGGAGATTGCAGTTTTGGAGAGGCAACTGACATCCAAATTGCAAAATTCCACTTGGGTTGGCAAGTATACATCCAGGGCTTTCCAACGAGATATCATGAGGTCAATTTTGACTTCAGTAAGTGCCTCAAAAGTAGGCTCAAAGTGGCGCGACGCATTGAGTTTTTGAGCGCGGCGCATAGAGCAATTTGGCCTCATTTTCACTCCTCAGCTCAGAAATTCGCCCAGTTTTGACTAGTTTTACTTTTTCATGTAACTATTGATCTACCATGATGTAATTTTATTACCATGATGTAATATTGGTACATTTTTACTTGTTCTAGATGATTCATTCACTAAAAAGTGAAAATTAAATGAATGAATCAGTTTCCTAGCATATAGAGGCAAGTTGTTTGGTTGCCTAGATTTCAGTTCCTTCTTTAAAATTGGTTTAAACAGCTCCTAGAATGATGATCTCGACCTCTAGAGGCAAGGGAATGGGTTTAGCTTGTCTATATCATGTATTTTCTAAGTCATTTTCAGGGTTGGACTCTTGGGAATAGTTTGGCACTCTATTGTACATCACTTCTGCATTTTTGGCAAGGAAAGACCAGGGTTTTGCAGCACTTGTTGGGATCCTTGTGGCTCTGTGTTTGGAAGGTGTTTTTCTCCATGTATCTATAATTTAATTAATTTTTTATGTATGCCATTTCCCTTCTATTTTCTACTGAAATTAAAACTAAGGTAGAATTCATTAATTTGCTGGTGCTCTACCTTAAACTTTTGTTTAGTTTTATATGTTTTCTTCAGTTTGTAGAGGATCCTTGATACCATCTTGCCCTCTTCAGCTTCTCAGCAATACTTTCTATCCATTAATTCAATTTAAGGCATCTAAACCTTTACTTATCCTGCCCCAACTTGAATTCTGAAAGAACTGGCCTTCATCCCCGAACCCAAATTTGCCTTTCCCATTTTTTCCAACAAAACTCCCAAAAATCAAATTAAATCCTTGCACTTACATATCTAGCCTAAAATTATTTTTTATTCAATCATCTCAAGCCTCATCGAATATCTTTTACTAATATTGACCCGAAGAGAGCCCTTTCCTGTCCTCGTAGGGCTAGCTACGAGGCTGAGCGTGGTTTGATGTTACCTTGAATTCTGCCTTCTTTCAGCATGAGGTAGATTTGAGCTATAACATAGTGGCGACCATACTGGGGAGAAAATTGTTTTCTTGTTAGTGTTATTCGATTTATAAGCTACAGACAGAGCCTGAAGTCATGCCAGGTAGCCTTCGAAACACTCTTGCTATGCATCAGCGGAAGTAGATAAATGTTGCTTCAGTCAATCTCCGGTCTAGCTTGTAATTGTAATATTTAACTTGCAAATTGCCCCAGTACATGTATCAAGTTAGATCTAATAGTTGATGGTGGAAAACGATCAGACACCGCAAGGATGAAATCATTCACCTGGAGACTCTAAATCAGTTTCGAGATCAGATCCAAGGACTCCATTGGAGGATGAACCTGATTAGTAGAAACATGAAAGGACAATATGGCAAGATCAGGTATTCAAGTTGGAATTCCATCCAAGACATTTTGTTCTTTGTCATAAATTATTTCTTCTCTTTTCCCGAGAATGTCAAGAAGGCCTTGCAAAGTATATTGTATTTGAGAAAAGATCCTCGGCCTACATTTGATTCCTTCCCTTTGAAGATTGTGAATACCAAAGATTTGCATGCCTTTGAGCTTGATCAAGACCTTTCTTTCGAATCTTGCAATGACCATCTTCAAAATGATGAACCTCAAGAGACCAAGACTGATTCTGTAGCATTTGTACATACCCCTATACCTTATAAAATTCCAGATCGATACAAGCCTTTGATTTTACCTCCTATATCCCATGCTTTCCCTAAAAATTATGACCTATATCTACCTAGATTTGATGGTGAACGCGATGACATCACTGCTGAGAGACATGTTCTAAATTTTGAGTCTTTTCTTGACCTTTTTGAAGTTGATGATGAAGATGTTAGTATTAGGCTTTTTTCTCTTTCCTTGCAAGGAAAAGTCAAGAGTTGGTTCAAAACCCTACCTGATGCAAGCATCTCAGATTTCCAACAGTTCGTCAAAGTTTTCCTTGACAGGTGGATGATCGGACAAAACCCTTTCCTTATTATAGAAGAATATAACCAGCTGAAAAGACTGCCAAGGGAGACATTACAACAATTTTCTGCCAGATTCAACCAAGTATATTTTTCGATGCCAACTGATATAAGACCTTCTCCTAGATCTGCTCTCTTGCACTACCCGGGTGCTTTTGATCCGGAAATGGAGTTTTAGCTGAGAGAAAGGAATATTTCAACACTCCACGAGATGTAGAATAGTGCAGTGAATGTAGAGGCTCATTTTCTGATCTTGAGGGCAAGGTTGAAGGAAGAAGAGATGAGAAACATAGATCCGAAGAAATCGACATCTTTAGAGGTAAAGCTTGACATGTTGGTAAGTGTGGTGGAAGAGATGATGCAAAAGAACACCACAAGGAATGAGTATAATGTTCAAGCTCATGGCTCGCTGATTGAGGAAGAACAAGTTGCTGGTCCAAAACATTTTTTTTCTTATTCTGGTTGTCATAGTGATTGTTTTATAGATCATTTTGAAGAAGAGAGATCTGTTGATATGATATGTATGCTTGATTATTTGCCTCAGTTTGATCAGTATGATGATGATTATGTGCTCCAAACAGAAGCTAATATTGCAGACAAATCGGAAGCTAGTTTATGGAAGGAGCAAGTTCACTTTCAGCAGCTTGAGTACAATGATCAACCGATACATATCAGCTATGACAATGACGAGGAAAGTGCAGCAAATTTTGAAGTAAGTGAAGGATCTTTGCCTTTTTCTTTTGATTCATTTCAGCTCATCCGAGACAACTTCCAGGCAATCAGAAATCAACTGTCAACAAGTCTTGATTTGGATCATCTTGAGGGCAATCAAAACCTTGTTCAATAATTCTCATATTCAGATTTGCAGCCCCCGAAAACCATTGATTGTCAAGTTGCAGATGAAGACATGGAAGCTGGCACATATGATGAAATGATACAAGATGATTCCATACCATTTTGTTTTGAATCATTTCAGTTTTTGAAGGGTAAATTGCATAGTAAATCTTTAAATGAGCAGCCTGTAGCATCAGATTTGCAGCCCCCGAAAGTCATTGATTGTCAAGTTTTAGATGAATACTTGGAAACTGGAACATATGATCTAATGATACAAGATGATTCCGTACCATTCTGTTTTGAATCATTTCAGTTTTTGAAGGGTAAATTGCATAGTAAATATTCAAATGAGCAGCTTGTAGAAAATCATGTAATCTCATCAGAAACAATAGAAAATGGGTTGCAACAGTCTTTTCAAGTTTTTCACGATCCAATAGCTGATGTGTTGGATGATGTCTGCAGTCAAAGTTTTTCTCCATTGACTATATGTAAGCTCAAAACATGTGCTGATATACACTTCATCCGGCAGCCATTCTCTTTGTCATTTTTAGCAGGAGTCTCGTCACAAAGCTCAAATCAAAATTTTCATTCATGGTATGAGGAGAAGAAAAGTAATCCATTGGATGAGCTAAGTCCCAGTGTGCATGAACTTCAAGATCCTTATGCAGTGTTTTTGGAGGCGGATAGAGAAACCATAGTATTCAATGGATATCTTCACAAGTTTTCATGGGAATTTCCTTTCAGTAGTTCTCTCTTGTTGTTCATAAGCAAGCACTTGCGGAGAATTCAAATAGCAACTGTAATACTTACCTGGTTGCATTGGTTGTTTCATTTCACTTGATCAGGTGATGAATGAAACTGTTAGAGTAGGTTGTATTGAATAAGCTTCATATTGAACATATTTTCCAGTTTGTCGGTTGTGTTTAAGTATCGAGTCATTTTTTAGTTGAGTGAGAGTCAATTTGTGTCGTCAAGTCATCAGTTTTCAGTCATGCATTTTAGCTTGAGTTTTTGACTCCATTGCCCAATGGATGAAGGCATTGTCTGCTTTCCAAAGATCTATAGTTCTTGGCACCTCCAAGGAGCTACCATCCCGATTGGAGCCAATGTTAGTGTCAGCCTTTGCAGCCTTCCTCCAGTGATCAAACATGCTCTTACAAAGTGATTTTAAGCTTTCAAGGTCAAATTTTGTCATTTCAGTGAGTCTTCAAGTAAAATTTGGTCACTAGGTATTAGGTCTAGGGTTTTCTTTCACTCCTTCCAGAGTTGTCCAAATGTCGGTCCATGTCATCATTCAGCTGAGTTTACCATCATTTATAAGGTTGTAATCATCATTCCAGATTTCAAAGGGTCATTTTACACCTTGTTCATGCTTCAGTTGTGCCTAGGTAAGGTTCATTTCCCTCTCCTAGGGTTTTGAAGGTAATTTCTCTTGAATGGTCAAATCATCAGCAAAACTTGTATCCTGATGTTAATAAACCTTCCCCTATCCTTAATATACCTTATTAAACACTTCCCATCACTGATATCCCCCAAATTCCTCATTTTTGCACAAACCCTAGTTTCTTGCTACAACTTGGCAATTTTCTAGGCTAGGCCTGTGTTTTTCCATTTTGGACCCCTTCCCCTCACTCAATCTCTGAAATTCCACTTTCTCTTGCTTCCTAGCATCCCTCCCTACTTCCAAAAATTTTCTTGAGAATTTATAAGCCCCTTATCCCCTTCATTTTGCTTCATTTCGACAAATCCCTTGTTCCACACATCGGGATAGGTTTCACTCAAATGATGTTTCTGAGAAATAAAAGATGAATTTGGGATAACTGAGAGAGGGTTTTGTCCACAATAGGCCAAGGAAGAAAGACCTCCTTCACTTTTTACACAGGTGTCATGGTTTTATAGAAATGTCAAAAATACAATCGCCTCGGGAGAATTGATCCACCTCTGAAGTGACCTTGGGAAATGACTTACTTGATGAGTTAAATGATAAATATACACAAATATATTTCCAATGAGCTATCATGATATCAATTTGGAGTTGAGGAAGACCTTCAAAAGTTGACTGCAACAGCACTCTGCCTTGAGGCCGCCTCATCTTGCACATTTTGACCAGTCTTGGAAGATTGCAGTTTTGGAGGGGCAAATGACATCCAAATTGAAAAATTCCACGTGGGTTGAAAAGTAGACATCTAGGGATTTCCAACGAGCTATCATGAGCTCAATTTTGAATTCCAAAATTTCTTCAGAAACGGGCTCAAAGTGGCGCGACGCATTGAGTTTTTGAGCGCGACGCATAGAGGAATTTGGCCTCATTTTCACTCTTCAGCTCAGAAATTCGCCCAGTTTTGACTAGTTTTACTTTTTCATGTAACTATTGATATACCATGATGTAATTTTATGACCATGATGTAATATTGGTACATTTTTACTTGTTCTAGAGGATTCATTCACTAAAAAGTGAAAATTAAATGAATGAATCAGTTTCCTAGCATATAGAGGCAAGTTGTTTGGTTGCCTAGATTTCAGTTCCTTGTTTAGAATTGGTTCAAACGGCTCCTAGAATGATGAGCTAGACCCCTAGAGGCAAGGGAATTGGTTTATATTGTCTATATCATGTATTTTCTGAGTCATTTTCAGGGTTGGACTCTTGGGAATAGTTTGGCACTATATTGTACATCACTTCTGCATTTTTGGCAAGGAAAGACCAGGGTTTTGCAGCACTTGTTGGGATCCCTGTGGCTCTGTGTTTGGATGGTGTTTTTCTCCATGTATTTTTAAGTTCATTAATGTTTTATGTATTCCATTTCCCTTCTCTTTGCTACTAAAATTAAACAAATGAGTAACTAAGGTAGAATTCATTAATTTGTTGATGCTCTACCTTAAACTTTTGTTTAGTTTTATATGTTTTCTTCAGTTTGTAGAGGATCCTTAATACCATATTTCCCTCTTCAGCTTCGCAGCAATAATTTATATTCATTCATTCAATTTAAGGCATCTAAACCTTTTCTTATCCTGCCCCAACTTGAATCCTGCAAGAACTGGCCTTCATCCCCAGACCCAAATTTGTCGTTCCCATTTTTTCCAACAAAACTCCCAAAAATCAAATCAAATCCTTGCAATTATATATCTAGCCTAAAATTAGTTTTTATTTCAGTCATCTCAAGCCTCATCGAATATATTTTACTGAGATTGACCCAGAGAGAGCCCTCTCCTGTCCTCGTAGGGCTAACTACGAGGTTGAGCATGGTTTGATGTTACCTTGAATTCTGCCTTCTTTCAGCCTGAGGTAAACTTGAGCTATAACAATGTGATTACATCCTAGAATTATGTTTCTATGATGACCCTTGCTCTTGATTACTACTTTCTATTAGTAAAGTTTGTCAAAGAGGTTTTCCCAGAGCTGATTCACCAGGAGCTCTTGCCATGCTTCGATCAGGATGCTACATGCTTCCTGTCATATAACCAACATAAATCAATTCCTTGTTCATAATTTTGCGTGATTTTCCTTGAACTTATTTTCTTCAGCTTCCTCCATCCTTTTCGGTGATATGAGCTTCCTTTCTTTCTCCTATTGAGGTTGTCCCTTTAGGACCATATTTCTTGTAATGTCCATAAGTCTTCCACTTTTCCTAATATTTCCTTTTCCTTCTGCAAATGTTTCAGTATTTTATCCTTCAACATTTTTTCCCTTGATTTGTCTTCTTCCATCTAGCATAGAGACCAAAAGTTTAGTGGAATAATTTTCTTGTCTATTTGTTATGTTTTCCATCTTATCATGTTTTCGAGATCTCACAATTGAGATCTTATGAATATATCCCTTCATTATTTGATACCTCATTTTTGTGTAAATGGGGTCTAAGTGACATAACCTTATTTATTGCATAGAATAGTTCTTTCAACTTATCTTATATTCTCTTGATGTCTCCAATCCTTCATAGGCTTTTCATGATTTTACTTTCTTCGAGGACTGTGACTATCCTCCTCATGCAAGGATTCTTGGTAACCCAACTAGCTTATAGATCTCCCTGCAAAAACAAAGTCATTTAACCAAATTTTATTATAGAATGAAAGTTACTTACCTGATAAATGAAGATAAATTCTTCAGCTTGGTTTCTTCGATGGTGGTGGAGAAAAGATGTGTTAGTGCTTTCTCTTTGGATGATATTCTTCAATGGCAAGGATTAGATCCTTGTTGTAATGATGATAATGCCTTCTTTTTGTTGTCTATGTCTTGTGTTATTTGTATCATGAAACCGCAGTCTCATTTTGGTACTAAAATCATTATTTTAATATAGCACTATATCATTGTGGTTGAACTATGAGTTCTCCACGATTGCGGTGTTTGCGCAATAATAATCTTAATTGTAGAAACAATGAATCATGTACCAACATATAGTATCAAAGTGGGTGATTATAGTAGTGTTGATGTAGATAATACCAAATCTGAAGTATCACTCTGAACTGCACCAGGTATGCCGAGAAGTATGGTAGTTAGACTACTAAACTGAGGTTGTCAAAATACTCCTGAAATAAGCCCGAGATGATTCGAAGTGTTGACTGTGTTATTCATATTGTGATTGCTTATCGAAATTTCAGAGAATTCGTCTTTGACTTGCTTAGATGATTTTGAAATCCGATCCGTAAGTGTCTCTTAGATGCCCTTCCTTAACTGTTACCTTAGCTCTGATACCATGTTGACAATTTGTAGGGCTTGAGATTAATACAAAAATTATCTTCTTCATAATTACTTGTGAACTTGCTTATGTATTCTCTTCTTTAAGTGAGTTAATATTTCATCAAGTCAATTATCAAAGTACTTATTCAAATGTAGAGAAAAAATTATTTTCACTTGTAACTGAATATCTTGAAATATGGTTAGGAAGGTAAATCTCTAATTTACCTTCCTCACTTTCTACCACCTTTAGATCAACATGTCTTCTTACAATCATTGTCTTTGAATTTGGAAAATTCTTTTGTTAAATACTTCAAACTCATAGATGTCCGCATTGTACCCTTCCTGCACCTATCCACAATTTAGCTGCACCATTCCACAATCCTGTACCTTACTTATCCGCACACTGTACTTTCCTGTATCTTTCACAAAATTTCCTCTTATGTTCCTTCCTCAATCTGCTCCCTCTGTATATTCTGCAATATGTACTCTTCAATCCGTACTAAATTCTATCCTTAGATCTGTACCTTTTAAAGTCTGAAAAAAAACCTAAGAGAGAATTGCAAATTTCTTGGTTACAAATGAGCTGTATGTAAGGATATATATACGGCATGCTTCCTTCCTTTTAAGCTGACCATACAACAATATCGTAGGCCGAAATTCCCACTATATATAGGTCGACTTCATCACCAATATTCAGCGTTGAATATGGGTTGGCTTTAGGGCTGTTATGAGCCATTCTTTCACAAGGTTCATGAAAAGGTCTTCAATATGAATGACTCTAATTATACTTATAAACAAAAGACACACCTTAAATGAACATCAAGAAGAAGTTCATTAACCTAAGATAATATCTTGCTCATGAAACCCATGAATAAGGTGCAACAAATATGTATCTTATTATCTTTGTCTTCTTCTTTACATAAAATACATAATTGCATAGTCAATATGAATACCGACCTAGTTACACTTTTCAATAGGATATATATTTTCACATCATTGACCATAGTTACAATCGGAAAACACACTCCTCAACTAGTTCTGTACCTTTTTAGGTTTTCTTTGGGTTTCAACCAAGTGCACGCTCTGAGATGCCACTGATGATCACTCGTTCTGGGTCTACACATAAAAAACAAGAACGAAAATTAGCTCATCATTTTATACACTCCATTTCTCAATGCCAAGCTCAAGTAACTACTACTTTGTAAGCAACCCAATATCACACCAAACATAGGCATGAAAACCAATGAACACCCTTGTATTTTCAACCTGGAGATTGTGTGTGGCTCTTGTTGGACAATCAACACTTCAAGGGCCAACATCATAAGATACACCCGCTGTGATATGGCTCATATATTGTTCTGGAATGCATTGGAGAAAATTCATATCGCTTGGACTTGCCTTCCTATCTTGGCATCCACGATGTGCTTAATGTTAATAATCTAAAACTATTTGAACCACCTCTCCTTAAGGAATTTGTTACAATTCATCATCCAGTCAATAATATTCCATATTTTTAGCCTCCTGTGCTTAAAGATACAATTATGGACTCCAATAAATTGAATACATTCCAACAACCATACTTTTCAATCTGATTGGTTGAAAGGGACACACACCAGCACAGGTAAAATGGATCACTGCAGAAACATTGCAACACACTTTCCTTCATTTTGTGGAGGAAGTTTGGCCACTTCCTGCTCTAAACAGGGAGGAATTAGGCAACCAAGAAGGAAAAAAAAATCAACAAACTCTCACTGATTGGGAAACCAAGAAAAAGTGCACTCGTTCCTTGGAAACATCTAACAGTACAAAAGAGGGAAACATCTAAAAATCTAGGAAATAAGGAAACATATCAATGTATTTTCTTTATCTAACAATGCATTTGATTTTATGAAAATATATTTTGTAATTACAAAACAAAAATGAGGAGAATGATTTCATTTTTTATAAAATGCTCATCTCTCCATCATAATAAAGAATGTGGTGTTGTTTCTATAACTACTGTGTTATTCCTTTTTTGTGCCTCTATCATGTTATGTGATTCTTTGTATTATTTTTTCAGATCTGCAGGTAGATCACAATATCTTATACAACTCTAAAAAAGTCTTGACACCCTCTCCTAAAGGAATTGGTTCTTTTTCCATGAGTCTCCCTTTCTGGTTAAAATAGAATATAGTTTTAGTCTGAGTTATACCAAACCTCCGGGTATTTTTGTGTATGTATGGCCCTTTTTCCCTATGTTTTGTTCATTTATTTTGGCTTTGGATTTGTCCAAAGTTCCACTAATAACCAGGTGTTTAAACATGTTTTCTCGAGATTACAAGCCAGTCTCCATCATAGTGTGTCCATGGTGTTCAACCATTCCTAGTAGGGTTATTGTAGAGTTATGATTATTAAATTTGTAAAAGTTTAGGGTCAGTTCCACATCATGTTTTTGAGTCATTGTAATGGATTCAATCTCCATAAACTCGATCCGATGAGAACCTCAATCTCACGACCATATTTATTAAACAAAGCTTTGTTTTAATTACAACTGTGTCAATAGAAATGAAGTATGGTCTCACTATGTTACTTGAATGAAGTTTTCGCCATTAGTGGCGCACCATTTGTGCTTTCCAATTTTCCCTATCTGGACTGGAATGATACATGCTTAATATATTATGCCATTTTTTGGGTTGTGTTTAATGTGATGAATGATCATTATAAATTTTAAACTACTTCACTCTAAATATTGGCAGTTTGTTTACTGATACTTAAGCTACAATATGAAATTCTTTTCTAGAACTGCAGCCATTCTTTTGTCTTACAATGTGCATGCAATTTCAACTTATAATCTCTACACTTGATTTATAGTTATAATATAAGCATATGATCGGGGTCTAATTCAGTAGGAATTATGTATTTCTTATAATTTCTTTTATAATTTCATAGTAGATTTAACAACTTCTCAATCTCAAGTCACAAGTACTACCCTGTTGCGTGCTCCCTCTACCCACTAGATTCTTTCCAGGTCACATGAAAGGATTGTTCTAGCATCAGACTCTACCTCAGGTTGAACTAACATAGTCTTACATACTCAATTTCTTAGCCTGTCTGCCAGGAATTGTTTTTTCTGAATATTTACTCTATATGTAATACACTATTTTTATATTTTTAAATAATGTGGTAGAAGATTATCTCGTTAGCTTCTTCTTTTCACATGCAGAAAAAACCTTGTTTATTCTGTATAACTACTCCGATCAAAATTTTCCAATTTTTCTAGAATTAAAATATAACCATAACACTTTAGTCATAGAACCATTATCATGGCCATGATACTTATATGACTAAACTTAGATAGTCCAGGAACTGTATTAGGAAAAATGCTCTTCTCCTTTCCTATGAGACTAACAATTACATCTCTATCTCCCCATGAACCCTTAAACTTCTAGAACAATTTGTGCCAAAAATATTGCATGTCTAAGTTCTAGGCATCAAGACTTCGCCTAGAAGTCCAACCACATAACTTCCAAACTTATGTATGTCAGTGACGAATTCCAGTAGTTCTAGCCCAACTCAGGAATCCTGCCTTATGAAATTGAAAATGCACTCTTAGAAATATGTAATATTCTCAATTTTTCACAAGATAATTGGAATATTAGAGTTCTTAATTTTCTTAATTAATTTAGTAAATAAAAGGGTGGAGGGACCCATAATCCTCAAATATGAATAAGAGGAACTTTTTGTTGTGTGAATGTGGATTAATTAAACATAGTTCTACATAATGGAGTATTGGAGCATATACTAATGTGGATGGACTGGAGATCATGTCTCATTAATGAGATAGACCATAGAGATTGAAGTAGTCAACTGAGATCAATGAGGGAATCTAATGTAATATCATAGAGCATTCATGATGAAGTGATGGAGAAAGTAGTGAATTTAATGCACACATGAAGTAGAGGGTTCACATTGCATGTAGACATGATGGAGGACTTGGAGAGACAACGTAGTCAAACATGGAGGATTATGTCCACATGCACAATGCATTTTAGACATGGGCCAAGGCATGGGAAGGCTCATAAACTATATAATGGAGATGAAGGAGACATAGAGTCAAGATTTATTTTATGATTTTATGATTTTCTTAGATCTAGAGTTTCCTTTTTCCATTCCATGCACTCTTATGCTATTTAGCTAAGTCTGCAGTATTTTTTAGCATAGGGTGTTCCCAATTGGGAATCCCACCCTTACCCACGGGGGACTTGTGTGCCTACTCTTGGAAAATAATCTAAGCTGCTATTTAATCTTCAGGAATTGGTGCCATATTTTTTCTACTCTTTGTAGAACACATACCTTTAGAAATTACATTATTTCTCAAGATCAGTTTTGGAGAAGAAGGTTGTCTTCAGTATTTCAACTGGAGAACTGGTGAAGGATTATTCCTGTCACCTTGAGCTTCAAGATCAGCATTCTTGGAGCCTGATTTCAGATCTGGAATCGGACCAAAGGTTATTGACCTCATATCAGCAACAGTCCCATCAAGGATTGCGCAGCCCATCATTATAGGTCTAGAGGAGGAAGGAAGTTTCTAGAATTTCAGCTAGGAATCCTATGAAGGATCATCCCCTCACTTTTCCATCATTTTTTCCATCAGCCTGGAGCTTATTGAAGCCCATTTCAGCAGGAATTTAGTCTATCCCTCTTGCACAATGCATTTTATCCAGTTGTTTTATTTGTAGCGGTTGCATCTTGAAGGAGGAAGAAGATACAAGATCTCAAGCTCCTAGCTTGGAGATCAAAAGGAGGGATCAACCCTCAAAGCTTAGATCTAGTTTTACATCATATTTCAGCCATCATATGATCATATCTAGCTTCAGATATGCATAACCTAGCAAACGAGGGATCAAACCCCAAGAGGGTAAATTTCCAATCTCATAGATCTGGAATTTCCTTTCTGGGTTACCTTGGGTTACCATCATAGAGTCCAGATCTAGAATCTAGGCATCATCATAGCTCCATATTTCCATAGATATGCATTTTCCTTTCATATAGTAGTCACATGTTTATTATCTACTCAAGGAAAAATGTAGTATTTGCTTCCAGTTATGCAATACCTGCTTTGGCATGTGTTGGGAAAAAATTAATGTATGATTTCACCCTAAATTTACTTCAAATTATCATAAATTTTTAGGATTTCTCTCATCTTAACATTAAAATAAAGAAGGGTTAATGAAAAATTAGGATAAAGTGACTAACGGTAAGAAGCATGTTTAAAACAATGAGGACTTGACTTGCTTCGTCTTTATTTGCATATAAATGAGGCAGTTGAATCAACGATGAACAAAAGACAGCTGACGGATAGAGATCGTGAATTCACAGTAACCCCCAGGGATGAGCAGAAGAAGGAAAGACAGATCCACATCTGAAGAACTCAAATGACAACCACGCTCGATGAGATGTTTTTTGGAAAATAATGTCCCGTTGTGTGAAAACACCTATAAATTACCAAGGATGAACTAAATAAGGGAGTTGAATAGGAATTTCCTTTTGTAATCAATGCATCATGACATAACTCCTTTGTTGTATCCCTGTATTATCCTTCAATTTAATAAAGATTTTCGATGTTTTGAGCAATCATCTTTTGAGTTTTTCATTGCGTTAGAACTTTGGGTTGTTTGGGCCCAGTCCCTGGGAGTTTCCTTGCTAATGTCCATGCTTTGGGTTTGTTACAGAATTGATGTTGAGTTATCTGATGCACTTTGTGAATTACTTTTCCACTCAATAAAAATAAAAATAGATGAGGTTATAGTTTCTCCTTCATCAGAATAGTTTAGCAGTCGTGCTTTCTGGTTTATGGTAATTCTTTATTGCTGTTAAATGTTTTCATTTCATTTTATCCCACACATTTATAATCCCTTTATGAATCATAGAGTAATTACTGTTCAATGTTATCTATGTTTATGAATTAGATTGTTTCCTCAATACAATCAGGCATCTGATTGTTGATTCCCATACAGAAAGATTTCAATTAATTAGTTTGTAAAGATAATTCCATTCCAAAATTATATAAGTAATTGTTGATTCAGTTTATTCAGATTGTTGTTCAATTCACTAAGGTTGTTGTTCAATTCGTCAAGATCATTGTTCAATTACTCATTATGCTGTTCAATCATAGGTTTCTCTCCTTCTGAATTAGACAGAGTAGTTACCTGCATTATGCCATTTTCACTTCTCCTTGAGTTGATTAAACTATGAGAATTAGAGAATTCCTTTCATAAGAAACATAGAGTAACTATCATTCAACCTCACTTGTATATATTGTGCTTACACACTTGAAATAAGAATACTTACCTTGGGTTGTACAATTGAATGAGGAGCTTAGAGGTTTCCGATAATAAGCCACCTTTGTGAACTGACATTTTTGGCACTATTGGCAGGGAGAGCGTTAAGAGTGATATTCTTTATTCATATTTCTCCATTGCTGTGAAGAATTGAGTATGAAAAGCGAGAGGTAAGAACCTACATACTGGAAAGAAAAACACTTGCTCCCTAGCCTTTCTCAGCAAATTGTGAAAATATTGGTAGAATTGATGCTCTTTTTCTATGACTAGGAAGAAACAGATAGAAACAAATTGAAATCATCCGCAAAAATCCTTGGAAGAACAACATATATAGACGAAATCATTAAGAAAGCTAAATCCCAGGCATCTGTAGGACCTAGAATCATTTCCACTCAAATTCCTACTACTCTCCCTCAGGAAACAACCTCACCATCTGTAACCCACACCGAGATTCATAGTGAAATGGAAGGATCTGAACTAAGCCTTCAAATTGCCGATCATATAGGTACTGACCCTTCAAGAGAGGGAGGTTCTTGCAACTTATGGGAAGGGGAAGGAGAAACTAGTGGTGCAATAAAAATAGAAGTTCCCAAGCCTAAATCCCCTAAAGGAGTGATCGAGACATAAATAATCAATATCCCAGATCAGGGAAGTGCTGTAAAGTTTCCTCCGCACTCACCTCCCAATCGCCCCAGGATTACTCCTCCAGAACAATAAATTCCAAAATATTAATGACACATATTTAATCAAATGGAAAACAATCAAAACCAGAATCAGAGGTAGACATCAACATTGGAGTATCCCATCATTGATCATGCTGCAAATTCACATATGAAATCCATTCCCTTACAAAGAATCCCCACCTTCCATGGGTTGACCACAAAATATCCTGATACATTCTTATTTGAATTCAATGTCCTATGTAGGGGGTATGACTACAGCACTGACCCTCAGAAATTGAAACTATTTCCCTCTACATTAAAGGAAGCGGCCTTTTGGTAGTTCATGGGGCTAGGTGGTGGAACCACCAATAACTAGGACCAAATGAAGAACATTTTTCTTAATAAATATCAAGACTATTGTCAGGCTCGAGAACAAAAAAATTAAATCTTCATTACGTCTGCAAGGCACAATGAAACATTAGAGGAATACGTAGAAAAATTTCAATACAATTTACAAAGGCCTCCATATACTACACTATCCAAAGACATATTAAAAGATACAATGGTTAAGGGAATGAAATAAGTATGGTTTGAAACACTTAAAATGATGGGAAAAGGGAATATTTCCCAGGAAGGATATGATTATATTAATTCCCTGTGTATTAGCTACTCTAGGGGTAATACGCGTAATAAGCCAAGTCAACGTGACTCAATAAAAAAGGACCTTAAGCAGTTTGGTGGCAACGTAACTAGATCAGAGTTTGGTAATCTCTTGGAAAATTTTAAAACTTAAATTTTGGGTACTTTGACAACACAGATTGATGTCTTACAAGCCAAGCAGAAGTAAGCTATAATAGAATAGAATTTGGCCTTTTTTTACCCACGCTGTCGGAAGAAGCATAGCCAAAGGGTATGCCCCTTGGACATGGTTTAGACCTGTGCCATATGCACTAAGGACCATGCCATGGACCATTGCACTCACTCCTAGGGCTGAAAGAAGTTTTCAAGGAAGCAGAGGAAGAGACAGAACTAGTCTACCTAATGAATCTGCGTCGACAATGGCATGCATGACCAGGTATGCCTCAAGACCTGCCTCATTTCTTTTCCCCTCCACAGTTTAACTAGAAAAACCTTGCAGCAGCTTGGCAAAATCAAAAACCCTTTTCTACTTGGCCAACCCAGTCATTTCCTATACCACCCTAGCCAACACAACCCTCACCAGGGAATAATTGGCCAATATTTCCCTGTTCTCCTCCTTATTGGAAAAATGTTCCATATCAAGCCCAGTGGCCAGCATCCCCTTCTCAAACCACCAATTGGCCTTAGAATTGGCAGTGAGCCCTGGGAATGACCAACCCACAAATGGGAGCAGGGGTCCATAATCAACCTACACTTATAGCTCCATACCTTTTTCAACACAACCCTCAGCCTATCCTACGTCCTCAATTACCAACTCAACCCAATCCTAATCACAATAACATATCGGTTCAGCTAATTCAGATTATACAAGATCCAAACCCTGACACTAAACTGAGGTAATGAAATGAACTAAGGCTGAGATCAGGATGTACTAACTCACCATCAGAAATCACGACCTCACCTCAACCCAAACCTCAGACTTCAACGGAACCTAGCCAAGCAAATATGACGGAAAGAGAGGTAGGACTAGAGAAGGAAACGATTGACCAAGGGAGGCCTGAAGAGGTTAGGGTATCTTCACCTCCATTCCCTGAAAGGCTTACTCTGCCTAGACCTATAGCCTCTCCAGATTTTGACATCCTTGGGGAGTTAAGAAATATTTGTATCGAAATTCCTCTTCTTTAGGCCATACAAGAAATTCCCATCTACGCAAAAAAAATTAAAGAACTGTGTGGGAAAAAGAAGGTAAAAAAGAAAAATATTGTGCCCACCGTTCATGTGTTAGGGATGCTATCTAAATTATTATTGGGTAAGGAACTGCCAGTGAAGTATGAAGACCCAAGAAATCCCATAGTAACTATGTAGATCTCTGGCCACTCCTTTCCAAACAAATTGGTCGACTTAGGGGCGGCCATTAACATTCTAACTATAGGAACTTGCGAAAATATAGGCATATCAGCTTTAGAACCCATGTCCACGTTTCTGGAGCTTTCTGACAGGTCTGTCATCACACCAGAAGGAATAGTGCAGGACATCCTAGTCTCCGTAGACTCATGGGAGTACCCAGTTGATTTCTTAGTTATTAATCCAAAGAACAAGATGGACGGGCACCCATTGATTCTTTGGCGACCTTGGCTGGAGAGAGATCATGCTTACATAGGTTTTCGAACAGGCAGCATGACCATCACTAGAGGATATTTCATAAATAATATCATTATCTACCCTCTTGCCAAACCAAGCTTACCCACAGTAAAAATTCATAAACCTCCATAGGCATATTGGGAACAAAACATCTGCCCACCTCTGACATTAGTGGAAGCTCTTGAATTTAAAGATCAAACTGAAGGAGATGTAATCAATAATTTTCTGAGTCAGCCCCCCACCTCTCGAAATTTAAAATTCCAAATGTTGAAAACAGTCCTCGAAGATGAAGTTCAAGAGGACCACTTGACATACCTTGAGGATCGATATATTCCCACAACCATTGTGCGTAACAACATACACATTGAGATTGAGCCAGGAAAGATCCTGAATATCAATGGAAATTTGGATAGTAACAAAAAGCGAAGGCTCATAAAAGTTCTACAGAAGCATAAAGGGGGATTTTCTTGGGACTACCCAGACATGAAGGGCTTAGACCCCAAGCTTTGCAGCCATCACATTTATACTGATAAGGAAGACCAACCCATTAGACAACCTCAATGAAGGCTGAACCCGCACTTAAAAGATATTGTGAAAGACAAACTACAAAAACTGTTGGATGTAAATTTCATTTATCCTATTTCGGATAGCAAATGGGTCTCCCCTATGGTAGTTGTCCCTAAAAAGAATGGGAAATGGAGAATCTGTGTGGATTAAAGAGAATTGACTAAACCAACATAGAAATACCACTTCCCCCTCCCTTTTATTGACCAGGTCCTTGACACATTGGCAGGGAAACAACTATTCTCCTTTCTTGACGGGTTCAGTGGTGACAACCTTTATGTGCCCATGGGGTACTTTTGCATACAGAGTCTTACCATTTGGGATATGAAATTCCCCCCGTAACTTTTCAAAGAGCCAAAATCAACATTTTTTCTGACTTAATAAATGAGGGACCCGAAATCTATATGGATGACTTCACCCCATATGGTGAGGACTCCGATCAAGCATTAGAAACACTAGAAAAGGTGTTGGAGCGATGTATCGCTACTAGATTATGTTTAAGCAATGAAAAATGTCACATGATGATGACCGAGGGAGTAATCCTAGGCCACTACATCTCGACAGCCGGAGTACAGGTAGATCGAGCAAAAGTAGAGGTAATCCTTCTATTAGCCACACCTTGTACACAAACGGAGGTACGCAGTTTTCTAGGGTATGGAGGATATTATCGCAGATTCATAAATAATTTCTCACAAATAGTTGCACCTTTGTATGGATTAACTGGAAATGTTGAATTCTACCGGACTGATAAATGTGACACTGCTTTTGCAGATTTAAAGAGACTAGTATCGAAAACATAAATTTTGCAAGGGCCTAACTAGAAGCTATCTTTTCACATTTCTTCATATGCATCCGACATAGTAATAGGGGTAGTTCTTGGCCAAAAAGAAGACAAAAAACCCTATGCTATTTATTATATCAGCAAAAACCTCACTCCTACTGAATTAAATCATATAGTCATTGAAAAGGAGTTCCTGGCTGTCATTTATGCTATTAATAAATTGACGTTATATAACATTCTATCAAGTATTCCTATATACTGATCACTTTTCCATTGGATAGTTAGCCAATAAACCAATCACGAATGGTAGAATAACTTGTTGGTTGATGTTATTGCAGGAATTCTATATAAGTATCAAGGACCATCCAGGAAAGAAAAACGTGGTCGTAGAATTCCTGTCAAGGGTTCCAAATATGGATGACACGCTAGCAGTCGATGATCAGTTCCCTAACGAGCATCGGTTTGCGGTAGCGGTAAAAATGCCATGGTATGCAGACATGGAAAATTACTTGGGAGTGGGAAATTTTCCTAGGCATTTAACATCAAGGGTACAAAAACTGATTGTACAACGCAACGCATGGTTCTCCTGGATCGGTGGATACCTCTTCCATACAGGGGCCGACATGCACATATGAAGATGCATCAAATCAGATGAAATCTATGATATCCTACGAGCATGTCATGATGAACCCTGTGGTGGCCATTTCACAGATCAAAGATGGGGCACAAAGTGTTACAATTAGGCTATTATTGGCGTATTATTTTCAAAGATGCGAAAAAATATTTCCAAGCCTATGATAGTTGTCAAAGAATGTGCCACCCGGGCTAGGTAGACGAAATGCCACTACAACCACAATTGGTGATAGAACCATTCGAAAGGTGGGCACTAGACTTCGTTGGACAATTCAATTCACCATCAAACCAGAAAATATACATATTGGTTGCCACATATTACGTAACAAAATGGGTAGAAGCAGTGGCATTATTAAGAGCCAGAGAAGAATCGGTGATTAATTTCCGTTTCGAGCTATTCATACAATATGGTTTTCCACTGGAAGTGATAACCATTTGGGGGGCACAGTTCATGGGTAATAAAATTATAGCCACCCTAAAAAATCACCATATCACCCATAGAGTTATGTCTCGTTACCACCCACAGGCAAACAGGCAGGTCAAGAGCACCAACAAAGTTCTGGAGGCAAATCTTACCAAAATTGTATCAACACATCGCCAGGACTGGGCCACTATATTTCCAGAAGCCTTATGGGCTTATCGCACAACTTGGAGAAACACCACGGGATATTCCCCATATAATTTAGTATTTGGGAGAGAACCTATTTTCCTTATCGAGCTTGAAATTAAAACTCTAAGGATAGCCCAGGAGGTAGGGTTGGACTTAGCAAAAGCCCAGGTTAAAAGCCTCCAACAAATAAATGAGCTAGATGAAATGCGGCTACTAGCTCTGTAGTGCACAATGATCATCCAAAAACAGCGAGCTAAATGGCATCACAACCTTATAAAGAAAAATATATTCCAAAAAGGAGATTGGGCACTCCTCTATGACTCTATATTCCAATATTTTTTGGGAAAATTACAAACAAGGTGGCTTGGTCCATACGAAATCCAAGAAGTACACAACAATGGCACACTCACCTTGACCACCATAGATGGGTCTCGTTCTACATTTCAAGTGAATGGGCATAAAGTGCGGCTATATCACAAACCTCTCACAAAGGATTATTTTTTCCAGCGGGTACAAAATGATCCTACCATCCAAGTTGTGGCTGGAGGGGGTGATAACCCCACAACCTCAAGTACATGAGAGTTTTCTACCCTCATTTGTAAATAATGTATATAATTTCATTACAAATCCTAGTTCTTATTTTGATGTACATTCCTCATGCCTGAAAAGTGTATTATTTTCCTATTTCATTTTTTATTTTGTTGTTCAAACTCTTTGAACGGTTGTTGTTGAATTCAATTGAAAAGTTGCTGGTCAATCGGATTGAAAAACCATTCTTTTTAGGTTTGTATTCTTTTTGTTCAAACTCTTTGAACGAATATTGTTCAATCGGATTGAAAAACTGTGCTTTTTTCATTTTTATTATTGTTGTTCAAACTCTTTGAACGACTGTTGTTCAATCCAATTGAACAACTAATGTTCAATCGGATTGAATAGTCGGATTTTCACATTTTTTCCCTTTGTTGCTCAAATTATTTGAATAGCTACTTTTCAATCCAATTGAACAACTTATGTTCATTCAGATTGAACATCCGTGTTTTTTGTGTCTTTATCCTTGTTGTCCAAATTTTTTGAATGGTTTTGGTTCAATCTAATTGAACAAATATTGTTCAGTCCGATTGACCAGCCTTATTTTTGAATTTTATTCCTTCTTTTATTGATATTCCCCTCGATCCGCACCCTAGCTATGAAATGCATCTTGTAGGAGGAATTGGCAGTGGAAGAAAGGAAGAAAGTAGTAAAAATTACCAATATGATGATTCTTTGACACTATAACCTCTAAATTGGAAGTTTACATTACACATATATGGAATGTGTTATCACAAAATAAAACTTGATAGGCTGCCAATCAAATCAATCTCATGTAACTGTTTCAAACCAATCTTTTGATTGAGGCTTAGCCTCCTCAACCTGAGAGAGCTCTCTCAAGGGTTAATGTTTTTTCATAGAAATATAGATGGCTAACTCTATGTGGTGTAATAAGAAGATAAATGATAGATATTGGTTTTAAATCACATTAGAAAGTGCACATTGGGCTTATGGAGTCAAAATATCTCCAGTAAAACAAAACAATCTACTTAGCATGGAAGTGAAGGCATATCAGATTTCCAGTCCTGAGATACACATGTGAAACTATAAAACACACGTTCAGTTTGTGTATGAAGGAAGTCAGAGCATCAATGGTGAATTATGAGTAACATAAGAAAACACCACTGCAATAGTATAGTAAAAAGATGCCATTAGAATAAGAACACACTAGAATTCTTTATGAATCTTGAGTTGGCTAAGTAGAAAAATCTGTATTAAGCTGAAAACAAGTCACTTACAATAAACACAGTATTTTTGCTAAAAATGTCCAACCCTTAGTATTTCAACTTATTCATATTTTATAGATCATTTACAACATAGGATAAACTTATCCTAAGCTAAATACATTGAATTCATACTTTTTTACACCTTGCCTAACCATATGACATGGTATTTATTACAAAATGGCAGTTGCAAACCTAATGAACAGTCCTATTACAAATAGGATTCAAGCTCCTTAACTATACTCATAAAAACCTTATATAAACTATATTACATCATTTTCCAAATGTATTCCCATAATTTCAAATCCAAATGATAACCTCCAACACTTTATGACCTCAATGATGATCTCCATTAAACTAGGAAATTGTCCCCTGTTTTCTAGGCATAGGATTCTTTGTTCTCTTGAGACACTTTGACTATCATGAACCCATTACTTTGAGCTTATTGGATGTTAGGAACTAAATTAACACCTGTAAAAAACCTCACAAAGTCCCCGTTGTCCAAAACCACCATCAAACTCTTGAAAATAGCAGAAGTAGACATGCACTACGAAAACAACACAGTTTCATAGCGCTTTTCGTAGCGCAGCCTTTTTACCCTTTTACCTTTAAAACTTTGGCTTCTTTCTTCCATATTTATAGTTATATTCACTTAACAAAAATTCCCTAGAAAATTCAGGTCATAATACACACATTTGACTTTCAAAAATTTATAACAAAGGGCGAAAAAAGCTGTGACAACAGTTTCATAGCGCTTTTCACTCTTTTTGCACAGTTTGTGCTACAAAACTACTGAGTGAGCAGTTTTGTCTAGATTTATTCAAAATTCAAACCAAAAATGTGCCAAAATTTTAGAATATTAATAGTTTCATAAAAAAAAACAACCATATGAACTAAAAACACAATTTTCATGAGGTTTATTCTTCAGTTTCCATTTGATTTAGCTTTTGACTTTTTAAATAATTTGTCATTCTGCACCTTTGTTTTTTAGCTCATCTTGATTCATTTTTAGCTGCAGCTCCAGATACTCCACTTGATCTCTTAGTCTTATACTACTCGCTCTTATGTGAGTATTGATTACTCTGACAAAATTTTCTTCCTTGATGGCTGGAACTGTCCATGTGAAAAATTATTCTGTACTGCTTGGAATTTCAGACCTAGAACCAGTTTGGCCTTCCCATACTGCCTTCATTCTTTTGAGCTCTGTTTTCTCAATAATATGGTTTCTGGCTCTCTTTCTCATTATAGTAATCTCTTGATTTGCTAACCTCAATTTCTCCTCAATATGTTGACACTCTGTCATTTCTTCCTTTTCGTTCATTATTCTGTTGGCTGCATGCTCCACCGTTGGTGATGAGAGGTCAACCACCTCCTCATGGACTTTGACTATTTAAATAGTTTCTTGGACCTCCTTTCTTCCTTACTCAAGATTATTAGCATTCCTAGTTAAATTTTTCCTTTCTTGAAAGATAAAGGCTGCATTTTCACCCTCAAATTCAAGTTTCTTTGTTGACTTAACTTTTTTTTTGTTTGTGTTCATCAACTCCAATGAAATCAGCTTGCACAATAGGTGACTCTTCTATATCAATTGCATTAAGGATTTCATCTAAATTTCCATTTATCACTGGGTTGTCCTCTGTACCTGGAACAAGTGTTTTTCCCTTTGATGCCACTACTTGGCTTCTTGTCACTCTTTTGATTTCAGGCTTGCTGGAAATTTTCTTTTGTTTTACCTCTTTGCCACTTTTGACCTCTGTTTTGTAGGTGATGGAGTTGCTGCAACAAGAACTTATGCCTTCTTTGTCCTTTTCTCAACTTATTTCCTTGGTTTAAAATTTACAAACCTCTTTGATTTTGCAACCACAGGCTGACTAGACTCTGCTACTAGTGTTGAAGGAGTTCCTTTAGGTTTAGGGTTTCTAGTTAGGGTTAGGGTTTCAAATTCAAAACCATTAATAAAAAAAAAATAAGACCAATCCCTTCTTATTTTCTGATGCTCATTCAACACCAATAACTTTATCAAACCATGGTGAAACAAAGATGTTTCACAACGATCATACTTGGCTTGTACCTTATCAACCATTTTGGCAAGGCTCCTATGCAAGTAAAAGGGAAAATCTAGTGATATCATACCTGTGAAATGCAGAATCATCTTGAAATGACAAGTATAAACTTTATGGTACCTGACTTCACATGTAAAGTATATTTGAATGTTGAACAACAACTTGGAATATGTGTCTTTGATACAGCTTCTAGGCATTGCATTATTCAGGTTCATATCTGCATACTCAAGTTTCATGAATTCCTTGCATGGTTCCATGTTAAACTTAAAACCTTTAAACCAAATCTCTTACCCCCTTGGTATTTCTGTCACAGAAGCAATAATCTCAGGTGTGACTAGCACATTAAACATCCCAATTTTGGTAGTTGTTCCATTGCAGTGTAAGGAAAATTCTTTAGACACCTGAGTGTGGCAACCTTGCAGCTTTACACAAAATCGAAGATAACCTGTTTTTCTAAAAGCCTCCATCAATGTTTGATCTTCAATTATAGCCTTCATATTTTTAGGCTCATATCTTAAGCAATGTCCCCCTCTATGGAAATTCTTTTCCTCTGCCATGCTTCTTAGAAAAACCTATCAGCTTCTTTTGAATCTATGGAATAGCCTCACTTCATTAGGAAATGAAGAACCTCACTTGAGAATATGGAACATGCTCGCTTGATTATGGAATAGGCTCGCTTAATAATATGGAAGATAGCCTTTGTATAGAACACCCACAGGCTTAGCTTGACTGCTTCAGAGCTTAGACACTCGTATAGAAGGAAATGAAAATGAGAATGACCAAATTAGGAAATATTTTGAATTTAAGGTTTCATCTCATAACTGAATGATGCTTCACTCATTCCCTATCATTATGATGATAACTATGAGACAAGTAAGAACTTTGAATTTGATAACTAACTGACTCACGATACCTCTATCCTATCATTCCCCAACAGATTCTGATAGATCTTGGCATAATTGTCAAGATGGCTAATAAACTGCGCTTTCTTAGCACCCATAGTGTAATTTTTCACAGTTTGCGCTATGAAAGTATCAACGCTTTCGTAGCACAAATCCTGTTTTTTGAACTAGTGGCGCTACGAAATGGAGGATTCTTGGCTAATTGCAGAAATATAACCCGAAACCTTATGGAATGACCCCTAAATGGGAAATTTGTGTATTTTATCATGGAATGGGCCTCTAAAGACTTTATTTGAATTCAATGGTGACCTTTAAACTTATAAAAACTCTAACCTACCCTTAACCAAAACCTAAAATGACTTTCAAACCCATTTTGAGACCATGATAAAAAACTGAGTTGACACAATGACGTTTTGAAAATTTTTAGGTGATAATAGAATGACAGGCTAAGTCATTCCCAGCTCAATTATGTTATCATACAATACATGATCTTATGATGGTATATCTTTGTACACTTTCGAGTAGTATTTCCCTCCAATATGAACAAATAGGAATAAGGAATATTAATTGTATTGGCATTCTTTATACTTCTCTCACCATCCCTAACTCGTAAGAAGTTAATGACCCTCCCTTCATGTATAAAGAATAAATATTATGTTTTCATGCAAATCCTTAAGAGAGGATAGGGGGTCTCATCACGATCCAACCTACCATGATCATAAGGGTTTAACAAGTGACATGCCCAAAATGACCACTACACCAGGGTAATGACCTTCTCATCTACTTCAAGGATAGGAGGTCTCATCACGTGCTAGCTTGATCACTCTGTTACAATCATAGTGAATGGAATTGTGACTATCTAGCCATCACACCAGCATAGTGACCTCCTTATAAATCAAAATTCTTATGTTTCAAAAAGTACTATGCTTACATGAAAATTTTCAAGAGAGGATAGGGGGTCTCATTACGAGCCAACCTACCATTTTCATAGCAGTTTAACAAGTGACATGCCAAAAATGGCCACCACACCAGGGTAATGACCTTATCATCTACTTGAAGGACAGGATGTCTCATCACGAGCTGGCCTGATCACTTTGCTACAACTCTGGTGAATGGCACTATGGTCATCTGGTTATCATACCAGCATGGTGATCTCTCCACAAAATTGGCAGAATAACTACTTTTATGTAAGGACTCTGGCTCTTTTTTTGGGTTAAAACACCAACCCTATTGAGGCTATGAACGTGTGATGGAAGCAGTGGCTCTGCTTATGGTATGAGATTATGTTTCAACAATAGCCAATTACTCTTACATATACCTTGTCTTCAATTCTTCTTCCATAAGCCACTACTCGAATTAGTGATAATTCTAATCTACCACATAAATAACTATAAGGGAGATATGTTTACATATTTTAACCTCAAGATGACAACACCAATCATTACCTATCTTAGTCTTCCTTCCGTCACACTTATGACTAAAGAAGGACATCATATCATCATAATAGTTATATTGTTTTCTCTCCCTTTCTTGTCACTTCACCATGAGATGCATTTATATCAAAACTTACAAATTTTATCTTTACATTATGTACGCTTATAATTACCAAATTACTCCTCATCCCCTGAAACTTGAAAGCCAATATCTTCTCTCTCGCCTACAGGCTATGATTATCGAATCTTGACATTCCCCTCATTAACACTCATGATTGGCCATATCCCTCTTGTACTTGAGGACATGGGTGCCCTTACTTCGGTGGAGGGGGTGTAATTAGTCATAAATAAGAAAGCATGAGAATTTTTGCCACAAATCCCGTTGGATATGTCGATGAGACCGAAGGAGCATCAAAATTAAGGTATGAAGTTACTTGTAGAAGGATGCAATCTCCTTTTCTCTTGCATACTGTATTGATTCGAAACAACAAAACCGAAAGATAACTCAATAAGAAGAAGGAAATAGCTCAGGAAAGCACACCAGCCATGGGAGGACATTCTCTCCGGAACGAACCTTCGAACTTCCAAATTTCAGATGCAGCTAGTGCTATCCTCCAGCAAGCCGGTTGGCTGGCATATTTACACCAATTACAAGGATTTGATATAGAAGTAGCAATTGAGTTTCTACAAAACCTACAAGAGGGCCAAACTAGGCTCAAAGAGGAGCAGGAAAAGGTAAAAAGGGTAGAAGACCAGGTGGATCAAGCAAAAAACAAATCACGACAATTTTTTCTCTGTATTTTGGTGCACTATCATGCAGGGCTCTAGCCACCAACTATTGCTTATTCTTAACAAAACAATATTTGCTGCTGAAAATCAAGGCCATTAGGGCAGGGAAGCCAAAAAATTTCAAAACCATAGAAGAGTTTTTCCACTGCTGCAATGATAAATATGAACATGTCCAATTCCTTTTATGTGAACTTTACATGCATAACTTCTTTCTAGAAAAGGACAAGGACAACAATCCTAGTCCCTTTTTAGGAGATGTCCAGCTCTAGGCCTTCCTCTCGTTCGATAAGAACTAGATTAGGTGGGCCAAAGCCTATAACATCTTCCAAAAGAGAGAACATGGCCTAGACCTGTGGGTCAGTGGAGAGCCCACTATACCCCTACAATTTTTCATCCAACATAAGAATTTCATGCAAAGAAATGGTATAAGGACTAAGTTGGGACCCATCCATAAAGACATTATAGAGAATGGGTGATAATATTTTGAGGACATTCGGGAAGCAGCCCTGGAAGCAGCCAAACAAAGATGGATGGCCTCCACAAACAATGTAAAGAATAGGGAGCCATTTGGCTACCGAAACTTCAAAGCAGTTGCCTCCAGATTCCTCTCATATAGTAACCTAGTCTTCAGCATGGGTCCTGCATGGTTAGGATGTAGATATATATGCCCTCTTATCTGGTACCCCCCTGAGGGCTATAATCATGACTAAGAATTAACATAAGGACACACAAATGTTTCCTTTTCAAGAATTAGATATAAACAGGGTTTCAGAGCATACAAGGAAGAAGTCTACCCTGCCTACTCCTTAACACAGTTGCATATCAACCATATGTTTACACGAGGACCTGCAAATAGGTAAGCGAGGGAGTATGTTGGGCTGGAATTAAGTTATGATTTCACCCTACTTTTACTGATGATTTCACCCTACTTTTACTTCGAATTATCATACATTTTTAGGATTTCTCTCATCTTAATAGTAAAAGAAAGAAGGGTTAATGAAAAATCAGGATAAAGTGACTAACGGTAAGAAGCATGTTTAAAACAATGAGGACTTGACTTGCTTCATCTTTATTTGCAGATAAATGAGACAGCTGAATCGACGATGAACAAAAGACAGCTGATGGACATAGAACATGAATTCATAGTAACCCCGAGGGATGAGTGGAAGGAGGAAAGACGGATCCACGTCCGAAGAACTCAAATTACAGCCACACTCAGTGGGCTGTCGTTTGGAAAATACCATCCCACTACGTGAAAATTCCTTTAAAAGGACCAAGGATGAATTGAATAAGGGAGTTGAATAGGAATTTCCTTCTGTAATGAATGCATCAGGATAGAACTGTTTCATTGTATCCCTGTATTATCCTTCAATTTAATAAAGAGTTTTGATGTTTTGAGAAATCATCTTTTGATTTTTTCATTGCGTTAGAACTTCTAGTGGTTTGGGCCCAGCCCTTGGGATTTTCCCCACTAATTTTCATGGTGTGCGTTAGTTACAGAATTCATGTCCATTTATCTGATGCAGATTGTGAATTACTTTTCTACTCCATAAAATAAAATTACATGAGGTTATAGTTTCTCCTTCATCAGAATAGTTTAGTAGTCGTGCTTTCTGGTTTATGTTAATGCTTTATTGTTGTTAAATGTTTCCATTTCATTTTCTCCCACACCTTTATAGTCGCTTTATGAATGATAGAGTAATTATTGTTCAATGTTATCTATCTTTATGAATTATATTGTTTCCTCAATACAATAAGGCGTCTGGTGGTTGATTCCATACAAAAATATGTCAATTAATTAGTTTGTAAAGAGAATTCCATTGCAAAATTATATAAGTAATTGTTGATTCAGTTTATTCAGATTGTTGTTCAATTCATTAAGGTTGTTGTTCAATTCATCAATATTGTTATTCAATTCCTAATTATGCTGTTCAATCATAGGTTTCTCTCCTTCTGAATTAGACAGAGTAGCTAGTTGCATTATGCCATTTTCACTTCTCCTTGAGTTGATTAAACTTCGAGAATTAGAGAATTCCTTTCATAAGAAACATAGAGTAACTATTTTTCGACCTCACTTTCATATATTGTTCTTACACTCTTGAAATAAGAAGACTTACCCTAGGTTGAAAATTGAATGAGGAGCTTAAAGGTTGCCTATAATAAGCCACCTTTGTGAACCGAAAACATGTTTTCAGGGTCATTCTAGCCTATGCATTTGGCTTCAGTGCATATATTTGAGCATTGTTTTATTGTTCATCCATCTCCAATGATAATAAAAGTCTCACCTATTATGTAAATTCTATGATTGTTCAATCTTTACATGTACATTTTCCTTGTTAGAAATATTGTGTTTGTGTATCCATGCTTTATTCCATTTTGGAATATTACAGTGGTATTAGAGCATGATCTTTGGCTCATCTTGTGGACATTATTGAAAACATAAGAAAAGTAGATAGTAGAGATATACTATAATCGAGGGATTAAGTTTTTCCTCACACTTATTTAGATCTATGAAGGATCTCTCCAAAGAGATAAATGAAACAATAAGAGAAAGGAAACGGGAAACCTCAAGAAGGTTTCAGTATGAAGAAGGTCCTAGTACTTATTTTGAGCAGCAAAGGACACCAGAGAAGAAAACAGCCTCACATTATTCCACTAGATCCACTTTCTTTGCGAAAGAGGACTGGTCTGAATATGATGAAGGCTTGGGGCATGAGACCCTAAGTGAATATATTTATGAATACAAGTCACAACCTAGAGCATTGATGGAGAATATCTCTCTCGAATAGTTTCTTCAACTCAAAGAAGTGAGGAAATCCAGAAGAAGAAATAGAAGAAAGAGGCATAGATTCTTCTTGCCTACATTTGGTGGATCTTCCACAATCACAATGAGGGCTTGGAGGGAATAATTGGCTACCTTCTTTCTGAAATATCCTATATCAGAAATAAAGGTCGTGGATTTTGCAGCATTGCACCTAGAAGGTGAAGAAAGAGATTGGTGTTTCAGTCACTTTTCCCATATGAAAGTGTATGCTTATGAATATTTCATTCAGAGATTGAAGAAGAGGTATGGAAGAAATAAATTAGAGACATCTCACATAGTGACATCTCCCATCATCAAGGAAATAGTTCATGAAGAACCCAAGGAAGATTTCCTCATTATCCCTCAGGAGGAGGAACCTCTACCACCATCAGCTGCTAATGTGCTTACATCAAAAGGGGGATCACTTGCATATTTTCAAGATGGTCTTGAGTTCTTGACATTTGGAGCCCCATGCATTACTCATTAAATTCATGATGAGGAGGATATAGGTACCAATGATGGTACACTTCTAGAAGAGCAAAAATCACTCTTACCAGTAGTTGGGAAGATTATTGCTTCGGTTGGAGGAACTCTTTGGGTCTTGCAAGAGGTTCCCACACATCAGTTAATCGAAGGTATGCAACCACTTTCATCTCATATTGTTTCAATACCTCTTATTGAAACTTATATGGACATGCCATCAGGGCTATTTCATGACTGAGGGTTAGAAAAACATGCTGATTTGGAGCAGCATCATATCACTGCAGAGAGGACCCTTGATGTAATCAAGGAAGGAAGGAGGAACCATCATAGTTTTTCATTGATGAACTACATTAAACCCTTTGAGTTGAAATTTAGAGTTTCAGAAGATGGGATGAGTATGATCCTATGTATAATGTCTGGCTATGTGTTCAGCATTGTGGTTTGCTTTGAGACAGTACATGCATCACTTTTCAGATCTACAACGCTGTTAATGAGTAGCAGTGAGAAGAAGAGGACCCATTCCTTATGGGAGAAATAAAATGGCAGCATCATTCATGAAGCAATGGAGGAGAGGATGATAGATGGTAGAAATCTTAAGATGGGAAATATTTTCCCCTTTCAATATGAATCTTTATCAAAGAGCATCTCACAACTCAAAGAGAAAATTATACCTCCAGCAGATCCAGAACCTTCTTGTTTTGGAGGGCCGTTGATGAGAAAAAATTCTTATGGAGAGATCTCATTGGAGGTGCAATTCAATATGTCATGGAGTGCAAAGTTCTTCATTAGTCTGAGGAGGAGGATGGTATCCTACAAAGGGAGGATACCATGTTTATGTAGAACATCAGTCATCATCCACATTGGGATGAGTGGGTGAGGATGATGAGGAAGGGTTGCAGGACCACTTGTAGATATATGAAATGGGCCATCAAGAAGCTTGGTTACGCTGGTTTCTCTTGGGTGGTTTTTTTTAGTACCCAAAACTCCTACTTCTTTGATCCATGCCTTGAATAACACTCATGTAATGAAGAAGGAGGCATGGTTGCACTGGCTGCTCTTGGGTGAGTATGTTTACCACCCAATAGCTCATACTTCTTTGAGTCATGCCTTCTGTATTAATGATAGAATGCAACAAAAGAAGGCATGTTCACTTTGGTTGTCCTTGAAAGATTTTGGTCATCACATGGGATCTCCTATGTCCATGTGTTTTATATTGTGTAAAACTTGGCATGGCACTCTCATGATGTGTAATAATGGTGTTTGATTTTACTCGGCTGATGTGACATTTGACATGTCTATCAGTATGTTTTTACTCCGTGATGAAAATGAGGAGGAAAGAAGGCATAAACATCTCTTGTTTCTTTGGTTGCTTTTGGGGGATTTTTTCTTGTCCATTTTGCATGGTGGAGAGGGAGAATGGCAACAAGAGGCCCTACTCCGATTGTTACTATTGGGAGAATATGGTTTGACATATTTGTATACCCATATGTCTCTATTTTATCTTTTGCATAATGTTGGAATGATGCTTGGATCCAATAAGCCCAATAGGGATAAGGATGAGGGCATGTCAATGCTCAATCTACTTCATAAAGCATGGGATGAAGAGATGTTTTGTGAGATGGTACTTTTTCTTTGTGAGGAGAACCAGTTTATATTATGTATCTCATGTATTCATGATGATGTTGGATAGCTTATGGTTGTCACTTGGTGCTTCATGGAGAATTAAGGACATCTAATTACACAGTTGGAGGTCATTCTATGCATTTGTAAGAGACAAATGTCAAACCAAACATGCATAGCACATTGCAACAAATGGAGGAGTCCTTCCTTATGTGGATGCCATTTGGAGCGAAATAGATGGATTTGCATCTACTTTTGCAGTTGCTTGAGGTCAAGAAAAATTTTTATGGGGAGGACTATAATATTCCCAAATTTTCACAAGATAATTGGAATATTAGAGTTCTTAATTTTCTTAATTAAGTAAGTAAATAAAGGGTGGAGGGACCCACAATCCTCAAAGATGAAAAACATCCACTTTTGATGTGTGAATGTGGATTAACTAAACATATATCTACATAATGGAGTAGTGGAGCATCTACTAATGTGGACGGCATGAAGATCATGTCTCATTAATGAGATATATGATAGAGTTTGAAGTAGTAAACTGAGATCATGGAGGAAATATAATCTATGATCATAGAGCATTCATGATGAAGTGATGGAGAAAGTATTGAATTTAATGCACACATGATGGAGAGGGTGGACATTACATGTAGACATTATGGAGGACTTCGAGAGACAATGTAGTCAAACATGGAGGATTATGTCGAAATGCACAATGCAGTTTAGAGGTGGGCCAAGGCATGGGAAGGCTCATAAACTATATATTGGAGATGGAGGAAACATATAAGGCGGAATTTAGTTTGTGATTTTATGATTTGTTTAGATCTGGAGTTGTCTTTTGACATTCCATGCACTCTTATAATGTTTAGCCAAGTCTGCAATGTTGTTTAGCATAGGGTGTTCCCGAGCAGGAATCCAACCCTTACCCACTGGTGACTTGTGTGCCAACTCTGGGAAGGTATTCTGAGCTACTATTTCATCATGAGGCATTGGTGCCATATTTTTTCTATTGTATGCAAAACACATACCTTTAGGACTTTCGTTATTTATGAAGATCAGTTTGGGAGGAGAAGATTGTCTTCAATATTTCAGCTAGAGAACCGGTGAAGGACTATCCTTGTCATCTTGAGCTTCAAGATCGGAATTCTTGGAGCCTCATTTCAGATCTAGAATCAGGGTGAAGGTTATTTACCTCCTATCAGCATTAATCCCAACAAGGATTTAGTATTCCATCATTGTAGTTCCAGAGGAGGAAGGAAGTTTCTAGAATTTCAGCTAGTAATCCTGTGAGGGATCATCCCCTGAATTTTCCATCAATTTTTCCATCAGCCTGGAGCCTATTGTATCAAATTTCAGTATGCATTGACTCTCTCCCTCTTGTAAAATGTAGTTTATCCAGCTGTTGTATTTGTAGCAGCTGCATCTTGAAGGAGGAGGAAGAAGAGACAAGATCTCAAGCTCTTAGCTTGGAGATTTGAAGGACGGATCAGCCCTCAAAGCTTAGATCTGGTTGTACATAATTGAAGCCATCATATGATAAGATCTAGCTTCAGATATTCATAACCCAGCTGACTAGGGATCAAACCCCAAGAGGGTAAATTTCCAATCTCATAGATCTGGAATTTCCTTTCTGCGTTATCTTTGGTTACCATCATAGAGCCCACATCGAGAATCTTGGAGTCATCAGAGCTCCAGATTTCTTTAGATCCTCATTTTATTTTTAGCAAGCAGTCGCATGCTCATTATCTACTTAAGGGATATCGTAGTATTTTCTTCCAATAGCTCTCCAGTTACGCAGTGCCTGCTTTGGCATCTTTTCAAGGTCATTCTAGCCTATGTATTTTGCTTGAGTGCATATATTTGAGCACTGTTGTACTGTTTATCCATCTCCAATGATAATAAAAGGCTCACCTATTATGTATTTTCTATGACTTTTCAATATTTACATGTACATTTTCTTTGTTACGCATATTGTGTTTGTCTATCAATGCATTATTCCATTTTGGGATATTACAAAATAGACCAATATTTCTTGGGTTATCTCTTCCAACCCTTTCCTTCCTTCCTTTTTTACCCTCTATGAGTTCTAAAAGAAATAAAAGTATACAATAATTCCAAAAATATACCCCCACCCATCCACTGAGATTCACTTATCTCCAGGAGTGAGACCAAGAACCGTAACTTCCTAAAAGTTAGGTGATTTGTTTAGATAGTTTCCCCAATTTTCCAAGTATTCCTAAGTTTCCATTAAATAAAATATACACATCATAATATATATATATATATATATATATATATATATATATATATATATATATATATATATATATATATATATATATATATATATATATTTGATTTTTTTTCCTTAAATTCCAAGTCGTTAACTATGAAGTTTTTTCTATCAAAATAATGGAGAATAGCTAATACTAAATTTAGGATGACCAGCAATTACCAGGAATAACTAGGTATGTTACATCGTCCCCCCTAGATCATAACACCATCTTCAGTTTTCTATTCTTGTTCCTGAAATAAATGGGGATATTTTTTTTGCATTACACTTTCATCTTCCCAAGTCACCTCTTCCTGGCTAAAGTTCCACCATTACACTTTAACTTGTGTGATAGCTCGTTTTCGAAACATTGTCTCTTTCTGATATAGGATATGTAGGGGCTCTACCATAAATTGTTCGTTCGGATCTATCTGCGTAACATATAGCACATGGTTTAGTTCCTTTAATTACCAGGTTAAGATATTTACTTTAAGTTATATATATTTACCTGTATATCCTGCCTATTTATAACATGACTGGTGTCATATATGTATTTCTTTAATAGTTACACATGAAATACATTATGAAGCCACATATAACTCGGTAACTTAAGTTTGTAGGTAGAGGTACTATTATTTATATAATTTAGAAATGTTCGAGATATTTAGGTGCTAAAACCACCCCATCTCAAGGTGCTTCTTTTGGGTTTCACTTTCACATAAACATGATACCCCACCTAAAAATCCCTGAAGAATCTCTTCTTATTACGTATATTTTTTCTATATTGTGTTGATTTAAAATTTTGTTTTACTTTCTTTACTGCTTAATCTATTTATAGGAGCATATATGGCTTGAGTATCAACCTACTCTCGGGGCTGCCCCAGTTAGTAGGAGTCTTGCATATCCTTCAATATAATACCTCGAAAGGACTCATTTGTAATGACTCATGGTAATTATTATTATATGAAAATTCTACTAAATGGATGTATTCTTCCCATTTTACTGGTTGTTTCATTACATACATACATAACATATCTTCCAACACATGATTTCCCTACTTATTTTATCTGTCAGTGTGACGGTGGTAGGTTGTACTGAATCGAAGCTAAGTGCCTAATCCAGAGAAGAGAGCCTTCCAAAATGAAGATGTAAAAATAAATTCTCTATCGGAAATTATTACCTTGAGTGTTCCATGTAATGGGAATATTTCTCTAAATATATCTACAATATGAACAATATTATATGTATATTTGACAGGGATAAAGTGACCCACTTTGCTCAACTTATCTACTACAACCATGATTGAATCATTTTATTTTTATTTTTTTGGTAACCCAGTTATGAAGTCGAATGTAATCATATCCCATTTACATCCAGATATGGTCAAGGGGTGAAGTAGATAGGTTGGGTGCTGGTGTTCCACTTTTACTTGCTGAAATTCCAAGCATTTGACCAAGAATTCCATAATATCTCTTCTCATTCTAGGCCAATGTTTTATTTTTTACAAAAGAAAATAATTTATGATATCCACGATGAGAAACATATGGTTTTCGGTAGAATTCATCGAGTAAAAACTACTTAATTGTTGTTTGATTAGGAACATAAATTCTTCCTTTAAAAATGAGAAAACCATTTTCGTTTATTTCAAAACCATTTTTTCCTTGAACATCTTTGGTTTGTTTACTTTGCTGCCACCAAAATGTATATTCCGGAACTTTATTGGTTGCTTCCTTGATTTTCTTTGAAAGGTCAAATTTAGGTTAACTAAATGTGACTTTGTAAACATGTTGCAAGTTTCTTCTTAACACATTAGCCACAATATTTTCTTTACCCTTCAAATGATTAATGTCGGAGTCAAAGTCTCTTAGAGAAATAATCCATATAACTTGATGAGTATTTAGATTAGGTTGTTTAAAGAAACTAGTTAAACTGCTATGGTCCGTCATAAGTAGAAACCTCTTGCCTAATAAAAAATGCCTCCAAATTGTAAGGGCTTGTACAACTGCAGTTAGTTTCAAATCATAGATTGAATATCTTTGCTCATTCTCCTTAAATTTATGAGATCCATAGGCTACTACTCTTTCTTGTTGCATCAGTACCCCTCCTACCCCTTCTTGAAAAGAGTTAGTGCATGCTATGAACTCTTTCTCTGTGTCTGCAATTTTTAGTACAGTGACCATTTTCAATATGTGTTTCAACTCCTCCAAACTCTGTTGGAAAGAAATATTCCATCTAAACACCCTTCCTTTTTTCTTGTAGTGAGCTTATAGGATAAGTAATTTTGGAAAAAAATTCTATAAAACGACGATAATAGCTAACTAAAACCATAAAGAACCCGATGTTTTCCATGTTCTTTAGCCCGAGCCAATCCATAATAGTTCTAATATTCTTCGGGTCAACTACTAGACCCTTCAAAGAAATGACATGCCCAAGATATTGAACCAAGTATTTGAAGAAATAACACTTGCTAACCTTAGTATAGAATTGATTTTCTCTTGCTAAATTTAGTATGGGTGTACAACATGAACCTAAGGTGTTCTCTATGGTCTTCGAAATTTATTGAATAAGTAAAAATATTTTCAATGAAAATTAATAAAAACTTATACAGATATGAGTGAAAGATATCTTTCATTAAACTCATAAAGGTGGTTGGGCTGTTATTGAGGCCAAAGTGAGGCGCAATGAATTCATAATGACCATAACAAGTTCTCAAGGTTTTTTTAATGATGTCTCGCTCTTTTATTCTTATCTGATTGTATCCAAAGTGTAAGTCTATATTTGAAAATACCATACCTCCTTTTACTTGGTGAAACAAATAATCAATTCTGTCCAAAGGGTACTTATTTTTTCTATTTAATATGTTAAAATTCCTATAGTCGACACATAAATGTAAGGTGCCATAATTCTTCTTTACAAAAAACACTCGGCAACCCCATGGCCATACGCTCGGCCAAATATATCCTTTATTAGGAAATTATTATAGTTGTAACTTTAACTACATTAATTCGGAGATAATCCTATGGCAAGGGGTTTCTGACATCGCAGTTTCCCCTTGAACAAAGATATATTGTGAAATCGATGTCCCATTTGGGTGGAAGTCTTGAAATTTCTTCTGAAAACACATCAAAAAATCTTGTATCACTGTTATTTTCTTGAGGGAAGTTACTTTACCTTTATATTTGGTGTATCCAACTTGGACAACACAAATTTGGAATTCGTTACGCATACATTTTCCTGACTTATTTGATGTAATTGGTCACAATTTTATGATTCTTTTAACTCCATGAATCTCTTGTCTACAACCTTCATTGGTGAGGAATGTGATAGAATTTAATCTACAATTCACTACCAGCTAGTGCTTCTCCAACCAATCCATTCAAATAAGCACAACATACAATCCCTGTGGTAGCATATTTAAGGTTACCTTAATTTTTATACTAGGAAATCCTCCACCTTATCAATTACTTTCTGTTTTGCGCTTCTAGGAAATTGAACCAACCAAGCACTCTTATAATTAACACTTTGAAATTGACGCAATTCAACTAATTTTGGATGCATATAAATTAAACTTGCATCGGTGTTTAATAAAACAGAGACATGGTGGTCAACTAGCTTACTTTCAAAATTCACCATGGTGGGCTAGTATTCATCCTGGTTTTCTTCCAATGTGGCATTTATTCACGGAATATTCCTTGCTAGATCTCCCACTATATAAGCTTCCTGAATTTTGGCAGTTAGTTTTTTCTTGAAATTATGAGGGTATTTTTTATAGTAATGAGGCTCCCCACAGCGCCAACATTACAAGTGGGGCTTTTGTGTTTTATATGGGTTTGGTTTACTGGATGCATCTGTATGTCTGTTTACGTTTAGTGCTATCGTTTTCTGTTGATTTTTCCCTCAAATTTCATTAAACATACCTTTATGTGGATTTTTTCTTCTTGCTAGTTTAGTACCTTTAAAATTATGAGAACTCTTTTTCCCATTTTATTTGATCAACCTCTACCATTTTCCCCCTTTTTCTTCAATTTTTGTTAATAGATGTGAGCATTTTAAGTGGCTTCATCCATCGTCCTTTGGTTGTCAAATTCCAACCTCTCCTTCATAAAATCTAGTAAACTACTGATAAAACATTTTAATTTAACTTTTTTCCTCCCGAATATAAGGAACATACCTTAATAATGAAGTAAATTTTCCTACAAATTCATCCATATTTAGTTGACCGAACCTCAAGTCATGAAACTCCTTAGCTTTCTCATCATAAAATCACTTTTTCAAATACTTGTTCTTGAAGTGTTTTTGGAAACGATCCCACGTTAACTGTTGCTCATCAATTTATCGAATCGTCTTGATTGCATCCCACCATAAAGTAGATTTATTCTTCAACTGATATATACCTAATTGTGCTTTAAGGTTTTCATCGTATTCGTAAATCTAGAAATATTTATTCATGTTAATCAGCTAAGCTTCGACAACTTCTTCTGCTGCACCATCAAATGTTGGGGGTTTAATTTTCTTGAGCTCCCCTTGTAATTCCAATTTTTGCATTTTGGTTTTTCTAGGTGACACATTTTTAGATTGTTATTCATTTTCTATTTGGTTTCCCTCTAGGTTGGAATGTCCTTCCACTTTCGGTTAATATTTTTCTCGGACTTCATCTTCTGGGCTAGGATTTGGATTCCTCTCATTTTTTCTATCCGACGAGATATTCAAGATCATTTCTTGTGTGATTCTTAACATCTTTTTATATTCCCTTAAATTAATCATCTCCTCTCATAACTGCTAAATTGTTTCCAACAATAGAGAATTGGTGTTACGAGTGGTTTCCCTCAACTGGACGCACATTTCGGGGTTGGATTCGATTTGGCATTCCTTCCCAACTCAAATTGCTGGTCTTCCAGATGGAGTGGCTCCTACTCCTCTCTGAATAATGTTTTGATTCATCTGTGTATCGCATACACTTTGTTATTTCTATTTGCCCAGACAAGCCTCAACTTGTAACCTTGGCTACGATACTAATTGTAACATGTAACCATTATCAATAAGACCCATAATAATAAAAATTTACAAACCTAACGTTACTGCAAAAGTAAAATAAAATATTAAAACAAACCATTAAAATATTGGTGATTTCATTTTTAAAAATCCTGATCTCTTTAATCACTAAACATTACCCACATACCAATTCCAACCATAAATTTAATATCACATACAACTACTTTACTTTAAATAACATAAATATGCATTAAGAATTGCTCCGTGGTATAACAATGTCGATATGCATGGAAGTGGGTACTAATAGGTCTTGGGAAATATTTTTTGACATAAACTTTTTAAATTTTAATGTTCACGGTGCATAAACTTATGGTATAACCACTCAACATATAACCACCAGCTTGGTTAGCAGAGTTTAGAAGGATCAACACTATCTTATAGGTTCTACGGTTTACAATTGTTCCACATTGCGTTGGGATTGAAGCATCTGGAGGATTAGATGACTGTTATTGTATTTTTACATCTTTGATACAGATTAATTCTTGTAAGATCAATGAATCTAGTGGATTGGGACACTGTTAGGGTATACTCCATAACCAAACCCTTGTTCTCGACCTCATTTCCTTCATCCGACAATTGGTCTGCAACCCAGAGCTCCTCCACAATTCGTTTTTCATCGCTATAGGTACTAGAAGTTATTATTCCTCCTTACTCCATAGGAGCAAGTTACAAATCTATAGGTTTACTCATTATTCTCCTAGTTCTGCATATGTATCCAATGAAAAAAGCTCTCATTACTGCTCCTTCTTTGGGTACACAATAGAATGAGCACTTCTTCCAGGGTTTGCTGCAACAAATACCAGGGTACTCCAATGTCTTATTTAAATCTAGAAAACCCTCGAAATACTCTCCTTCAGGTATTGGTTCTATGTACCTGAGTCCCCTCTTCTATTTATCATATAAGATAGTTTTATTCAGATTTATACCTAACCTCTCAGTATTTGTGTGTAGGTATGGCCATTTGTCCCTACATTTCGTTCATTTTCTCTGACTCCGGGTTTTTCGAAAGCACCATTGATAACCATGTATTTAAACTTGTTTTCTCCAAGTTACAAGCTGGTTTCCATCATATTGTGACCATGGCCTTCAACCATTTATTGTAGGGTTACTACAAAGTTATCATTATTAAATATGTAGAATTTTAGGGCTGGTTCTAGATCATGTTTTTGAGTCCTTGTAAGGGATTCTAGCTCCATAAACTGGTTCTGTCAAGCTCCTGAAGCTCATAGCCATACTTATTAAACGTGGGTTTGTTCTAATTACGACTATGCTAATATAAAGTAAGTATGGTTTCACTTTGTTACTTGAATGAAGTTTTTTCCATTAATGGCACACTATTTTTTCTTTCAAATTTTATCTATGTGGACTGCAACGTTACATGATTAATATATTATTCCAGGTTTTGGGTTTTTTTTAACATAATGAATGATCATTCTAGATTTTAAACTGATATGATGTAAATATTGGAAGTATGTTTACTCATAGTTAAGGTCTAATATGAAATTGTTCTATGGAACTGTAGCCATTCCTTTTTCTTATAGCATGCACGTAAGTTAAAGTTATAATCTCTGCACTTTCTTTATAGTTATAATATGATCATATGCTCAAGGTCTAATTTGGTAGACATTCTGTATTTTTTATACCTTTTTCTGTATTTATTTTATAATTTCACATTAAATTTAGCCAATTATTAGTCTCGAGTAATGGGTACTATGCTGTTTGGTGCTCCCTTGGCCCATGAGATTCTTTACAGGTGATAGGCAAGGAATTTTATAGCCTCAGAATCTGTGTTAGGTCGATCTAAACTAGCCTTACATAATCAATTTCTTAACCTTTCTGCAATGAGTTGTTTTTCTGAATATTGACTCTATGTGTAATGCATCATTTTTATATTTTTGAATAATGTAGTAAAATCTTCTCCTATTGGCTTGTTATTTTCACATGCACACAAAACCATTTTTTTTCTAATTTTGTATAAGAACTCCTATCAAATTTTCATATTTTTCTATATTTAAAATGTAACCATAATAATTTAGTCATAAAACCATTATTAGGGAAAATATACTTATCTAAATAAACTTAAACAGTCGAGGAACTCTCTCAGGAACAATGCTCTCCTCCCTTCATGTGAGACCAAAAATTACGTTTGTGTCTCCCCTCGAGCCACTGAACATACTAAAAATTTTTGTGCCAATACCGTTTCAGGTATAATTTCTAGGCATCATGACTTTCCCTAGAAGTCCAGCCTCAGAACTTCCAGAATTATGTCTGACAATGTGGAATTCCACTGGTACTAGACTAGCTTGGGAATCCTACTTCTCAGTAATTCTATATGCAATCTTAGCAATAGGACAGTATTTCTCGGTTATCTCTTCCAACCTTGTCCTTCCTTTGTTTTTTACCCTATCTGAGTTCAAATAGAAATAGAAGTATACAATAATGCCAAAAAGAGACCCTCGCCCCTCCATTAAGGTTCACTTATCTCCAGGAATGAGACGAAGAACTGTAACTGCCATAACTTCCTGGAAGTTAGGTGATTTGTTTAGAGATTTCCCCCAAAGTTCCAAGTCTCCCTAAGTTTCCCTTGAATTAAATATACACGTCATAATATATATTTATTCCAAATATCTTATTTAACTTCCAAATCATTAACTATGAAGTTTTGTCTATCGAAATAATGGACAATAGTTCACAAGAAATTTAAAATGACCAGCAATTACCAGGATTAATTAAGGATGTCACATCTAAAGGAATTTTTCAAATAAATTTTAATTATTTTTTTCAATATTTCAAACTGAAATGGTTTTTATGAAGACCTTATTTGCCATGTCGAAAGGGTTTTTCTCACTAATTTTTCATTATGGTTTTAAATTTTGTACAATACATGGTTTTTATTTCAAAATTGGATTATTTTAGAGATAAATTAGGATTTTTGGATGAAACCCTGCACCTCATTCTTTGATTCAATGATGGATATTCTATTGACAATGAATTAATATTTTCGGGTGAAACCCTGTACCCCATTCTTTGATTCAATCATGAATACCATGTTAACTATAAAATAGATTCAATGATGGATATCATGTTCACTATAAATTGGGATTTTGCGGTCAAACCCTGAGCCCCATTCCTTAAAATGATGGATATTTTTATCAACATAAAATAGGATTTTGTGGGTGATACCCTAAACCACATTCTTTGATTCAATCATGGAATTCTTGTTCATGGTTTAGATATGGTTGGACTTTCAAATTTGTTTTGGTTTTTTAAGTTTATATAAATTTCATACTTCTTCATTTTTGGGTCTACATTCTCTCACAATCATTGACAAAATTTTTTTTAAACATTATTCCAATTTTTTTTTCATCATAAAAGTTGTACTATTAAAATAACAATGTATTCAATAAAATCAATATAAAAGTTTTTTCCTTTATAAAATTTGTATTATTAGTTTGTGTTTCGCTAGTGACTATATCATTCTCCTCATGGTCAAAGTTTGACTCTCTATTATTTTGTTGGCTTTTTGCAATTTTAACCAAAGTTTAAGGAAATTTTAAATATTTTTATTTTTCTATAAATTCAAAAATATTTTTCTAATTTTCTTGAAAAATTATTTCTAATTTTCGATTGGTTTAGCAACTTCTGATGGGACATAATTCCCTTAGTGGAGACCATTTTATTTTTAGTATTTTTCAATGCTACGTGGAAAAAATTTAATACTTGGGGGAGGGTGGGGGTGGGAGTGGGAGAGGTGAATCAATAATAATGCCAATTTTAACTTTTATGTAATTTTTTTCATTCAAACTTGGAAATCATCCATATAATAATCAACAACATATCATGTGGCAGAAACGTGAAATCAACACATAAACACACATCATGAGAAACATGCACATTAAAAACATAAGTTTAAAGTCGAAACCCTTATGGGAAAAAACCACCAAAGCTTGTTGTTATTATTGATGTAAAAATAATAGCGCCTACTCTATTACATCAATCATTTTGTGAGCCACAAGTCATAGGAAGCATCAAATCCCTTGAATTGTTTGCTAGCACCAACTAGAAATAATCACCAAATCCCTCCTTTTGTAGACACATGGTCCGCCTACCACAACAATGATCTGAAGCACCAACTTCATGTATTTGTTGCAATAACCAAATTGCATCTCCTTGGATTTATGTAAGCACCAAGTTGCAGGAGGCACATATCCCCCAGCCTTCTTAGAAATACACTAGAGATGGAAGCACAACCTTCCTGGAGGCAAGATCCAACCAACACTGAAATAAAAATTACTGCTCACTATAATTTGCAGCCTCTCTACCTATTTTCAGCTATGTTATCCTAAATGACCTTTTGGTGTGCACAACACTCTATCCTCCGCTTAGTCTACAAAAAATCCTTGTTTAGCTCGACATCAATCACTCATCATAGCTCTCTTAGCACTCCATCCAAACCAAAACATCATTCAGTTCTCGAACCTATTCTCTCAACAACATGCATTCAACACTCTACCTTCTTCTTCTGCACAAGAAATTTCAGCCTCTTTCCTCTGCATAAGCACTCTCAGGATCTTCTTTGCAACACACGTTCACTCGGCCTCTCACACAATAGTAGAGGCTCTCTCGGGGTCTATTTCCTTTGAATAGGAACTCTCAACCTCTCTCTGTAGAACATGATCACTTTTCCTCACACATTAGTGCACAAACACCCACATATATCTCCACACAACTCATTAGAAACAATGCTTCTTCCCCCCACATTTCTCAACTGTAATCCTGGGTTTTGTTTCACTAAAAAAGAGTGATTGATGTTCTCTCTATCAGCCATCACTACATTATGAGAGTGTACCTATGCATGGCTTCTGCATTCTATTGTTATATCATTGCTTGAATTCTTGCATTGTGATCAATGCTTTCACTGTCATCTATCACTCTTCCATTCACACTTCCCGAGTGTACCTCTGCATCAATTATCCATCATGATGTTGCTTCTAATACATAGGCACTGCAACTTCATTCATCACATATAATGGGATCTATTCTCTCACTCATTTTTTCTACATTAAACATGAGGATGTGCACTTAAGTGTTCCGATGTTGAGACATAAATCCTTAGTCAACCTGCACACTCCAACAAGGCTCTTAATATTTCTATTAATACATACCTTGTCACTAAGGCTCTGAGATTTATTTAATTCAATGAAGTGTGCATTTAAGACCAAGGATATCATGTCTCAACACATGACATATTCCTTTAAATCATGTTGTGTAATCATGGTCTTATCTTTCCTGACCTAGTGATCTCTCTAGTCATTGTCACTCCTATTACACCGACCATACTATGCGCATTTAGTCTTTAGCTGCCATCCCATTCATCGTCCATACTCCTATGTGTTGCAATTTTGGATCCTAATATCTCGTGAGATTATTAAGGAGATGTTACAAAATCATGATATTCTGAGCCAAGCCTTTAGGACCTTTTTCTTTTCCTCTTGTTGTTTTTCCACCTCAGGATCGAGTGTTGTGACTAGAGACATAAGAATTAGGTGCTAAGCCATTCAGGATACTGTTAGGGGCCTATATACTTCTGTTATTGCTCTCTTCCTTAGTTCCTTGGGCTCCATGACCAAACACCAACACATCAATGCTCCCAGATATCAAAAATTTTCGCCAAATTATAATTATAGAGGAGTTACGAAATTCTGACCTCTGAAATACTTCCAAAGTTGTGTCAACATAACACTTAGGTTGTAAGCTCTTATTCATTCACTTGGTTCCTTGGGTACCCACAACCAAACACAATTCAAAATCAGATCTTCCTAGTATCATAACTTTCTCATAATTTAATTAAGGAGGAGTTATGAAAACTACGACATTCAAAATACACTTCTCGAATGAAATCATGCTCTCATTATCAGCTACACATGGCTTCTCCATAGTGGTAAAACATGTCACCAATATTTTCCCCATTAGGCCACCTAATAATGCTGAATTTTACCGCCACATTTTTCTCCGTAAAACCATGTCATGCCAATGTCATATGCCACCATCAGCTCTTGAGGACCAACCAAATACTTCCATGTTTCTTATCTGAGGAGAGAGAAAGGGTCCTTGGTTATTTGGTTTTAGAAATGAATTTATTTATCAATCCCTTCTCCCCACAACCCTTAGTGCTTTAAAATGGACTCATTAAGTAAGAACTTATGAAATCCAAAAGTTCTGAGGTTTTGAGGGGTTCTGATACTTCGTCCTTCTGAGGTCCTGAAGTTTCGTGGGGTTTGAGACTTTACATGATTCCCTAGCTCCATGTTATCTCGGGTTTATTTTAAATAAACCTCCAGGTACTAAGACTTTTAGCCTACTCATTTAGTTCTGAGGTTTTTACTTTCAACCTGCTTTTCTCATTGTGAGGTTTCTATATTCCAAACTTCTGACACCCCAAGCTTCCAACTCTATGAGGTATTGATATTATGACCTTCCAGAATTTCTACCTTTTTTGGTCATAACTTTGAAAATCAATAAATTTTGATCCCAAGATCCATTTCTGGACTTCCACATACCACTGGAAATATGTTTTAGAGCACTAACCAACTGTTATAATTGCAAGATTATATGAGCTGATATCTTAAGGCAGAAACTACTCCAAATTCTTGGACTCCGAACTATCATATCCATGATTTTATCGCTTTTATAATAATCCTACTACTATGGTGATTCTCTACCACATACTGCAAGAACAATAGGACTCATCCTGATATTGACACACAAAGCATATCAATGCTATCATCTACTGCTATCATAACTATCCTAGTGAGTATCAATGTTGTCTTGCCTAGTGATCATGCTAGCACATACATCCAGAAAAATATGGTTGACATCAAATGCAACAAACTTGCTAACTATCAAACAATACAAACTTCCCAACTTTATCTCGTAGCATTATTGTTCACATCAACGCCAACATACTATCCTTCACTAGAAAAACAGATAATTCCAATTGTCCAACAATCAACCCCTTTGGTATTTATGACAACACCTCTTCACTTCTCCACATTGATGGTTAATCCTGATGATGCTTCCACGCATCTCCTTACATGATCCACTAATGGATTTATTTCATTTTATTTAGCCATCACAACTTTCTCTCTAGTAATATTCTCTCCCCCTTTGACACCAATGGAAAATGGATACAAACTAATTCTTCTCCCTGATGCAATCATTGATTATCAATGACAAGGGACTAGTTGTTGTTGTGCATTATGCTCTGTAGACTTATCTTCAAGGGTTAATAGCTTCTTCTACTCTATAAAATGAACATATGTGATATTCCCCCCTGAGCATATACTGCCTCTTATTTGACTTTCTCCAGTTTTGAATGCTTTAGGCTGCTGGTTGAATTCTCTCCCTTTAACTACATATTTTATACAACCTAAAGGAAATGGATACCATTTAAAACTACTCATGTTATGGATGATGGTGCACATACCAATCATTAATGATGCATTGAGCTTGATATTCATTGTTTCTACTGCTTCTTCATCTACGCTCACAACTCTTGAGTATCTAAGTTAATCAACTCTGCTCCTCTTGAGATCGTGCTACTTGAAATATGGATTGCTACTTCAATAATAGAAATTTCACCAAAAAGGATGATAGAAATTGGATACTATTACCAGGAAAACTCTCGTAGTTCATTTCAGAAAGAAATTCCCATTTCCACAAAAAGGTTGATCCATATGAACCTAGAGCACTGATTGACATAGTGATACCAATTGAAAGCTAAAGAACATTCAAATATTATACCTATTGTGTTTCATGAACACAATACTAATAGGTAAAATAAAATTCACAAATTATTAAAATGGAAAAACGGTATTTCACCGAATATGTAAACCTTTCATTTCCCGAGAAATATTTCTTCCCAAGTCTGAAAATTGTTGCCTACTACTACTAAATAAATACTATCCCCTTAAGCCAACTCTCTCTGATATCATGCAACGACTTCTTTGCATCTGTGTGGGGACTGATCTTGTCGACATGACTTGAGTGTGGTATTCATGTCATTCCACAATTCTGTTGCATCCCATATTATTTAAAAAAAATAAAATGTTGTTGTGTAGTACCCCTAAACTCATGTTGGCTACACTTCTTCTCTCTCCTTCAATGTAGATACATTTTAAATAAAAAAACAAATTGCTATAATCAGCAAGGGAACATGACCATACCTTCAATAATCATATGCAACTCTCTATTTTTACATTGTAGATTACTACATCTGACTTATTTGGCCTCCCTTGAGGCCATTCTATTATTTTCCCAAAGAGAAATGAAGGATATACTCCCCCTAAGTATATCACCCTCCTTCTTCTTTCACACTTTCAATGGCCGAGTCCTGATAGAAGAATTACTTTCCACCTTCTTCTTTTCCCTTTTTTGGGATCTATCTCTAGTTTGAAAGGCTTGAGGGAATTTTCCCTTCAACTCATATTTCTTCACCCAAACCAACTTGCTTCCATTTTTCTTTGTTTACAAGAAAATGTCAATTGGGTTATTTTTGCGCCCTTTCATCACCTGAAGATTGCACTGATTATATCTTGCGATTACATAGGGCCTCATTCCTCCTTTATCTTGTAATTCCTTTTGATACTGAGTGCTGAAGAAAAAATCATAATCCTTTGATCTTTTGTTCATTTTTGTATTCGAAGCCTAAGAAGAAATATTTGCATGCATATGCTGAGAAGCATGTTTTTTCTTCTGATACCTGCATATTTCTCTCCTTGTGCCCAATATTTCCACAATTATGGCATCTGACATAGCATAGGAATGGGGCAGAAGAGTTACTATTATTGACAAAATTATTCTCAAAACTTCTATCAATGCCAACATGCTTACTCTTGGCCACTTTGTGCATTTTTGTGTTTTTTCTACCCAACATATCTTTTTTTCTTGCATGCCATATACAATATATTGATTTATGTCTAAAGTTATTGCAAGAAGAAAAATAACCATGAAAAGGATTTTCATGATAGAAGTTACCTTTTCTTTGAAGTCTTTTTCCTTGAGGGGGAAAGGACTCTCGTTGGTTCTTTATGTGTCTTCTATGACAATTTTAATTGTTTCCTTGCACCCTTTCGTTCTATTGGATAGCTCTCTTTTTTTGCTGACCTCGTTGTTGTTTCTTAACATTTTTTTGTCGCCTTTTCTTCTCTTGATGTTCCTCTTGTCTAAAAAATTCCTTTCATTTGTTATTATTGGAACCTCCAACCACCCATACATGGGTGGTTGACCTTTCAACCTTTCAACCTTTCCCTCCTTAGATCTTGGTTCTTCTTTGAAAACCAAAGTAGCCTTGATGAGAGGGGAACTTTGCTTGGAAAGAATCTCATCTTAGACTTTATTTGTCTCCCCAAACTTCTGATGTTGAGAAAATTATTTATTTTTTCTTTTCTATATCATGTATCAATGAGAATACTTCAAATCACAGTCTCTCATAGTGAGATTGTCTTTCATCTAGGTGAATGGTTATCCTTCCGTTCAATCTGCTAGCCTCTTCTTGTTTATCGTTTGGGTCAATTATTGTTTTTCTCAACTTCCCATTCTCAAGCTCATAATCGTGCAACTTCTCCTTTTTCTTGAGATTTTATTTTGATAGATCTTTAATCTATTTTAGAGAAGAGATAAAATTCTTCCTAAAATATATCATTTCATATATCCTTTTATTCGCTATCAGAGGTGCTGCATGAGCCACCATGGAGATCTAAAATCATCTCTCTGTCCATGGAATCTTCCACATGTCTAAGGATTATTCCATATCCATCACTTCCAGTGATATCCCTATTCTATTCACGAGATGTACTCTCTTATTATTCAAAGGATCCCTCATTTTCTATCGCTACTAAATTGGGTCTATCTTCATTAATACCAAATGCACCTATATCATTACATTTATCACAAAGTAACATCATACCTTCAGATTAACTTGGCCTCTCATCCAGGTATTATTCTTCACCATACTTGTAGTGAAGATGCAGAATTTTGTCACAGGAAGAGATATCTTCAATATTTTGAGAATATTTCCTTTTATATGCCTTCTCATTTTTCTTCCTTTTCATCTTATCACCACCAACTAAATATTTTGGTCCACTATTTGATCAACATGTTTCTTCAGCCTTTTCTTGAGCCAAATTGTATTATTTTCGATACATACATTGTAATTTTTCTAGAATTTCCTTTGTTGTCTCACAATGCTACTTTCTCAACATCTCGCTTAGGAAACCCTTTCATGAAAATCTCCTTGACTTCTTCATTATTCTCACTCTTTTATCCATTCAATACCCATACATCAACATCAAAATCCATTAAATAGGATTCCATTCTAACCTTCCATAGTACATATTGTGATATAAAAAATGTAACTCCTTATGTAAGACAAGTTATATTAGCCATTGTTTCCCTTTGATATACATTCAAGCGGTTAAGTTGTTCTTGAAGTAACTTTATTGTGATACTAATTTGTGGAAGAGAATTTAATACTAAGAAAAGGGGGTGAAACAGTGTTAAGGCTAATTTTAACTTTTATGCCAATTTATATTTCATTAAAACTTGGAAACTTCCCATATAATCATCAACAACATATCATGTGGAATCAATATGAAATCAAAAAATAAACACACATCATGAACAACATGCACATTGGACATAGAGGTTTAATGTGGAAACCCTCCCAGGAAAAAAACCACCAAAGCTTGTTATTGTTATTGATGTAAGACTAAGATAACCTACTCTATTACATATATATTTTTGTGAGCCACCACTCACAAGAAGCACCAAATACCTTTCATTTTTTGCTAGCACCCACTAGTAGGAAGCGCCAACTCTTGCCTTTTACAAAAACATGATTAGCTTACTAGAAGCCCCATCTAAAGCACCAAATTCATGGATTTGATACAAGAACCAAATTGTAGATGCTTGGATTTATGCAAGCACCAACTTTCAGGAGGAACCAACCCCCAAGCCTTCTCGAACATCGACTACAGATAGAAGCTCAAAATTCCTCTATGTAGGCTTCAACCCACACACAAAAGAGAACTTACTACTCACTGTAATTGGAAACCTCTCTTCCTATTTTCAGCTATGCTCTCCTCGACAACCTTCTGGCCCATGGAGCACTATATCCTCTACATAATTTTCAATATCTCATTGTTCCTCTCAACAATAGTCACTCATCACAACTCTCTGAACACTCTATCCACATCAAAACGTCATACTCTTCTTATCCCTATACACTCAACAACATATATTCAAGACTCAACCTTCTTCTTTTGTACAAGAAATTTCAGCCTCTTTCCTCTGCATAGGAACTCTTGTCATCTTCTTTGTACCACAGGCTCAGTCAACCTCTCAAATAGTAGCATAGGATCTCTAGGGGTCTCTTTCCTATACATACACTCTCTTAACCTCTCTTTGAAAACTAGACTCATTTTTTCTCACACAAAAATGCACACACAACCAGAAATCTCTCCACATCGCTCATTGGAAACAATGTTGCTTCCCCCCACATTGTGCAACTGCAATCTTGGGTTATATTTCACTGAACATACTGATCGATGTTGTCTCTATCAGTCATCATTACACAATCAAAGTCTACCTATGCATGTATTCTCCATTCTATTGTTGCATCTCATTGCTTGAATTCTACCGTTGTGATCAATGGTGTCTATTTTATCCATTACTCTCTCATTAAAACTTCCCGAGTGTAACTCTACATGTGTTTTACGTCATGTGGTTGAATCTAATACATATTCACTGCAAATTCATTAATCACTTATAATGGGATATTTTATCTCACTCATTGTTGATGCATTAAACATGAGGATGGGTTCCTCAGTGTTCCCATTTTGAGACATGAATCCTGAGTAAACCCCCACACTCCAACAAGTCTCTTTATCTTTTTGTGAAAAAATTATCATGTCCCTAAGACTCTTATATTTATTTAATTAAATGAAGCATGCATGCAATTTCAGGGATTATATGTCTCATAAAATGATAGACTCCTTTAAATTATCTTGTGAAATCGTGGTCCTTACTTCCTTGAGCGAGCGATTGCTGCTATCACCATTGCTCCTGCAGCACCAACCTTAATATGCACATTTACCCTTTAGGTTCTCACTCATTTATCCTTGATACTCCTATTTTTTGAAATTTTGAAGATCGATATTTCGTAAAATTTCTAAGGAGATGTCACAAAATCATGACATTTTGAGCCTAGCCTTTAGCCCATTTTTCTTTTTCTCTTGCTATTTTTACATCATAGGACTGGGTGATGTCATTGGTGGAATAGAATTTAGGTGCTAAGCCATTCATGATCCTGCTGGGGGACTATCTCCTTGTCTTCTTTCTCTCTCTCTTGGTTCTTTGGGCTCCATGACCAAATGCCAACACATCACAACTCCCTAGTATCATAACGTTTCTCCAAATTAAAATTATAGAGGAGTTACAAAATTATGACTTCATAAATAATTCTCACGAGGTGTCACAATAACACTTAGGTTCTAATATAATATGTACACCCTTGGTCCTTAGGGTCCCTGGGACCAAATTCCAATCAAAATTGGAGCTCCCTAGTCTTGGTACTTTCTCACAATTCAGTAACGGAGGAGTTACAAAAACTGTGACGTTCGAAATATACTTCTTGAATGATGTCATTCTCTCATCATCAACACCATGTGGCTTCTCCATAACGATGACATGTTTCATCATGAGTTTCCCCATTAGGCCTCCCAATGACGTTGAATCTGACTGCCATGTGCCCTCCGTAAAACAACACCATGCTAATGTCATTTGCCACAATCAACTGATAAGGGCTAATCAACCACTGCCATCTGTATTTTATGAGGAGAGAGAAAGGGTCCCTATTTGTTCGATTTTGGGAATGAATTTATTTGTTAATATTTACTCCCCACAACATTTGGTGCTTTCAAATTTTCGAGGGGTTCCCATATTCCGTCCTTCCGAGGTCTCAATCTTCTGATGTATCGAAGTTCTAAGGGGTCTAAAAAGTGGCATGCTTCCCTAGTTCCATTCTATCTCAGGTTTATTTTAAATAAAACTCGAGGACCTGAGACTTTTATCCTACTCCCATGGTTTTGAGGTTTCAAATTTTGGCTTGCTCCAAATTGACTGGGACTCCCACACTCCAAGATCCCAAAGTTCTGAAATTTGGCCTATTCACTACTTTTGAGGCACTTATTTTCCATCCTTCTTTCATCCCAAAATTCAGACCCTTTGAGATCTCAATATTCTAACCTTCTAAAATTTCTACCTTCCCCGATTCTAAAGTTTGGGCTACTAAGGACTTTAATATCCTAACTTCTTAAATCAATAAATTTTGATCCTAAGATCCATTTATGGGCTTACACATATGATTGGAAATATATTTCTAAGAAATAACCAAATTTTATAACTCCATGAGTATCTAAGATTATCGCTTGAAGGATAAACTCATCCAAAGTATGCGTCTCCCAACCATCATATCCATAATTTTATGGATTCTCCAATAAGGTTTCTAAAATGATGATTCTATACCAGAGACTGTGGTAACCATATGACTCACCATGTTAGCACTCCACCGGATCTCCAAGGCTGAGAAGGGACTAGAAAAGGTAACTACAAACCAAGCTCTCGCCAAGTAGCTAGCCCTACTAGGCAAGACAAGGCTCTATCCAAGGGATTGCAACCAAGAGGGCTGGATCAATTACGTTTTAGGATAGGTATAGTAGCACAGGGATTTTTGTTGGTTGATTTTGGCGATGGATGAGTGAATTAGATCAAAGAGGTAACTAGGTTAGGGAAAATAAGATCAGAATTGTAGACATATGATGGGGCAGGGTAGGTAAGAACTATAACACTTTAGGGTTCTTAGGTGAGATGGATCAGACTGGTGAGGGGCTAAAAAGAGCATGAAAATACATGAATTATTTTTAAACTGAAGAAACTAAAACAAATTATGTCGATTCTCCCAAAACAAAGCATAAAAGATGTATTATGCCTATCAAACTTAAGAACCAAACATATCATAGAATGACAATCAACATGGAAAGTAAAAAAAATTCATACAGATGCAAAAGAAGAAGAAACTATGCCAAATTATAGTACCACATCAATCCCACCAAAATAGCTGCAATTCATTGAATATATTCCTGCCAAAATCTGAATACACTAGTGTCTCTGATCAATACAACAACATCCAACCTATGAAATGAGTCTAGAAATCAAAGATATAGGCATGAAACAACTTCTCCCATCCTCAGGGGTGGAATCCCTAAGTTGTAAAGCTGATCCAGAAAAGTATGAACTATATACCTAGAGTTTAGGAAGTTCAAACCGACTCATCCCTAACTTTTGTGAAACTGATTCATCAATCCTCTCAAAGTGTTTTACCTAATGTATTTACCCCTAGGAAACTTAAAAACATCATAAGTTCATTTACATCGATCAAATACATTGGTAAAAACATGATTTTTCCATGGTGAAACTAAGAAAACTGAAAAAATAAGAAAAAAAAGAGAAATGTTAGGAGCACAACGCCAATATCAGGAGTGCAGCGCTAGTGCCAGGAGTGGAGCCCCAATGTTAGGAGCGTCGCGCCAAATTTAGCTTAAATTTTGAAGGGGTTTTTGATGTCTAAAATGAGCTCAGGATAGCTCATTGGAAATTATTTCCTATCTAGTTTCCAAAAATATCCTTGGTTTCCAAAAATGATAATATTTGACTCTCCAAAAAGTCAATCTCCCATCACTGGTCGGAAGCACAGTGCCTAGCTGAAAAAGAGGACAAAAACATGATTTGATGAGTGTTTTTGACCTTTTCACCTGCTAGTTTGTCCAATTTTTTTTAGTAAAGTGCCTACCCTAACTTTATTTGGCCTTCTCAATCTAATGGTACCTTTAGTTTAGAATTTGGAGCCTCCTAGAAGAAGCATAATGCCTAGGGTGTTGTGCTCCTAGTAGTGTAACTATGCCAAAACTGCCAAAAGTTGCAAGAAACCAAAAAATATCAAAACTTGTTCAAAATTTATCCAAAATTGTGCTATGGAAGGTTCATGAAGTGTGCTAAGCAATGAGGTATGCCTGAGCAAGGATGTCAATCTTGTCTCCTCCTTTTGTCTTGTCTAGGGTTTGCTTATTTTTTTCCTGCAATTTCTTGAGTTTAATGCTACAAAACTTATTTCTTGTGATGTACCTGTTAGAAAAGTTTATGAGCATTTTTTTAAATTTTTTTCCTTTTGGACGAGTTTCCCAAGATGTATTTTGAACCTATCAAGCCATATTTCTCTTTCATCTTCAGCCTCATTGGAAATCCTCTCGTCAAAAGTGAGTTTTTCATCCTCAATATTATGTTTTTGTAAAGCACTCTTAAGACCCCTTGTCTTCGGTAATTTTATGTTTCTTTGGATTTCATCATGGTCAAGATCATCAAGTGGGATCATGGCTTTACCTCTATTTTTCTTGAGCAACTCTATCTCCATAATAACTTTCTTATCCCGCGGTTTCTTATTCTCCTACTCAAGAAATGAAAAGACAAATTGAGCTATATCCAAATTAGTCTGCAACTCTCTAATTTGGGCATCCTTCTCTTTGAAAATAAAAATGGTGGCGTCATGATCATCTTGTTGATAAAATTCAACTAGGTGAAATTATTTTTCCTAATCATTAGGGTCCTCATCCCCTTGCATGAATTCCTCATGGACCACTACCTTTTTCTGCTTTTCCTTTATTTTTTGTACCTTCTTTATTGATGAAGAAGGCAAGGTCCCTCCCACAATCTTTGGGGAAAACACCTACTTGTGCCCTCTCTAATATGTTTTAGCCAATGTTTCTTTCTCAGCCTCTTTGGTATTTGTAGGTTCTTTGAACAAAACTCTACTAGATGACCCAATATGACTCTGAAATACTGATGATGGTGATGATATAGCTCTAGTAGGCTGAGATGATGGAGGAATATATGCAGAGGGTTGAGATGAAGGAGGGATGTTTTTAGCATGTTGATCTTATGGAGTAGTGAAAAAATCATTGGAGATGAAGGTATCCCATGAAATGTGAAACTAATTTAGATGATAGAGTACAATGATTTTGATCAAGGAGTGATGAAAGAGGATTTTCATTCGCTGATCATATTCTCTCTTTTGTACTATGTAGACCATTTTTTCTATGCTCCTAAACAAATAGTATGGGATATTGAGCAACTTGACTCTCATGAAGTGCATGAGCAATCTAATATGGTAGGTGTACATTTTTTAGAACCTTACTTCACAAGAGAAGTACTTCATGATGATTTTCGTCATGGGGTATACCTATCAAGAAGGTATCTGAAAGGGAAAACTATCTTTCTCTCATTTAGGTACCTTGGTTTGATGAATGGTTCATAACACTTGTCATCCAAGTATTTGGCCTTAGACCAATTCTCACCCATGTTTGGTATTCCTGTGGTAGTAGCAATGATAGGTGTGGATATATTGAATGTCACACCTGCAAGGGTCACTTGCTTATCTATGAGGTTTGTGATGAAAACTTTGCTCAAAACAGGGTGGTGTTGGACGTTTTGGATCATATTGTAGAAATCAAGGCAACAAACATATTAAAAGTAAGATATTGTCATAGGTGAGGCCATCAGTACTTTGGTGTTGGTGGGCTCAAGCCTTATCATTCTTCCTCATTTGTGAGGTCTCCTTCCATCTCTGTCCTCCTCTTCTTCCATGTAATCTTTGTCTTCCTCCTCCATAGTGTTTTTGTCTTGAAACCCTAGGGTAGGGAAAGGGGAGTGGAAAATAGGATTAGGGAGTGGGGATGGTAGTAGGAAAAATTGGGGGAATAGGGAAGGGGGTTAGGGAACTCAGGAGACTAATATGAGATGAAAATACTTAGGGGAATGAGATGGGGAAATTGATTACAGGTATATGGGAAGCTTCCTAGAAAATGTGTAGCCTATGAGCTATGGTTTTTGGGAAATGTATTTTGGGGACAAGTATTTAGTGATGTAGGGATAGGATTAATGTTTAATGTGATATGGGAAAATAATTCAGGGTCTAGGGAATGATTTAGGGATGTATAAATAAAATATAGGGTTTCTTAGCTTAAACACTTGGAAAACTTGAATGAGATATTTGACACATTAAACTTGCAAATGGAAAATGATAGGAGGGCACAAATGGTGTTTCTTACTTGTATTGGAGGTGAAGAAACAATTTTTTGGTGTTTTGGATCAGTTGGATGAAGTTTTGATGGTAGTGGATGAAACTGGCTAGGAGTGTAGCGCCACTTCTAAGAGCACAACGCCTCACTGCCAGGAACGCAACACCCTCTTCCAAGAGCGCATCACGACTTCTAGGAGTGTAGCGCCTAAAATAAAGGTGATCCAGGTGGATATTGGTGGCCACCTGCCTATTACACTTGGGGCCCAACCATTGTCTCTTTCAGTTTTTCAATTTCGGCACAACTTACTATTTTTAGCATTTTTTCGGGTCCCGAACTTCTGGAGCCATTTTGAGGCCCTAAACGACGTTTTTTGAGAAAATTGGGAGGAACATGGGTACATGGACCAATGCTGATCACATCAGGAGTTTTAGTGCTTGGATATATCTTTCTAACAAGGTATGGTTTGTGTGAAAGGGAGATCCTATGCCAAAGTTACGTCCCCGGGAAGTTGAAAAACCAATTTACCCAAACGGGGCCCATAATTTTTGCGCTTCATCTCCTAGGGTTAGGGTTTTGGGTGTTTCAGGTTTTCAATTGTTTATAAATAATAAATAGGCCCTTGAACCTCATTGTAATTTAGTTCAAAGGCCTGTAGCCACCAAATCTATTCTCAGAGATAATCCACTAGCGCCCTAGCTAGTTTATTCCCATTCTGTCTGTAAGCAAATTTTAGTTCTTTGATATTAAAGAAATGAAGTGTTATTTCCGCTGCATGTTTGTATTTATGGTTACATGTGTATTTTGTTTCATTCCTTCATAAATCTAGATCAGTAGTATCAAAGTGGTCTGCTTTTTCTCGATCGTACTTTGCTTGTCCCCAACGAGGTTGGGGTATAAGGATTTAAGGCTTGATCTAATTCAACCTTTGCAAGATCAGCCTTGCAAACCCAAACGGCCGCCCATAGGGGACGAAAAGAAAGATGATGGAGCAGGAGATCCTATCAAAATATTTCTCAAGGAGGCCCTCGAAGAACAAAGGAATGTGATGATGGATAAGTTTACCCAGATCCTTCAACGACTACCCACCGGCGGTGCATCTTCATCCAACAGTCACTCTGGAGGCGCGAATCCTTTTAAGGTATAAAAAAAATTTGGCATTCCCATACTTGAGGGTCAAATAGATGCAGATGTCGTAGATATATGGTTGAATCTATTAGAAGGATATTTCTCGGTTCATGACTTTTTCGACCGGGAGAAGATTATTTTTGCACTCCTCAAAGCTACCCCCCATTTTAAGGACTAGTGGGAAACCTACTCTGAGAAAAGGGACGAGACATAACCCTGTATATTCTCAATCTTACCCACTTGGAATTATTTCTAAGACGCCATCAAGGAACAATACTATCCCATGGGGAGCTATGAGGACAAGTACATACAATGGACCATGTTGCGGAAAAAAAGGGATCAAGATGTCAATGAGCTGACGAATATTTTCCATACCGTGCGTACAAAGTTGGGTATCAAAGATTCAAAGAAAAATTTGGTGCTAAAGTATCGTATATTTTGCACCTATACATTCAGGAGGATATGGATTTCCTTGACATCTCCTCGCTTGGTATGGCATACCAGTATGCTGCCAAGATTCAACATAAATTCAAACTAAAGAAGTGAGACTTTGGATCTGCGAATCAAAAGCATGGTAAAGGTTCCCCCAAACCTTAGAACAAAGGAAAAAGCCAAGGCATGGTAGCCCAAGATAACCTGCCAAAGCCACAAGCAAAGAACAGCACCATGAAGCCAAAGAAGGACACGGGAAAGTGGTGTGAGTTCCATAAGAGTTCCACTCACAACAAAAGTGAGTGTCGGGAAAAGTAGTCGCTGGTGGCTGAGATGAGGGCTTCTGAATCAAATACATGCTCTGACTCTAAATTATAACCTCACAAGGGGAATGAAAAATGGAAGCATATTATTGATGTAGAGCCTGTTGGAATAGGGTCTCTTACAAGGGTTGCGAATATGCTCCATTTTTGTATATTTTTTACTATATTTAGTCTAACATAGGGATTTTGGGGTGGGCCAAAGCCCCTCATGCAATGTAAATGGGTCAAGGATAGACCAAGAGTCCGCAAACCACGGTTTGTAGACTATTGGATGTGTAGGCTAAAATAGTATAAGTAGTTGAACCTTTTTGAGTTGTAAGATAGACTAGGATTAAGATTGATGTGAATTGCGAATTAGTAGATATGTTTTTGGATTTTTGGGGAAAGGACTCATGTTTGCTATGTGCTGACCCTGCTTCTGTGTGTGCAGGTTGGTTTTGTGGGTTTGTAAGAGAATTTTTTATAAGTAATATATGTGAAGTATCGTGGATATCTGATTTTGTTTGATCTATCTGATTATGGTTATTAAGGACTTGAATTATATGTGATTCTGTTACAAGCTGTGAATTATCTGTGTTATGATAATTGTATCTACAATCTGATTAAGTCTGCTAAGAATATATTTCTTATGCCTATACTTGGTTTTCAACACGTGGATGCAAGCCTATTATATCAATCTGGTTAAATTGTACTCTAATTAATCATTGGAAATCCAGCGAACGACCTCTGACTGTGTAGATCTGATAGTTCCCGAATGGTTCGACTTACCTGTTCTCTCTCTCAGGGTGCGGAAACCTGGTTCGAGCACCCACCCATACTGCTTCGGGTGAGACTGTGGCCCATTCAAGCAGGTCACTTCCAAAAGGGCTAGTAGTATAGGGGTTTGTTGGCAAACATTAACCTCTGAACCTGGGTTAGGACCCCTCAAGCCAACAGAGCCCAATGCCACTGTTGCCATTGCGAAGATCCAGAGGAGGCGGAGTGTCTCTTCCACTCCCATATGTGGGAAAAGGGTTCCCCACTACAGTTCATTGTCTACAATGGGAGCCAAAAGAACCTCATTTCAGTAGATATTGTGAAGAGGTTGGGCTTGCCGACCACATTACACCCACAACCATATACCATCGGGTGGCTTCACCAAGGACATGATCTTAACGGATGTGGTATTGTGTGACATTGCTCCTATTGATGTTTCTAATGTATTATTAGGCCAAACATACTTGTGGCAGGGACATGTTGTGTATGAGTCCCGACCTCACGTTGTTATTGTTACTTTGGGAAATAAGTTGTAAAAGATACCAGAGGTAGCATCGCCTCCCACTATCTCTTTGGTTACTGCAAAATAATGCAGTAAGCTCATTTCCCAAACCAGGAAATTTATTTTCCTGATGATTCGCCCCCAGGGAAATAATAATACTGTGGCCACGACCTTCAGACATGGCTCCTCTACATGACAAAAAAAATGGACAAGGTTGTGGAGGAGTATGGGGACATCTTCACCTCACCCACAGGGATTCTGCTACATTGTCAGGTCAAGCACCCGATTGACCTGACCCTAGGTGCGCTGTTACCCAATGGACCCATCTATAGGTGCTCTGTTCTGGAGAATGATGAAATCAAGTGGCATATTCAGGAGCTACTACAGAAAGGTCACATCTAACCAACCTCAACGCCCTATGGGAGCTCGATTGTGTTGGTACAAAAGAAGGATGGGACTTGGAGAATTTGTATTGACTATTGGGCGTTGAAAAAGATCACTATCCAGAATAGGTACACGATCCCATAGATTGATGACCTTCCGGACCAACTCAAATGGGAAAAATATTTTAGCATGATTGACTTCAAGTTTGGGTATCACCAGGTACCAATATAACCCTCTGATGTGTGGAAGACTACCTTCAAAGCCAAGGAGGGAATTTTCGAATGGCTCGTCATGCCTTTCGGGTTGACGAATTATCTTGCAACCTTCATGAGGTTGATGGATGACATATTGTGTCCATTCACAAACTCATTTGTAGTGTTGTGCTTGGATGACATTCTGATCTTCAACTACACTTGGGAAGAGCACTTCCACCACATCTGAGAAGTCCTCCAAACACTACGGCAACACAAGTTGTGTGACAATTTGAAGAAGTAAAATTTTGGCATGACTCAGGTTCAGTATTTGGGATACATTATTGATGAAAGGGGGGTGCATGTGGATACAGCCAAGATCCAAGTCATTTAGTATTGGCCAGCCCCAACCACTCTAACAGAGCTTCACAGCATTCTAGGTCTTTCTAATTTCTACTGCAGGTTTGTGTTTGGTTTCTCTCATATCAGTTGGACCTTGAGTCAAGTCACAAAGGGAGGAGCAAAAGAAAAATTCTTTTTGGTCAGAATCTCAACAGAAGGCACTCGTAGAAGTGAAACATCACCTTTTTTCTGCCCCAGTGCTCACATTACCAGACTTGCAACAACCATTTGAGATCGATACATATGCCTCTGACTATACTATTGGGGTATTTTTTATTCAGCAGGGGCATCCAATGGCATATCATAGTGAGATATTGTCTGACACAGTTTGAAAGTATCCCACTTATGAAAAAGAAATGTATTCCATTATGCAGGCTTGTCGAAAATGGAAGCATTAAATTTTGGGGAAGGAAATAATCATCCACACAAACCACCGACCCCTGCAATTCATAGAGACATAAGGGAAGTTGCAGAACGATCGCCATCAGAAGTGGTCCACATATCTACAACAATTTCATTTGAATATCAAGTACAAGAAGGGTAGCACCAATAATGTTGCAGAATTCCTCAACCGACCACCGATCATGGCCATAACCACCGTTCTCAACCCTTGTGGGCATGAGACTTCTGATTGGTTGCTTCTCTACAACAACGATCTAGAATTTAGCCACACATACAAGGAACTATTGCGGGGTATGTAAGTTCCAAATTTTCACCTCCAAGATGCACTGTTATGTCACCTGGGATGCCTTTGTGTTCCTTCAAGTGAGCATGCCAAGATGATATGGGAAGCGCACTACAGTAGATTCGTTGGGAATTTTGGGGTTATAAAATAGTGGTAGTACTACAGAAGTATTTTTATTTTCTGACCCTTCGATAGGATGTTGGGAAGTACATCACATCCTGCATTTCTTGCACCATTGCCAAACCGACCATCAAGAAGCAAGGCCTCTATACTCTGTTACCTACCCCTAGTCGACATTTGGAATCCATCTCCATGGATTACATGTCGGGCCTTCCTTCTAATAAGCATGGAAATGACTGGTTTTTCTTGGTCATCGAAAGATTCTCGAAGGTGGCCATTATGGCGACCTGCAAGAAGAATATCACAGTAGAAGCCACTACAAAAATCTTCTTTGAACAAGTGTGGGTGCACTTTGGGATCCCATAGTCTATCATATCATATCATGACAGTAGGATCCTCATCACATTTTGGTCTAGCCTTTGGTCAATGTTGGACACCAAGCTCACCAATTCCACAACTTTCCATCCCAAAACTGATGGCCAGATAGAGGTTGTCAATAGGATGCTTGTACACATTCTATGCATGTACAATCCAAAGAATCCATGCACATGGGATGAGGGCCTCCCCTATGTACAAAAAAGTTATAACCGGGCTCTCCATAGCTCAATCGGCCATATCCCCTTTAAGGTGGGCTTGGGATTCAAGCTACTATGTCCCGTTGACATAGCAATGCCATTTGCGGCTACTCAGGCTGATTCGGCTCATGTCTAGTCTGAAGCTGACAAAGTGAAAAACTTCATCAGGTGCATTGAATACATACGCCAACAGGTTCATGACTTATTTGATAGATCCAATGCTAAGTAAAAGCAACAACATGATCAACATCGGGTTCCACACAATTTCTAGGTGGGCTACAAGGTGTGGCTACATTTGTAGAAGGAGTGCCACACCGGACCCCACCTCAAGCTTCACCCACTCTAATATGGGACTTACATCATCACCAATACTATAGGGAACAATTCCTTCGAGATTAGTATTCCACCATTCCTTGGTCTGCACCTAGTATTCAATGTAGACTGCCTTCGTCCCTACTTCCCACTTCTACTAGACACCTCTGACATTGCAGAATAACTCACATCAAAAGAGTTAAACCCAAACTGCATGGAATAGGCCACCACAGATTGTATCATGGACATGAAAATCAAGAACACTTGCCAACAGAAGATCCAACTCTATCGAGTTGTCAAATCTGGCCAACTCCTGCACCAAGGCAAGCGGTTCATAGGGAACCAAGTTTAGCAGAAGCTTCCTCATCTCATGGAGGAACTCAACGCAATGGGTACCATTTCTTCCTAAGGGGGGGAGGAATGATCTAGGTTGATATTTTTTTCCACCCACCTATTCCACTTGGAGCCCAACCATTGTCTCTTTCAGTGTTTTAGTTTCAGGTCTTGAACTTTCGAAGCCGTTTTGAGGCCCTAAATGACTTTTTATGGGAAAACTGGGAGAAAAACAGGTCCAAAGACCGATGATGATCACATCAAAATTTTTAGTCCTCGAATAGATCTTTATAATGAGGTATGGCTCACATCAAATGGAGATCATATTCCAAATTTACGTCACCGGGAAGTTGAAACACCAATTTACCCAAACGCGGCCCATATTTTTGGTGCTTCATCTCCTAAGGTTAGTGTTTTGGATGTTTAGGATTTTTCATTGTTTGTAAATAATAAATAGGCCCTCGAGCCTCATTTTAACTCAGTTCAGAGGCCTGTAGCCACCACATATCTTCTCAGAGATAAGCTACCAATGCCCTAGCTAGTTTATTTCCATTCTGTCTATAAGCAAATTTCAGTTCTTTGATATTAATGAAATGAAGTGTTTTTTCCACTGCATATTTGTATTGATGGTTACATGTGTATTTTTTTGCATTCCTACATAAATATAGATCACGAGGAATGCAACACCACCCAAAAATTTAAATTTGACCCTGTAAACATATTTTTCAAGGTGAGGGAGTGTGAGCTCGATGATTGGGAGAGGAAATGAGTTCTTTATTTGTATTTTGATGGGATTATACTTGATGATTTGAACGAACTTGCCTTTGGGACCCATTTTCTTTTCTTCTCATCTACTTTAAACTCTGACATCTTTACCTTTCACTTTTGTTTTTGATTTGGAGATTAATCATTTGATGGATTGAGAACAATTAGACTTTGAAGCTTTTGAGCTTTCTTGGCACATGAAACCTTTTATTTAAAAACTATCCTGGAACCATTAAACTTATTAAAAATTGAGAAAACATAAAATTACATGATGAAATGAAAATTACATAATGGAATAAAAATAAAGAGTACATTTCAACTTTACATAGTAAGTGAGTTTACTGATCACTCTTATTCTTGTTGGTATTTTATGCAATGGAAATGATGTTTTATCAGACCTTCAAAACCCTAAGACCTAATGGACATACTGATTGAATAGACTGCATGATGATATGACTGAAAAATATGATAAGACTCAATAAATAATAGACACTCAACATGTGACAATGTGAGCCAATAAGTGATGAGATAACATTTTTTGAAAAGAGTGAACTTTGATGAAAATTTTCACCAAGTCACCAAATGTTTGCATGAACTATTGCAATGATAAAAAAATTCTGAGTGGGACCCATAAAATGACATGAAAGAGTTAATTTTGATCACTTGTGGAAGGATGAAAATACTGGCACTATCATTGGCTCTAGATGGGGATAGTAGCTCCCTTGAGGTGCCAAGAACATCGTAGACCAAGTGCCTATCCATTGGGAATGGAGTCAAATACTAAAAAATAACTGAAAACTGAAAACTTAAGCTGGTTTGTGACAAACTCAAACCGATTAAAAACTAACTTTAAAATTGACTTAAAACTAACTTGACTTTGAAAATAACAAAAAACCGATGAAACATCATAGCCTTCACTTTACGCCCCAAGATTCGGTGATCCTCTGTTTCACACTTTGCATGAAAATTAAACTAATATTTAAAATGATAATAAGAAATATGAAAAATGCAAAAAGAATAATAATGCTTAAGGAGCCTACCATTGACTGATCCTTCCAAAAATTCTTCTCCATTCATCTCCTGTAACAGAAAAAAATTTTTCCCTCAAATAATTGACATCTTGTAGGGCCCTTTCCATAAGTTTTCAAACTTTCCATGCTTCCCTTTTTCCTCATTACCTGCATCCCACCGGAGGACTACGTCTTCAAGCTTAAATTTATCTGCCTTGGTCTTACGGTCATAAACCTTATTTATCTTCTCATGAAGCTTTGAGGTGTTTTGAAATACCTCATCTCTCATCTGCCGAAGATGGATCATGTGATTGATCTAGCGTTGTAAATAATTATCCTCACTTCCCGCTTCTTCCAACAGTTTCATGACTGGGACTACAAGTGATGTTGGAAAAACAATGTCTATTCCTTAAATAACTAAAAAGGGGACATTCTGATATATTTCTTACTAGTTACCCTGTCCGCCCACTAGGAATTCACAAGATTTTTGTGCCAGTTCTTCTTGTTAGCCTCCAACATATTCTTTATGATAGTAATCAAGGACTTACTAGAGGACTCAAATAAACAATTAACTTGCAGATAGTAGGCGGTTGAGTGCCCCAATTCGATGTTATATTTTTCGAAAAACTTAACCATACTTTTTGATTTGAATGTTGTTGCATTTTCGGTAATAATCTTAAGAGGACAACCAAAACAATACAATATTTTAGTCTCCAAAAACTGAATAATTAGAAGATCTATTGTTTTCCTTGTTTGGATCGCTTATATCCATTTGGTGAAGTATTCAGTGGCTGTCAGTATCCATTTGTTTTGTTTGCATGAAGTAGGGTGAATCTCTCCGATGAAGTCAAGTCCCCACAGCTAAAATGGTGCATGAATTGAAATAGGCTGCAGAGGTAATGGAAGAAGCTTTATTTTACCTTGAAAAACTTGACACCCATGGCAACTCATCACTGTTTTGTAAAAATATGAAAATAGAGTTTTCGAATAGTATCCTGATGTCAATACTTTATTAGCCATGGTCTTCCATAAAATGTGCCACCTATAATATCCTTTATGAAAATCATTCATATCTTCCTGCGCTTGACTCTCAACCAAAAAATTCAGTGATATACCTCATGGATCTTTCCAATAAAGGGCATTTTCCAAAATGATAGATTTGGAGGCTTTCAAATTTAATACCTACCCTTACTCTTATTCATGCCTGGAGGAGGATTCAAATGTTGAAGCACATATATTATATCAAAATACCAAGGTGATGAAAGAAACATATCGTATAACTATATCAAAGTGACATCTTGTTCTTCATCGGATAATGATGTAATAAGATTGATCTCTAAAACATGTAGATTTGACTTAGCCATAAGATTCTCTAAAACTTGACCTTTCATCAGCTTTGTGGGCTTGATCTCGAGGTCGTATTCCAACATCACTTTTATGCATTTACCTCTTCTTCCTTCTAGATCTGTCTGCATAATAACATCTTTGACTACTGCATTAGGGACATAAGAAAAACTATGAGAATGAAAAATATAGAAACAAAAATTCTTAAATTCTTTTATCAAAGCCAAAGCTCGTTTCTCTATGATATTGTACCAAAGAGTTATATGCGTGATGGTTCGACTGAAAAATGCAATGGGTTGTTCTGTCTTGTCCTTATTTTGTGTTAATACTACAACTAAGGTGTGCTCGAAGGCGAATGAGAATATAATAAAATCAATAGTGTAAATCAAGCTTATTAAAACAGGGGCATTAGTCAAAGAAAATTTCACTGTGTTAAAGGACTTCTTAGCATCCTCGGGCCACTTTACCTCATTATCCTTTTTCAATATGCTGGTCATTTCCTGGAGGTGCTCAGCCAAATTTGGAATAAATCTTCTTAAGAAATTCATCTCACCATTGAAAGCCTGAATTTATTTCTTTCTCCGTGGAAAATCAATCTACTGAATTGCCTCAACCTAAGAAGGGTGAATCTAGATTCCATCCTTAGAGATGATGTCACTGAGAATTTTTCCCTCCTCCATGGAAAAAATGCTCTTTTTTTTATTAGGAGAGATTCTGAACTCCCTGCATTTCTTAAAAACAACCCTTAGGTGATACAAGTGTTCATCATTTGAATGGGAAAAAATTGTCAAATCATCTAAATATACCACTAGGAAAAAAAAATTCTCCTCTGAAAATGCTATATCCATTGCAGCATGAAAGGTAGCCCCTGCTTTCTTTAGCCCAAATGACATATTTTCATATTTGAACATACCCCAAGGTGTAGTGAAGGAAGTTTTGTTCTAATATTTTTCATGTACTAAAATATGATTATGCCCAGAATATCCATCAAGCAAAGGCATTGAGGATGTGCTGACCACTCTTTGTAAGATGTGATCCATTTTGGGAAGGGGGTAATTATCTTTTAGTGACACCTTATTTAAATTTTTTAATTCTATGCAAAGCCTTATTTCACTCGTTTTCTTTCTTACATGGAATAAATTAGATATCCAATCAGAAAACCTTATAGAAACAATGATACCTGACTTGTAGATCATGTTCAGTTCTTTTTCAATTTATGGCAGCGACCTTGGGTTTATCATTCTCAACTTTTTCTGAAAGGGTTTTTGATCGGACTTAATTGAAATGGTGTGTTGTATGATGTCTTTATTTTAGACCTTTACGTTTGCATAATCCCACGCAAAAACATCAGAAAAATCAGAAATTAAATCAATGTGCTTGTCCTTTACCTCAGGAGACAAAGACTTGGATAGTTTAACAGTCTTGAGCTTGTCCGTTGTCCCAATTTCTACGTCCTCCACACCTTTTTCTATAGGAACCAATGTTGGCTTCCTCACTACATCATCCTAATCAAAAAATTCTTCCAAACGTATGAAACATTTTGGAATATTATTGCCTTTCATCTCTAGTATATCAACTTGAGTTGCTTCGATGACCTGATCATTCTTGTCATAAGCTTTGCCAATTACATAATTGTCGAACTCACCTTCACTTTGCAGAAAATTATTAACTTGTTGATCATACCAAAATACTTTCCAATATCGAAAGTTATCAGGAATTGTAGGCCGATGCTTCACATGAGTTTCAAATTTTATGTTATAAAATATTGGGATTTTGAAATTTCTTACTGCTATAGCAAGTGAATCTGCCATGAGGTTTTGATTTCTTGGTACTACTGATAAATTGTATTCTAGAAACATTTTTCAGGATATGAAACATAAAATTTCTATATTATTTCAATCATGGATGTCTAGCCTGGTATGCCCCTTTCACTTTTTTTATCACAAGTTCGGAGTCACCAGATACTAAAATTATTCTTGCACCCAACTTCTTCAAAATATTGATACCTGTGATCAATGCTTCATATTCTGCCTCGTTGTTAGAACAATCAAAATATAGTTTGTATGAACATAATATACCATTTGTAGGAACCTTACCAGGCTGATGAAGAGGGCTGCGGACCCAAATTCCAATGCCTGCCCCATTTTCTGTTGTGTAACCAGCTTCAAAAATAGAAGAAAAGAGATATCAATGCCTTAGAAATAAGCCACTTCGAGGGGGCAACCTCCAATACATTACATAAATGAACAATTCTTGGATGATACAATTTACAAAACCTCCTTTCTATATATAGGAGTCCATGGGGCCATAATGTAATCCTAGTGGACCACAATGTAATCCTAGCCGACCTAACAATAGTAATTTAAGGGCATAATAATAACAATATAGGGGTTACAAGGGTACAATAATAACAATAAGGGGGTTACACTAACAACAATAAGGGACTATACTAGTAATATAGGGACCCAACATGCCCCTCTCCTTCAAAAAAGTGTTGTCCTCAATGCTTGAGTAGCTCTGGGTGCTTCTGTATAAAATTCTCATCCTCCCATGTAGAATCTTCAGTGGGTAAGTTCTTCCACTTGATAAGATACTCTGAAATTGATCGATTCCGTAGCTGTCGAGTTCTTGTTTCCATGACCGCTTCAGGTTCCAATATGATTTTTCCTTCCTCATCAAGTTCTGGCAATATTGTTTGAACCGGAAGATTTTCACCTATAACCTTCTTTAAGCATGAAACATGGAAAACTGGATGTACTCGCGAAGAAGCAGGAAGCTCCAATTTGTATGCCATAGTACCAATATTTTGCAACACCTTGTAAGGACCATAGTACTTTGGCTTCGATTCCACTCCCATGCCATCCATCTTAGCTTCCATGCCATCCATCTTAGCTTCCACGCCTTTCTTCAAATCATCCATCTTCACTTCCACTCCATCCATCTTAGCTTCCATGCCTTTCTTCAAACCGTCCATCTTCACTTCCACGCCTTTCTTCAAAACTTCCATTTCATTTTTTGTTGCTCTTTGCGAGAGTGAAATTTGTTGCACTTGCTCTTGTAATTTTGATAGATCATGTTGCAATTCTTCATCTTCATGAGTCATGGTAGAGCCTTCCAAAGGCTTAATGGGGTGTTGAATTTTTTTGTGCTGCCCATTTAGAATCCAATATTGATACCTATTCTACAATAGGCCCTTGCAATCAATTCAACTACCTCTTCAAACAAGACTTATGCAATTGAAAAAATACACACCTTTATGCCTTCTTGAGTGAGCTCGATATTGAAATTCAGCTATCTATGTGATTACAGATCTTCAATATCTAAAATTCAGCACTGAAGTAGCCCTCTGAATTATCTTTTTAATGCCACAGGTCTGACCTGATTTTGATGCTCCAAGACAAAGTTGTGTCCAATCTCCCACAATGACCTAATTCTGGACTGGTTCAGTAGAGCGAACTTGTACGACTTGCCACGTGTCACTGTTTTGTCCTTTGTCTCTGAAATTGATAGAAAAGAAACTACAGGCAGTGTACTTGTGACCACTTTTGACGGCACTCCAATCCAATCTTCAGAGAGAGAGTTATTGAACGTTTCCCACGATCACCTCTTTGAGATGAAATTCAGGAGCCTGAAAAATCACTACCTTCCACAGATCATATCTCCAAAAATATTGCGAACCAAGTTCTGAAGTTTTTTGACGAATTTCCTCAGGATTTCAGCTTCGCACCATATGAATTTCAGACTCTGACCCTTCGTAAAAAAAAAATTATAGCGCAAATTCCACGATGACCTGTTTATGAGCCTGAACAAATACCTAACTTCCACAGATGATATCTCCTCAAATATTGCGAACCAAGATCTGAAATTTTTAGAAAACCTTCCTCAAGATTTCAGCTTCGCACCCTAAAAATTTCAGCTTCCGAAGCTTCGTAGAAACAAAGTTATAGCGAAAATGCCACGATGACCTGTTTGGAGCAGCGAAACCCTAGAATCCCAAAGCTCTGATACCAAATGTTGTGTAACCAGCTCCAAAATAGAAGAAAAGAGATATGAACGCCTTAGAAATAAGCCACTTCGAGGGGGCAACCTCCAATACATTACATAAATGAACAATTCTTGGATGATACAATTTACAAAACCTCCTTTCTATATATAGGAGTCCATGGGGCCATAATGTAATCCTAGTGGGCCACAATGTAATCCTAGCCAACCCAACAATAATAATTTAAGGGCACAATAATAACAAAATGGGGGTTACAAGGGTACAATAATAACAATAAGGGGGTTACACTAACAAAAATAAGGGACTATACTAGTAATATAGGGACCTAACATTTTCCCCCAAGGCACCATCAAAATCCATGGACCATAAGCAATTTTCATTCTCCAAGTAGTGTGATTCTGATTGTTGTTTTGTCTCAACTGTCTGGGCTACTTCTTGATTCTGATTTGAACTTCCCTCTGCCTTATCAGATGGCTACTCTGAAACACTGGGAAAATTCTCTTTTTACTTCTCTATAACTATTTTGATGCAATTATGAATCTATGGAATATCTTATACTTCTACAAGATGACTATCTACATCATTCAAACCACTATCATTGAACAAAATGAAAGATTCTAAATATGTATGTACAACATTTATTGGATAATCATTAGGCCTATCTTTGTTGGTTATCATGTACTTCATCTCCTTTTCCCTGTAAAACTTTCTCAATTTTCCAAAAACTTGGATGGTGGCATAAGAGAAGTCTAGCTGCAAAGTGCCTCTCAACTTTGCTCCCCAAGATCTAGACAACAACATACCAAAACATGGTGTTATATCAACCACCACCACATCCATCAAGACATTCTTTGCTGGAATTTGCTGAAGGGAAGCTACTAAATCCTTGATAAGACCCAAACAAAAAAATCTTCCTGAATCGAAGGAATTCAAACCATGGTAAGGAAGAGTGATATTTAGGCCCAATTTCTCCATAATGGCTTTCGGCATCAAATTGTAGGAAGATCTAGAGTCAAGCATGATATTGTGAAGGATATTCTGGTGGATTCTTAGACTGAAATAGAATGGGGGAAATTCACTATCCTCTAACTAATCATCTATTTTTGGAGCAAACATAAGCTCAGGTTTGTCATCATCGACATTAATTATATCAGACAAAGAATAAAATTTTAAAATTTTGGCTACATGAGACTTATATTGATTATTATTGACAAGTTCAGTTAAAGGTATTGACACTTTCAATTTTGAAATTTCAGTTTCTATGCTGAAAGGAGTGGATTTGTCTACCTCTTTAGTTATGTCTCTTTTAGCACCATGACCTTTGGACACATATTATTTACTCTGGTTTTCCTTTTCTTTTCCCGATGAGCTTGTAGACAGTTGATTGTCTTTGTTTTGATTTGCAGCTGCAAGTTCTTTTCCTTTACTCGGATTACCTTGAGAATTTTGTTTTGGTTGAGTATATTTTTTTTTAGATGCCCGCTTCTGAATAGGAGTTATTGGTACATCTCTACCTCTCAATGTATACTTTCTTTGCTATGAGCTGGGGGCATTCAAATATCCTCACTGATAATCATCAAATTCAACCTCCAACTAATGATCCTGGGCTAAAATCTAGTCTTGATCCTTTGTTACATTCATCTTCTCGACATACTCTTCATCTTCGGTCAAATATATGGGTTGGCCATCAACAGTAAAAAAGTGGTTTTCTGCAAAAATATGACCTTCTTCTTCTTCTTGAACTCCCTGAGCATAATTATGCTGCAAGGGTGTTTGAATTTGTTGTGGCTATGCTAGTTACTTAGGTTTCCTTTGTTCTCTTTACTTGATCCTCAATTGAGGCTATTATTGTTCTCCTCTGAATTTAGGATTTCTAGCTTGTGGTTTTGGCCGCCTCTTACTGATAGACATCATTTCAACCAATCTCTCAATTGTTCTTATTAAAGAGTCCAGTTCTACATCAGAATATGATGATGCTTCCTCTTTCATATTTACTCTCCTTTCACCCTTAATTTTTGAATTATTTATGGAAAAATTAGCTTCTAAACTAATTTCAATTTTTTTCATGTCTTCTAACATAACAGGGTTCCTTTCTCACAACTGATAGGCCATTTATATATCAAAACCATCTCGGTAATGCAAATGGGCCAAGCCTTGAGGGGGTTTGATCTTATTAGGAATGGAATGGTATACCTTCTTGAGTCAGACAATGAAGTCTTTTATTGATTCATTTGGTTCTCTTTTCATATTGTTATATTCAAAAAGAATTCGTAATGGATTCTTATTTAACTTCGATCTGGATATGAAAGCATCTACTAACTGATTTGATGTGGCTATGGAATTTTCATTTCATGATCTAAACCATACCTTAACTTCTCCTAAAAAAATCTGAACTATGATTCTCATTTTTGCATCATGTGCATCTATTTCCTCCAGGTTAATAAAGTATGTAAATTTAACAATACATTGTTTTGTAGTGATTGAGTAATTTTCATCAAACATTAGAAGCTTGTGACCATAATCTTGAGGTAAGGCATTTAGCTGACCTAGTAATATGACGGGTGCAAATCTAGCCATAATTCCCATTGAATGGACTACAAAAGTGACAATAGAAAGAGTTTGTTGAATAGGTGATGAAGTAGATGGTGCAGAAGAGGAAACCAAAAATGACTCAGAGTGTGTCAGGATAGGTATTGATTCTTGACGATATTGGATTATATCCTTTTCCGACTAAAACTGAAGATGGTTTGCTAGGCTTTCAAGTTTATAAAATTGACTCCAGATTCTAGTGTCAAAGTTTGATTCAGACTTAGTCTCTTCAAGGGATAAATTTTATTGAAGTTTTAGGGAACTAATATCTAACTCAAATAATGACTTGACCTCAGAGAGCCTTAAAGGATCAAATACTATGTTAGTTAAAGAAGTTTCAGACTTAGATCGAAAAAAAGACAACTCAAATTTTAAATCAGATGGTATATCTTCGAGATATAGAACTTTACTACGCAGTGAAGAAGATCTTACCAATGGAATTAGATCCAACTAAATATTTGTAGCTTGATATCTATGCTTCTAAAAAAGCCTCTATGGATCTTTGACTGGATCAACTGGGTGGGGATAAGGATTTGATCTGGTGTATCCCCTTGAAGCCAGAATTTTCATTGTTAAACCACTTGTTTTCTCTACAAATTCTTCATATTAGCATCAACGAAACCTTAGACATATCATCCAAAGGCCAAGAATTCGAATAAATAATGGTAAAACTAAGGAATATCTGACACTTTTCCTCCCCAACATGGTCACCAATATGTTATCACTCTACCAGATCTTTGAGGCTGAGAAGAGACAAGTGAAGGTAACTGTAGACCAAGCTCTCGCCAAGTAGCTAGCCCTACTAGGCAAGAGAGGGATCTTGCCAAGTAGCTAGCCCTACCAGGAAAGAGAGGGATCTCTCCAAGGGATCACAACCAAGAGGGATGGATCAATTAGGTTTTAGGCTAGGTATAGTAGCACAGGGGTTTTGATTTTTTGATTTGGGTGATGGATGAGTGAATTAGGTCAAAGAGGTAACTAGGTCAGAGAAAATAAGATTAGAATTGCAAACATCTTATGGGGAAAGGTAGGTAAACACTCTAACACCTTAGGGTTCTTAAGTGATATGGATCATATTGGTGAGGTGCTAAAAGGAGCATGGAATTACATGAATTATTTTTAAACTAAAGAAAATGAATCAAATTATGGTGACTCTCCCAAAACATAGCATAAAATATGTATTCTGCCTATCAAAATTGAGAATAAAACATATCATAGAACTGGAATGAACATGGAAACTACAAAACATTGATACATATGCAACAAAAGAATAAATTATTCCAACGTACAATACCACATGAATCCCACAAAAATAGTTGCAACTCATCCAATATATTCCTGCGAAAATATGAATACACTAGTGTCTCTGATCAATACAATAGCATCCAACCTATGAAATGAGTCTAGAAATGAAATATATATGCATGAAAAAACTTCTCCAAACATCAGGGGTCGAATCACTGAGTTTTGGAGCTGATCCACAACAGTCTAAATTGCATACCTAGAGTGTAGGGAGGTCAAACTGACTCACCCGTAACTCTAGTGAAACTGATTCATCAATCCTCTCAAAGAGTTTTAACTAAAGTATTTATCCCTAGGTAATTTAAAAAATCATAATTACATTTACATCCATGAATTACATTGGTAAAAACATGATTTATCCATGGTGAAACCGAGAAAACTCGAAAAAATCAAGAAAAACAAAGAAAGGTCAAGAAAGCAACGCCAATGTCAAGAGCGCAACACCAAATTCATCTTAACTTTTGAAGGGGTTTTTGATGTCCAAAATTGAGCTCAGGATAGCTCATTTGAAATACTGTCCTATATAGTTTCAAAAAATGTCCTTGGTTTCAAAAAATGATAATTTCTAACCCTCCAAATAGTCAATCTCTCGAGACTGGTCAGGAGTGCAGGCCTAGCTAAAAAACAAGGTAGAAACATGATTGTTTGAGTGTTTTTTTACCTTTTCACGTGCCAGTTTGCACAAATTTTCTTAGACAAGTGACTACCCTGACTATATTTGGCCTTCTGAATCCAATGGTACCTTCATTTTGGCATTTGGATTGTCCTAGGAGAAGTGCAACGCCTAGGGCGTTGCGCTCCTAGCAGTGTAATTGTGCCAAAACTGACAAGAGTTGCAATGAAAATTTTCATCCTCAATATTTTTTTGTTGTAAAGCCCTCTTAATACCCCTTGTCTTTGGTATTTTTCTGCTTCTTTGGATTTCATCATGGTCAGGATCATCAAGTGGGATAATGGCTTTACCTCTCCTTGTTTTGAGCAACTCTAGCTCCATAAGAACTTGCTTATCATTTAGTTTCTTATTCCCTTTCTCAAGAAATGATATGACAAATTGAGATCTATCCAAATTAGTTTTCAGCTCTCTCATCTGGGTATCCTTATCTTTAAAAATCAAACTTGAGGCCTCATTATCATCCTATTGATCCAAGTGAAGTAGGTCAAAATATGTTTCCTCATCATGAGGGTCCTCGTCTTCTTGCATGACTTCCTCATGCACCACTGACTCTTTCTACTTTTTCTTTTCCTTTTGTACCTGCTCTACCGATGAAGAATGAAATTTACCTCCCACAATTTATAGGGAAAACACTTGCCTATGCCCTCTCTGATATGTTTTAGCCAACGTGTCTTTCTCAACCTGTTTGGTATTTGTAGGAATATTGGCCACAACTCTACTGGATGAACCAATATGACTCTGAAATACTGATGACGGTGATCATATGGGTCTAGTAGGCTGAGCTGATGGAGGAATAGATGCAGAGAGCTGAGATGAAGGAGGGATTTTTTTAGCGTGCGAAGCTTTTGGAATAGTGAAAACATAATTAGAAATAAAGGTATTCCATAAAATGTGCAACTGATCTAGATGATGGAGTAGAATGATTTTGATCAAGGAGTGATGAAAGAGGTTGTTCATTTTTTGATCATATTCACTCTTCTATACTATGTAGGCCATTTTTTCTACGCTCCTGAGTAAATAGTATGGGATATTGAGCAACTTGACTCTTGTGAAGTGCATGAGCAGTCTATTATGGTAGTTGTAATTGGAGAACCTTCCTTCACAAGAGAAGTACTTCATGATGATTTTCATCATGGGGGTATACCTATAAACAAGGTAGCTGAAAGGGAAAAATATATTTCTCTCATTTATGTACCTTAGTTTGATGAATGGTTCATAATAATGGTCATCCAAGTCTTTGGCCTTAAACGACTTCTCAAACATGTCTAGTATCCCTATGGCAGTAACAATGATAGGTGTGGATATATTGAAGGTCACACCTGCAAGTGTCTCCTGATTATATTTGAGATTTGTGATGAAAACTCTACTCAAAACAGGGTGGTGTTGGACTCTTTGGATCATTTTGCAGAAATCAAGGCAACCAAAATATTCAAAGAAAGAGACTACAATAGGTGAGACCATCAGTTCTCTGGTGTTGGTGGGCTCAAGCCTTAGAATTCTTCCTCCTTTTTGATTTCTCCTTCCCTCTCTATCCTCCTTTTCCTCCATGTAATCTCTTTCTTCCTCCTCCATAGTGTTTTTGTTTTGAAACCCAAGGGTAGGGAAAGGGGAGTGGAATATAGGTTTAGGGAGTTGAGATGGGACTAGGAAAAATTGGGGGAATACGGAAGGGGGTTAGAGAACTTAGGGAAATGAGATAGGAAAATTGATTATAGGTATAGGGGAAGATGCCTCAAAAATGTGTAGTCTAGGAGCTAGGGTTTTTGGGAAATGTATTTTGGGGATAGGGATTCAGTGATGCAGGGATAGGATTAGGTTTCAATGTGATATGGGAAGGGAATTCAGGGTCTAGGGAATGATTTAGGGATGTATAAATAAAATCTAGGGTTTCTTAGCTTAAACACGTGGAACACTTGAATGAGAGATTTGACAAATTAAACATGCAAATGGAAAATTCTAGGAGGGAAAAAATCATGTTGTGTACTAGTATTGGAGGTGAAGAAACCCTTTGCTGGTGTTTTGGAGCAGTTGGATGAATTTTTGATCGATGTGGATGAAACTGGACAGGAGTGCAGCGTCTCACTGCTAGGAATGCAACATCCTCTTGTAGGAGCATAGCACTAGTTATAGAAGCGCATCGCCTAACCTCCAAGAGTGCAACACCACCCAAAATTTGAAATTTGACAGTGCAAACTGGTTTTTCGAGTTGAGGGAGTGTGAGCTCGATGGTTGGGAGAGAAAATGAGTTCTTTATTTGTCTTGTGATGGGATTTATACTTTATGATTTGAATGAACTTGCATTTGGGACCCATTTTTCTTTCTTCTCATTCACATTAAACTATGACATATTTACCTTTCAATTTTGTTTCTCATTTGGAGATTGATTATTTGATGGAATGAGAACACTTAGAGTTTGAAGCTTTTGATCTTTCTTGGCACATGAAACCTTTGAGTTGACAGCTATCTTGGAACCATTGAACTTATTACAAATTGAGAAAACATAAAATTACATGCTTAAATGAAAATTACATAATGGAATAAAAACTAAATATTACACTTCAGCTTTACATAGTAAACTGAATTTTTTTCAGTCTTCCTCTTATTGGTCCTTTATGCAATGTAAATGATGTTTTACTAGACCTTTAAAACCATCATACCTAATGGACATAATAAATGAATGGACTTCATGATGATATGACAAAAAATGTGATAAGACTCAAGAAATAATAGACACTGAGAATGTGACAAAGTGAGCCAGCAAGTGATGAGATAACATTTTTTGAAAAGAGTGAACTTTGATGAAACTCTGCACCAATTGACCAAATATTTGCATGACCTAATGGAATGATAAAAAAATTCTGTGTGGGACCACTAAAATGAAATGAAAGAGTTAATTTTGATCACTGGGGGAAGGATGCAAGTACTGACGCTAACACACCCTAAGCTTGATACATCAAGCATATCAATGCTAACATTCACTGCCATCGTAAATAGCCTAGTTGATATCAATGTTGTCTTTCCTAATCATCATGCTAACACATACATATAGGCTAATATGGTAAACATCAATGCCAACACACTTGCTAACTATCAAGAAATCCAACTGCACATATTGATCTCCCAACATTGATGTTGACAAGAATGCCAATACACTTACTTCCACTAGAAAAATAGACAATGCGAATTGTGCAACAAGTTATTGACAATTTATTTAAAAATTAAAAAATTCAAAAAATCTAGTGGCCATTCCATCGGTGAGTGTTCTCACACTCTCACTCACACTCTCACTTCGATGGTACTTCTCTTCCCAATGATGAAAACAATTACACGGTTGTAGGCCCTTTACATAGATGGGGGCGAGGCAAAGAAAATTTGCAACGAATATTTCCTTGTATGAATATTACTTTTACAAATTTCCACATTGTATATCAATAGTAATGGAATTATTGAATTATAGATTTAACGGTTTATTAAATTCGTGAAACTAATAATAATTTTACAAGTTAAACTTCTTGCTATTTTGAGTGTCACTAATACGCATGGTAACATCACTTGCTCTAATATTTTATCAATTAGAAATTTGGGTATAGCGGAACTTTGGATGTAAATTAGTGTGAAGATATTTTATTGTGGGAATGAGGATGCAAATGAATATTTAGTTAATTTAATTATAAAAAAATTTCAAAGAAGGATGATTATGTTTCGTTTTCTAGAGCTTTTATAGAGATAGTTACATTTACTTTACATAGGCATGGGTGGGGGGTTGACAAAAGGCACTAAGGGGGAGCGGCATCATTGGGGCTAAACAAATCTCTAATTAATATTTCCTTCTATGGATGTGATTGTTTCTTTATGTTTTGATAGTGTGTTATTTCTCTACCAAGTGGTGTTAGAATTGACACGTATGCCACTAGTTTGTAAGTGGATTGGGGCGGGCGGAAGGGGATGTTGAACAAATATGCAATAGATATCATAATATAGAGCTATGAATATTTTAGAAGGATGGGGTATGTGTGAGAGAAATGGTGTAGACAAAATTAATGTTATTGTGTGAGGGACATAGTATGTGTGGGATAACAGTTGTGTAGGGATATTATTTTATATAGCTATGAATCTGCGCGGATGATAGGGCATGTGAAAGACAACATAATAATTTATACAATTATGTTTAATTATGTAGATATTTTACTATGGGGAGGGCTTGGTATGTGTGGGAGAACAAGGGGTGCATTGGTATCTATATTTGGAAAGAAAAAAATTAGGAGGGGGAATTTGCAGGAGAACGAGGGTTTCATAAGGAAATTAATCATAAATTATTAATTCTTATCTATTATTATTATTATTATTATTATTAATTTGCGCATAGAGGGAACTATTTTGTGCATTCAAAAATTAGTTTTTTCCTCTACCGCTATCATGAGAAGTTGTGTAGAGCTGTGATTTTAGAGAGATATGAATATTTCTAGAGTGAAGGATTTTCATATGAATATTATTATGTTTCCTTTTGCAAAGGAAATAATCATTTTACAATGTCAATTTTCCTAAAAAAATGCTAATGTTAACCGAAAAGGGAAACAGATAAATTTGAATATTAAGTTATAGAATCGACAATGATTTACTTTGATGTAGGGTATAGCCAAAAAATTAAATAGAGAAATATAGCCAAATTTCATGCATGAAAATTAATTTTATTATTTTCGAATTCAACAAACTATTTTTCTTCTAATGTCCAAAAACACGAAGAACGATTGAGATAGTTAAGAATTGGACTACAAAAACTATTCTAAACTTATTTGGTCCACACAATTTCCAAAAAAAACTGACAAACACAATGTATTTACATAAAATAACAAAAAAATCACAAATATCTAAATTACTACATATCCTTGATAACAAAAGAAAAATAGGCACCACCAACTTCTTTCTCAAGCTGATATGGAGGGGAATCCTTGCAATGCTAGAGTCAAATCTATTATCCTCATGTTGCACTAAAATATCATGTTGCACTATGCCATCCTCATCTTATTCATTATCATCCTCCTCCACACTCATGTTCTTTTCCCGAGCAAAATTATCCATACAAAACTCAACATTTCACTTGCCAATTCAAGCGATTCTAGCTTCAACTCCAATATTTCCATTTTCTGACTTAAAATTTCAAAATGGACCCATTCTCAAAATAGAATAATCTCAGCACGCTTTGAGAAAAAATATACAATAAATTTTAGAGTTCTTGCTCTGCAACTAGAGAATCATGCTCCATAAACTTCATCTTGTGTCACACCTACTAACAAAATTGGAAAATTATGGCTCAAATACATGACTCTATGCTTGCATAGTCACTCCATCAATATAAATATACCAATGGTCAATATTTCATTGATTTTAATCCTTTTTATTTTACATTAATACTAGCTTGATCCACAAATACCAAACAAGTATGTGCGACAAAAACAAGTATTTTGAGGGAAATGTATATTGTCGATGCGTAATTAATTTAATTATGAAAAAATATTGAATTTATATTATTATGTTTCTGTTTGTGAGGCTTTTCTTATTTCAAGCATGTTTTGTGTGGAGGACAAGAAATGTGCCCAAGAATGAGGGTGCAGAAGGAAAATTAATCTTAACCTAATTTTCATTTAAATTTTTTATAGATTTAGCTATGAATAATGAACGATGTGGTGCCGAGGGATATTTATAAGTTTAGTTTGTAATGTAATTCTCTTTTACGTTTTCCTATTACATATATAAAAGTTTCTTATTATACAAATTGATTAAGGTCAAGCTCAAGTTTCAATTTGGCTTTCGTACGCTGCATAATAAAAATAAAGGGTAGTTTATTTTCGAAGAGACTTCGTTCTATGGAGTTTTCCCCATACTTGACACAATGTTTAGTAAAGTATTTAGAAATACGTAGAATTAAAATATTACTAATAAATTATAATAATAATAATAACATCGTAGAACTGTGCAGAAATAAAATACATACTTTAAAAATTGCTTTTGCGTAGAGATTTCATTATACAAAGAGCTTTGTGTGGAAAGTATTCACTGTGTTTATAACCTTCATTTTAAGATCACAATATTTAATGAAATCATTAACAAAGTCCTTAGTGCAAAAGAAGTTGTTAGTATAGGAGTGTGGGAAAATCACTATTCTCTGTGCTTCCACAATGTTTTCTTAAGCCAACTAATAACATAGTAGTGGGGACCAACATTGTTTATTGGTGTCAACATGAAAAAAATATAATTTTGTAAATTTTGTGATTAAAAAACTTATTTATGAGTGTAAGTTTATATGAATTATGTGGAACGTTTGTCATTTTGTGGATTGTTGAGGTGCGCACAATAAAACCTCAGAAGATTACTCCACACTATGAAGTTCCTCTAGAGTCCTGAAAATATGCCTATTTACACAAACATAATGATAAACAAATATTTCAATATGAAGATAGATTTGTTTGAAGATATTTTATAATGAGAGCACAACATTTAATCAATTGATTACTAGATTCTTTAGCATAGAATAAGTTGACTATGTTGGAGTGTGGAAAAATCACCATTCTCTGCACTTCCGCACTTAATATCGAAGAGGTTCTCGTCAAAATTTGTACTTATTCTAAGAGTTTCCTATCGATAGATTTCATTCTCTGGATAAATTTCAATGTACAAATTTCTTGTATTATCACTTTCCTTTTCATAATAGCGATTAGTGGAAAGGGGGGGGGGGGTGTGAGGAAAGAGGGGGTAAGGGAGGTGGGGGGATGTTGAAAAAATATGCAATAGTTATGATATTATAGAGCTATGAGTCTTTTAGGAGGATGGGGTATGTGTCAAAGAAATGGTGGAGACGAAATTAATATTACTGTGCGAAGGATAGATTATGTGCGAGAGAGCAATTGTGTAGAGATATCATTTTATAGAGCTATGAATCTTTGCATATGGAAAGGCATGCGGAGGGAAAAATCATAATTAATATATTTATTTTTCATTATGTATATCCTTTACTCTGTGGAGAGCTTGGTATGTGTGGGAGAATAGGGCGTCCATTGAGATCTTTATTTTGCAAGAATGAAAAGGAGAGTGTATTTGAGGGAGAACAATGGTTTCATAAGGAAATTAATGTTAAAATATTAATGCTTATATATTATTACTATTATTATTATTATTATTATGTTTCATTTGTTCGTATAGCGAACTATATTGCGCATTGAAAAATTAGTTGTTGCCTCTACCGCTATCATGAGAAGTTGTGTAGAGCTGTGATTTTAGAGACCTATGAAAAATTCTAGAGTGAAGGATTTGCAGATGAATATTATTATGTTTCCTTGTGCAAAGGAAATAATCATTATAAAATGTCAATTTTCCAAACAAATGCTTATGTTAAGAAAAAAGGGAAGTAGACAACTTTGCAAATTAAGTTACATAATTAGTAATGATTTACTTTGACATAGGTTATAGCCAACAAATTAAATAGGGAAATACAACTGCATTTCATGCATGGAAATTAATTTTATTATTTTCGAATTAAACAAATTGTTTGTTCTTCTAATGTACAAAAACTCGAAGAAGGATTGAGATAGTTAAGAATTGTACTACAATGACTATTCTAAATTTATTTGGCCCACAAAATTTCCAAAAAAAACTTAAAAATGTAATATATTTACATAACATAAAAAAAATATTAACAACTATCGAAAATAGTACATATCCTTGATAACAAAAGTGAGATGGGAACCACTAACTTCTTTCTCAATACATGAAGGAGGGAAATCCTAGTCAATGGGAGATTCAAAGTTATTATGCTCGTGTTTCACTAAAATCCTATGTTGCACTATGATATCCTCATCGTCTTCATTATCCTCCTCCTACACATTGATGTCCTCTGCCTAAGCCAAATTATCAATAAAAAAACTCAACATTTCACTTGTCAATTCCAGCCATTCTAGCTTGAATTCCAATATTTGCATTTTCTAATTCAAAAGGTCAAAATGGACCCACTCTCAATATAGAATCATCTGAACATAATTTGAAACAAAATAGAAAATAAATTCTAGAGCATCAACCATTACGGGAATTTTGAGGTCTAAAATGGGCCTCCTAAGGAAAATGTACAATCAAAATTCACTTTATCAGAACCAATCACATTTAAGGGGATGACATCATACCTAATAATTAAGGTGGCATTGATTGAGTTAAAGGTACTTACTTGTCACATTCTCAATCGTGGATACAAATTCATGGTTAACAATGGTAGTGCTCTAAGTACTTTAAAATTCAGAAAGTAAAGTAATCATAATAAATGTCATTTCAAAATTTTTGAATAAAATATTATTATTGTCATTTCATATTTTTTGAATGAAACAATACATATCCCTACATAATCTTTATGTATTTATGAAATTTTGAATAAATATTATATTTGTGTATTTTCTTATATTTATTTTTAAATTATATATTGATCTCATTTTATTTAATATTAAAATTTCAAATTAATTATAAGTTAATATCTATAAATATATATTAATATCTCATGAAATTAATATCTACCCCTATGCTAAGGGTTTCTTTATAGTATATTTTGAAAAATCTGAAAGCAGATAATGCATTTTAGATTTTGGCCCTTGGTTTTGGGAAAAATCGGGCCTATTCATGAAACCATGGAACCCATCATTCGATCCCTCAACAAAAGTCATAACCTCAGCACCAGTTTGGGTCATATTGGAAAACCTACCTTTGCATCTCTGGAATCTCTCCTCACTAAAAGCTGTTGGAAATGCAATTGGGAAATTTTACTGCAGGTGCCCAGAAACAGAGGAATATGTTAGAACCACCTATGCACGCATCTGTGTATAAATGGATTTTAGTGCTGGATTCCCAACTGAAATAATGCAAACAAGAAAAGACTATGTATGTAACCAAAAACTCGACTATGAAAGTGTCCTCTTCAGATGTCGATCCTGCTTTGATATAGGCCATCTAGCTAAAAATTGCCCAAAAGTCTCCCAGTAACATTCTGCTAGAAAGAATCACCATAGATATACATGCTAGGAAGGGGCACAAAAGGAACATTACACTATCATCAAGGAAGAATACTCTCCAGAAAACTCTGAATCACAAGAAATCAGGCAAGAAAGAAATAACCCTCAAGACAAGCAGGGGGAAAGCCCCTCCCAACAACAAAAAAACAAAATTGATAGTCCCTCAAGCATCAACAAGTATGAGGATTCGAATGCCACACAAAAGAAATATTCATTTAGCAGCAAAGTAGATCTTCCAGATCCCGAATATAAGAAACCAGTGTCCCAAGAATCAGAAGAGATGAAGGAGGTGCATGGTAAAGGAAGTTGGAAGACCGTAGAGAAGAAAAAGAAAGCTACAACACCAATCTCTCCAAGAAAGACTAGAAGCTAGACAATTAAGAACTAAGAAAATTATAGGTCCGATAGACCAAAGTTTGGTCTCACTGGATGTTAACCATCGTCATCATCATCATCATTATACATACAGAATGAAAATAAATCAAAATGTAACTCTGTAATTTTAGGATAAATAAAATCTATAAATAATAATATTATAATATTGATAACAATATAAAAATATTAAAATTAAAGAAAAAAAAGTGTTTTAGTTTTGTATGATGAAAAAGGTACATTAGTTTTGTATGTTGAAAAATGTTATATTAGGTTCAATATAGTTTGGGGTAAAAGAATTTCTAAATTTCAATGTATATAAATCTTATATTATACTTATAAATATAAATTAAATCTATTTCAATACATTTTTTTATTTAATTTTAAATATAACTCAATTAATTTCATTATGATTATATTAATATTATATATTATTATCTATAATATTATGAAAAATAATCTAAATGATATAGAATATATATTATATATTATTTCTTCTTGTGTTATAAATAAAATCAATTTAATATGTAATATAAAATTCATACATAAAATACTATATTGCATTTATCATTTTATATTATATTATTTTTATATAGTACATTAATTGCATGTTATTGTGCAATTTAAATAATATAAATTTAAATTAATAAAATATTATATAATTGAGAATTTATGAATTTAGATTTATATTTATATTTTAAGTTATTTAGGTACAAATGACAAATGTATTAGTTGTTCAATGATAATGGTTTTTTTCTTGAAAAGCTCATTTTTATTTATAGTCACATCAATACAATTTTTTATTAATTTTATTTTGGCAAAACTTTTGAATTGAATTTAATCATGGTTACATGGATTGTGGTGCAAAAAGTGAATTACAAATTTATAAATATTATTTATTGGTTTAGTTATTATTTTATTATTTCCTTAGGAGGCCTATTTTAGACCTCAAAATTCCTCTAATGAATTTTAAATAAAAAAATTACCGAGCTCTTGCTCTACAACTTGTGAATCATGATCCATAAACTTCAACCTGTGTCACACCTACTAGTAAACCTAGAGAATTATGGCTCTAGTCCCTGAATCTATGCTTGCAGAGCTACTCGAAAAATATAAATATACCAACGATCAAAATTTCTTGTTTTCCATTAATATTAGCTCGATCCATAAATATCAAAGGATAAAGAAAAGAAGAGTTGATAACGAAAAATCTGCACAATATAAATGTACATTTTTTGAAAGACGTGTGAATGACGTGGTATGTGTGAGAAAACTAGGATTTTGAGGGAAATGTTTATTGTCAATGCATAATTAATTTAATTATGAAAAATGTTGAATTTGTATTATTATGTTTCTATTTGTGAGGCTTTTATTGTGTGAAGATTTTTTGTATGGAGTATGGGAAATGTGCGCAAGAATGAGGGTGAAAAGGGAAAATTAATTTTAAACTATTTTAATTTAATTTTTTTATAGATTTAGCTATGAATAATGAAGGATGTGGTGTTGAGGGATATTTATAACTTTAGTTTGTAATGAAATTCTATTTCACGTTTTCCTAGTACATATATAAAAAAAATTCATTATACAAATTGATTAAGGTAAGGCTCGAGTTTTGATTCGATTTTTGTACTCTACATAATATAAATAAAGGGTTTTTTATGTTCGAATATATTTTATTCTGTATATTTTTCCCCATACTAGACACAATTTTTACTAAAGTATTTGGAAATAAATTGAATTAAAATATTACCAATAAAGTATAATAATAATAATAATAATGTTGTAGAGATGTGTGGAAAGAACATACATATTTAACAAATTCTTGTGTGTAGATCTTTCATTCTACAAATACCTTTGTGTGGAAAGCATTCGCTATGATAAGAGCCTTCATTGTAAGAGGAAAAACATTAATGAATTCATTAGCAAAGTTCCTAGTGAAAAATAAATTGTTTCTATAGGGGTGTGGGAAAATCACTATTCTTCATGCTTGCACAATTTCTCCTTAAGCCAACGAACATCATAGCAATGGGGACCAACATTTTTTATAGGTGTGAACATGAAAAAAAATAATTTTTTAATTTTTGTGATTTAAAATTTTGTGTATGACAGTAACTATGTATGAATTATGTGCAAGGTTTTTCATCGTGTGGAGTGTGGAGGTGCGCATAGCAAAAGTTGGAAAGATTCCTCCACACTACGGAGTTCCTCTAGAGTCCTGAAGATATGCCTATTTACACAAACATAATGATAAAATTTCACTATGCAGAGAGATTTGTGTGAAGTGATTTCATTATGAGAGCACTAAATTTAATCAATTGATTACCTAATTTTTTAGCACAAAAGAAGGTGATTCTATTGGAGTGCAGAAAAATCACCATTATCCACACTTCCACATTCAATATCCAAGAGGTGTTTATAGAAAATTACACTTATGTGGAGATTTTCCTATCGATATATTTCATCCTTAAGAGAGCTCTCATTGTGCTTATTTATTGTATTATCACTTTCCCCTTTCAAAATAAACATTAGCATATTGGTATTGTCAAAAATCAATAGAAGCATAAAAGATGTGCGTATTTTACGTGGCATTTCTTCGGTTAGTGCTCTCGCAATGACAGTATGGAAGTAGTGGCTAGTGTAGTTATCTTGTATTTTTTTTTAGCTGATTCCATTTGAAAAAAATTGCAGCTTTAATCATGCGAGACAAGATTTTAATGTGTGCAGAATGCCATATGTGTGTGAGAATGAGGATATAAAGGAAACATTATTCTGTAAGCAAGAAGTTAATTTATATAGAAACAAAGGCATAATAAACATTAAATAAGAAACATTACTATTTTCTTTTCAAGAATGAATATTAATTTATTGCAATAAGGACTTAAAATTGGGTGAAAATGTGAAGGTTGGTTACACTTTTTGCCCTTTTTTGAGAATTTTTTTTTTTTTTTTTTTTGTTCTTCAACTTTGTGCAAGCCAAAACAATTTTTCTATTTAGAATGTCATTTTACGAAAAAAATAAAAATTGTCAGAAATTTTATTAGCTTTCTATTACTTATTTTTTGGAATTTTTTTATTCACATTTGATATGTCAACTTAACATTTATTTGAGTGTGTGTTAGTTAACAATCAAACGATTCATAAAAGGTCATGTTCAAACGTGTTGGTGTATTCTTTGAAAACTTTGTGTTGTTGAGAAAAAGAATGTATTACAACAATCTAGACAAAGTCTACTTCGGTTTCGTTATATTTATGAAACCAACTGATGCATTTCATAATTACTAGAATTTTTTGAACTAATCCAACATGAAAAAATGGCATATTTTGAATATGTTTTGGCTCGCTCAAAATTTCTTAATATATTAGTTATAAACTAAAAATCTAAAAACTACCCATTACACACGATGGACCAATTTACTGCACCATAATCTTTTGAATTTTTTTATAGTGTATTTCGAAAGATACAGAATTTTGATTTCACTAAATCATAGTGACCTTCAGAAATTATTTTCACATATTTTATTAAAAAATTAATTAAAATTAGTAAATATTTATGGAATTCCATAAAAGTTATATTTCCTGAAAGTAGATTGAATTCTGTAAATGCTTGTCTAGGTTCTGACGGTTAATTCATAAAGTTTGATGGCGTTTAATCATTCGAAAGTTGAAGAAATGTGTTCAGAGTTGAGTTGTTGTGTAGTTGCAGACACGTTAGTTCGGCCAAAATTTTAAAAAGTCCAGTTGAATTGTTCTTTTCCCCGTGAGCCTGTTAGTTCTAATGAAACAAATGTTCGGTCGAAGTTTTTAATGAAGTTCGACCGAAATTTTGATCAAAATTACATCGGCTAGAAAATTTGATGAAGCCCCTCCAAAAAAACATTTCGCATCTATATAAATAGCCGAAAATAGAATCAATATTTGCGCATAATTTCGCACATTTCTTCATTTCAGCTGATTTTGCAAAGCAATTTTTTTGGGCTTTATTTTCAAAGGACTCTTTTTGGGCTTAATATTCAAATGACATTTTTTGGAGGTATTTTTTAAAGTGATATTTTTTTAGAGGCTTTTTGGGATTAATTTTCAAAGGACATTTTTTGGAGATATTTTGTTTAAGAGACATTTTTTTAGAGGTTTTCTAGGCTTAATTTTCAAAGGACATTTTTTGGAGGTATTTTTTGAAGTGACATTTTTTAACAGGTTGGGCTTAATTTTCAAAGGACATTTTTTGGAGGTATTTTTTAAAGTGAAATTTTTTTAGAGTAAGTGTTTTGGGTTGAAGTAAATATTTTATAATGATTTTTTAAAGTGAGTTTTTTTCTAACTTTTTAAATGAATTTTTTTTTCAGGACTTGAATTTTTAAAAGACATTTTTCTGGGGGAATTATTAAAATGAGTGTTTTGGGTTGAAATATGTCTTCTGTGCAAAATTTTTAAAGTGATTTTTTTTTTAAATTAAATATTTTGTGATGCTTTTTTTAATTGAATTTTTGTATAAATTTTTGAAGGAAAAATTTTGAGCTTCATACTCAATTATCATTAGAAATTGAAGCAATTGTAAGTGAAAATATGATCAAACAAGAGACCCTGAGGAACATATAGAACATGGGAGAGAATATCGCAAGAAAAATAGACAAGAACGATAAAATATTGAAAGGGAAAATAAACCTAAACTAGAAGTTGAAGCAGGTATGAAAATGTAAATATTATAATTCTGATATTTAAAATTACACTAGTGTATTGTGAAACTTAATTTTTATTTGATGAATTAATTTGTAAAATATTTTTCAATGTAAACAAAGAGAGATATTTCTCAAAACCTTGATGATGAGATAGAAAATTTTGAAAGAGAAAGTGAAAGAGATATTGAACCAATGATTCAAGATGTTGAAAATGTTGAAAGAAATTCAAGTGAAGAAATTGAATCACCAGGTATGTATATATATGTTGAATGTGTATTATTGAAAGTATACATATTTATTAATTTAATTATGTATTGAATATGTAAACTTATTATCTACATCTAATTGTAATATGTACAGATGAAATCAATATCGATGATGAGAGGTTAGAGAATATTGACACCCACACATATGGAGATAAAAAAGTTGACCATGTTATACAATATCGTGTTAATAGAATTATTGATTCGTTATTCAAAGAAGAAACTGTGGCAGTTGAAGCCCAAATGTTGAAAATTATCTTAACATCATGGAAATTAAAATAAGCTATGGATTTATTGGGTATTCAAAAATCAATAAAGGATTAGAAATGAAGGAAAATGTGATACAAAATATAAATAGTGCTCTAAAGTCAATTGGAATATCTAGAAATAAAAGTGATTTAGGTGCACCTATAGTAATAAAAATGGAAGTGGTTTCATCAAGTACTGAAGATAATCCCTTGGTAAAATATATGGCATAAGCATTACAAACCTCACGCAATTTTTTTGCAGAAACATCAAAAATTTCGATTGCAAATAGATGTAAATGATGAACTTGCTTGTTGGACAACTATCTGTAGCAAACCATACAAAGATAGACTTGGAGAAGATGTTAAGAAAATAATATATGAATATTGGATGAAAAATTCATGTGTTTTACCAAAAGCAAGGAATGTGATGCGAAGAAGAATAACACAAAATCAATTCGAAGAACATGCAAAAAATTTGTTAGACACCACTCAGATAGAGTTTTTCAACAAGTTCAAAGAAGAGAATCGTGAAATTGATGTCTCAATCAATTATTTTATGCAACAAAAACCATGGTATGTTAAACATATCATTGTATGAGACACTTGTTATTTTCGTTATCATGTGGAATTTTAGTTATATTATGACACATTCCTTGATTTTGGTAAAACATTTTGGAAAGATTCACCCTCTCCTTCCACTATCCATGATTCCATATCTCAAATTATGTGTGGAAAAGAAAGCCATGAATTATTTTACCAAAGTAAATGTGTTGGTGGTAAAAATATGCGATGATTGTAGAAATTTGACTAAATTTCAAAACAAATATCGTACTGATATAAATGATCTATAATTTTCCAATATAAAAGCTAAATGGAACATATATGAATATATTCGTATATTGATCGGTTCAAGTGATACTACAAGTGCTAAAAGAATTGATTTACAAGAAGGAGAAATTTTGTGATAAATTTTTTGAGAAAGTTTGAGGCAGAAATTTATAAATACACCAAGGATTCCCAAAGAGCTCGATGGTAAGACTTGCAATTCAAAAGCTACCATGAATTTTTTCGACCAAGGACCATTTTTTCAATAGTTGATTTTGCAAAAAAATACACATTTGTTGCACAAAAAGAAATACATAGTGAATACTATCATTCTGACCAAGTCTTCATGCTTGTCCATATTCTATATATACATTCTAAAAAAAATGTTTATCATATAGAAAGCACCAGTGAAAATCAGAATGTTATTAAATAATATCACTTTTATATCAGTGGAGATCGTACACATGATACATATTTTGTACAACATTGTTTTGAAAATATTTATGATGTCTTTAAATGTCGTGAAATGAAATTCAATGAATATTGGATATGGTCAGATGGATGTGCAGGTAAATTCAAATCTTCATGATCATTATTTTTGTTGTGTTGTCCTCATATGAAAACCCATATTAAACATTGTTGGAATTTCTTTGAGACTGGTCATGGAAAAGGAGAAGACAATGGTGTAGGGGCTTGTATAAAATGAGCACTTCGAATATATCAAATGGACCACTCTGCAAACCGAATTTTCTCATATGAACAAGTTTTTCAATGGTGCATTGTTGCACTAAGCCATGAGACTAACCGATCAAGGGATGTACGAAGGTACATGACTTAATTTTTATTGAATTTAAAATTTTAAATAGTATTTATCACAATGATTATCTTTGATGGTATTTTGAATAACATATTTATATTCTTCTTTGAATTTTCCATATAGGTTTTTTTGGCATATTGATGTCCAACATGTAGATATATCAATTGGATATGACATTGCAACAATAAAAGGGAATCGAAAATTGCATTCAATTAAAACAAGGCTGTCAAAAAATGTGTTTACATTGGATAAAAGAAAATATTATTGTTTTTTTCATGTTTTCATATACAACACATAATCCAATGATGTTTGTGAAAACAAAATGTATGTAAAATATTGGCAACATACAGAACTAAATACAAATGGGAAAATGACCATTGCAAACTTTGAAGAAATGCAATCAGAGGAGACTACAATATCATCTGAAGGTGGTCGAGTTTCTAATCTTGTTAACAAGAGAGTTCATAATTATGATCTATTTTAAAATTTTAAAGTTAAATTTTAAAGTTATTTTAATTTTCATGTTAATTATGATCTAAATTTAAATACATAAGTTTTTTTTATTGTGCAGGAGATGTTTTTTCTATAGTTGCACTAACTATCGACAATGAAAATATGAAGTATTATTTGATGCATTGCACTGAACGAAAGATGAAATTATTGGTAAATTATGATGTTAATGGGTTTACATATGACAGAGAGTCTATTATACTAAAAGGTTATTTTTTCCAACAAATCATCAAATTTGGGATTTTATTTACTTTCAAGGCTATGTAAATGATGTCATAATTTGTCAATATAGTCACTTCGTGTGCGTAGCACGCATAAAGTTGATAGAAGTTAAATAAAATAAAAAAATTGAAAACTAGGAAATGGAAAATGTTAAAAGCCGATCATGAACGGATCATTGAAGATGGCCTTCCATTGGAATTTAATTTATTGAAATGCCCAATGATTTATTCTCTTTGGATACATCTTTTATAATGTCCATAACTCAACTAAAAATTTAATTGCCTTTTTATCTTATATTTACAAGTGCTTGCACATGTACATTGTTTTGGTACATGCACACGAGTAATTTATACATGTGTACACATACACATGTACATTATCTGGTCTTAAACGATTTCATACATTCTCTGGTATAATTTGTCATAATGTCATTATTGCAAAATGTACATATCTCTGTATCTATCATAGTTGATATAATTGAAATTTTAAGTTGAACAATTTTGTTTTAGATGTGTCTATTAAGTAAATTATCATATTCATTCTTGAATGAAAAATGTGTGTTATGTTTTTTTTAATTTCCAGTTTACTATTAACTAAAAGTACCTTTGCTATGTATATTAATGAAAATGTTGTGTACTCGATATATGTTTTAATGCAATTTTAAAATTTTATGATTGTTTGAAACATCTAAGAACACCTAGAGTTTTATGATTATTTTTAGATATATACATCGATATGTATTTTACTTCAATAATTTATATATATATTAAAACATGTACTTAAATCATTTTTATCTACATATATTCTTATGAACTTTTTTTTTTTGTAACTTTGACTAAACTATATTAAAATCATGAAAAACCATATAGAGGTAAGGGAATAAATGGCTAGCAGTGCTTAGCCTATCCCTGCCTTGGTAGTGTTGAAAATAAACCAATTTTGGGGCTGCCTCAAAGGAGGAAACCAACCCCTTAAAAATATCATCCAGACTTGTAATACAAAATATTCAGTGGCCCATATAAAAAAACAAAGAGCTGAAGCATATCCTGAGGTGACAAAAAACATAAATTAACCTTACTACCCAATAATCATCAAGTTCATTCATCTTCTTCCATCCCATGGTCTTCTTCCTCTATCAGACACTTGTATTCTCTAGCAATGTCTTCCTCCTTAGTTCTTGGCATTCGAGGAGGCTTCAAAGGGGTCGCATGGATGATGGGAGCGACTGGGTACTCTGCATCGTAATCTCTAGTCCAGACATCATCTGAGTTTATAAACCAAATGCTTATCTCCTCCATCGTGGGCTCATAAACTAGAAGCGGGTTGGTTTTCCTGGGCAAAGGCTGCATAGATTGCAGAATAATGAATTTCCTACAACCTCTTCTAACCTTAGTGTTATCCGAAGGCAAAAAAGTCTCCCCATGAATGTTATCAAACGCTTGATTATCCAACACCTCATGGTTATCAGATTCATAACCCTCGTTGGATTCTAATCGTAGGTTGTGGCCATGGTGAGATCAACCTAAGAACGCACCCCTATAACTAACCCTGATGGGATTCTGACGCTGGCGCGGGGCCACGGTATGGCTTCTGACCTATACATTTTATGATTTTTTTAGATATATACATCGATATGTATTTTACTTCAATAATTTTTATGTACATATATTCAGGTGAAATTAAATATGTAAAATCATCTATGATTTTTTTAAATGACATGTATGATAATGCAAAATGTACTTAAATATCACCTAAATATTAGATGTACATCCTAAATTTATATAAAATTCGCACAAATGTTCAAATGCATAACATGTACCAACATATGTGTTAAACATAATTTGAAATTTCCCTCTAGATTCATTTTATATTTAACAAATAAAATTACAACTTGAGTTTTAATAACAAAACATTATATCACAACATGTGAGCAAATGCCAAATGTAGTTCAACAATCCAAAATATACACATGTATGTGTAAATTGTAATTTGAAATTTCCATCTAGATTCATTCTATATTTAACAAATATGATGACAACTTGAGTTTAAAAAAAATAAAATTATATCACAACATGTGATCACATGCCAAATGTAGTTCAACTATCCAAAATATACACATGTATATATGGTTTGTAATTCAAAATTTCCATCTAGAGATTCATTTTATATTTAACATTTATAAAATGACAAATCGAGTTTTAAAAACAAAACATTATATCACAACATCTGATCACATGCCAAATGTAGTTCAACTATCCAAAATATACAGATTGTGAAAATGTAATTTCAAATTTCCATCTAGAGATTCATTTTATATTTAACAAATAAAATGACAACTTAAATTTTAAAAACAAAACATTATATCACAACATGTGATCACATGCCAAATTTAGTTCAACTATCCAAAATATACACATGTATACATGTTTTGTAATTTGAAATTTCCATCTGGAGATTCATTTTATTTTTAACAAATAAAATGACAACTTGAGTTTTAAAAACAAAACATTATATCACATGTGATCACATGCCAAATATAGTTTAAATATAAAAAATATACACACTATGAAAATGTAATTTGAAATTTCCATCTAGATATTCATTTTATATTTAACAAATAAAATGACAACTTGAGTTGTAAAAACAAAACATTATATCACAACATGTGATCACATGCCAAATTTAGTTCAACTCTCCAAAATATACACATTGTGAAAATTTAATTTGAAATTTCCATCTAGAGATTCATTTTATTTTTAACAAATAAAATGACAACTTGAGTTTAAAAAAAAAACATTATAGCACATGTGATCACATGGAAAATGTAGTTCAACTATCCAAAATATAAATATTGTGAAAATGTAAGTTGAAATTTCCATCTAGAGATTCGTTTTATATTTAACAAATAAAATGACAACTTGTTTGAAAAAAAACATTATATCACAATGTCTGATCACATGCCAAATGTAGTTCAACTATCCAAAATATACACATGAGTTTTGTAATTCGAAATTTCCATATACATTCATTTTATATTTAACAAATACAATTACAACTTGAGTTTTAAAAACAAAACATAATATCACAACATGTGATCACATGCCAAATGTTGTTCAACTATCCAAAATATACACATGTATGTGTTTTGTAATTTGAAATTTCCATCTAGATTCATTTTATATTTAACAAATAAAATGACAATCTGAGCTTTAAAAACAAACAACTTGAGTTTAAAAAAAAAAACATTATATATCACAACATGTGATCACATGCCAAATGTAACTATCCAAAATTTAAAATCATTCTTGATAAAAGTAAATGTAGATTCAAACTATATCTAAATAGTAAAATATGTCAAAAATTTATATCACGGGAACAATAAAAGTAAATATATATAGTTCAATGTATAGTGTTACAAGTATCAAATATATAGAAAAGTATATGTGACTGCATAGATAATACTATATATATAAAAGTAAATTTAGGACTATATATCAAATAAAATGTTGCATACATGTGCATCATCAATCAAATACAGATGGATCCAGTGTCTTTTCCAGCAACTTCCTGAGCCTCATGCTATCCTCTGAAGAATGGGGAACCTGTACACAACATGTACAAACATAAAAACTGAATGTTTTAAAATTAAATGAGAACATAGAACTCCATGTAAAGAAAACAAAATGAAAAAAAAAAATCATGTAATACCTCATGTAGTTCCATCTCCATTGTCTTTTATTGCTCATCCATTAGAACATCCTCCACAGTAAACTGTACAATATACATATATATATATATATATATATATATATATATATATATATATATATATATATATATATTAAAAAATTTCAAATTAAAATGCATATAAACTAATTTTCAATAATATTGAAAAGAAAGTTAGACAACTTCGTGTGGATGTCCCTATCTCCATCACACACTGCATCTCTAGAGTCCTTGGAGAACGGAAATCATCTACAAAAACCTAAACTTCGAATTTTAAAACTATAAAATAACTCAAGATCTAGATCTCGTTTTATAATAAAAATTTTGAACTTCAATTTATAACTTAAATATATCAGTGAAAAGTTGAATACTTGTGACGGTGCATAGGGCACATCTCCTAAGGGTGGCTCCGAAAGAAAATCATCTCCATAAACCTAAATTTAAAATAATTTAAAACTTTAAAATAACTCAATATCTAGATCTCATTTTTTAATGGAACTTTTAAACTGCAATATATAACTTAAAAACATATTTAAGTGAAAATTTGTTCATACTTGTGATGGTGGATTTGGCACATCTCCTAATAGGGAAGAAGAGGGTACCTCCATCGCAAAAACATCAGATGGAGTCAGAATTTGTTAACATTTAATTTTATACATGTACATGTGTGCACAATTATTAATTTTTTTTTTAAATGTCAGGATGTTCCGATATATAATAATAGATTAAAATAATTGTACATCAACATCATTTTCACTTAAAAAAAACTAGCATGTGCTAACATATCATCTTGATTGTGAGAACCTAGACCTTTGACCGTGATATTAACATATTTTTTCATCAAGAATGAGAACTAAAAATGGTGTTCACATATATGATACATGTTTTCTAGACTAACATATACAAATAAATGCATGTATATGTATTTATTACAAATTGTACATGTGTTAAAATATTCACCCGAACCATTAACACATACCAATCTCATGCCCTCTTCCTCATGAATAATTAGGTCCTGCCAACCATTGTGAAAATTCTTTTCATATGTTATGATCCCTTCAATAATCATGCTTTATATCGCATCATATATATAATATAAAGAATTAGCACGTGCATTCTCTTGTGCTCTTTGTCGATTCAGACAAACATCAGTTCCACCAAGTCCACTTTGAATATTTTCTATGATGACATCCCTTGTTTCTCGACTAATTTGAGAAGTGACATCCATCTATGACTGTAAATTTTCCACACGAAGAGGTCGAATTACCAATGGTGGCTCAAGACGAGGCAACTTAGCATCACACTTAGCCCCCTATGGTAATATAATTGACCCTTCCGAGGACCACAAAAATTAGAGGGAAGGTCATTATAATTGGGTTTCATTCCCAAAAATAATTATGCATTAAACAATTTTGCAAAATAAAGAGGGAACTCGTCGTTTCATGGTAGTCTTAAATAGGAAGCAAGGTGCCTATCATACAAATGGAAAGCTATATCAGGGTGCTTGAAATATTTCACCTTTAGCATATTTATTTTTAGCCCTTCTTTGAAATTAAACATAAGCTTGTCCATTTATGTTGTAACTATGTGTTTAACAACCTACCATGTATCGGGACCCATCACTGTCTCCTTTCTTTTCCTCATAACTTCTACAAAAGTATCGGTGGTTGGCCCATGCGTTTTGTACACATATACAAGTCTGCTTGAAGAGGGAGTAACTATTTCTAAGGTTTCTCGTCTCCTAGTATGGAGTTTTAAAGACACAAGATATTTCTTCAATTTTGAATAAAGATTTTGACACCTTTGTAATGTGCATTGCTGGATGTTTGTTTCCCAAGGTATATCGGAAATGTCAGATGGATAAGTGGTGGTTGGTATACAACCTTCTTCTTCAATAACTCATTATGCCCTACGTCTTTTTGGAGAAAAAATTTCACCCTCTGCATCAATATATAAAATTTTGTATAAATAAAAAAACATGTGACTAAATTTTTACAAATTGAATGAAAATAATATTCAGAATTATGGCCACCTCGAGATGTTTGGCTAGCATCATGCCCACCTTGAGACTGTTGAGAACAATAATTACCACCGATTAGTTGAGAACCAACACAACCACCCATTGATTGGCCTTCGGGGGAATGCATATCACCACCCTCACGCAATTTTCCACCACCTATTGATGGGCCACCAAGGGAATGTGTACCACCACCAACCTCACATGACGAGAGGGAGGCTTCCTAAATAAAAAAATAATTTATAATCAATTCAAAAATACATCCATACATATAAATACATGTACATATGATTGATTAAATTCTTTTAATCATACCACGATTGCATGAACCATAGCCGTGCTTTATTTATGGAGTAGATACTCTTTTACTCCTAACTCCTAAAAAATAAAAAAAATGAAATTTATTAAAAACTAATTTTACTCACGAAATTGATAAAAACTCAACTCCATATGTATACATGTATGTACATGGAGATAAAATTATATATATATATATATATATATATATATATATATATATATATATATTCAATTATATTCAATAAAAAAATCAATTCCACATGTATATATGTATGTATGGAAATAATATTATGTCATTTAAAAACATGCACATTTATTCTAAATACCATGAACATCACTCGATCCATGATCCCCTTCTCTCGTAAAGGCATGGAATTCTATTGTTCTTTGCCTTTCATCATCCATGATATATATATATATCTACAGTGGACATTTACAATTATTTTTAAAATACTATTTAAAATAAATTCAAAATATTTCAAAAAATTAATGTAATCTAGTACACAAATTATGTAGAACGCAACATTAAAACAACAAATTGATGTGTGAAACTCAATTTAAACAAAAATTTCTTGAAGTCCTCACATTTTAATTTTATAAAACATGAATTTCATCAGGTTGTGCTTACATGGTGGGAGCACACTTGGTATATAATTGAAAAAAACACATGGTCGTTAAAAATGATGCATTTATAAGTAAAAAACACACATATCAAAGATATATTACGATGTCCATCAATAAATTTTGAAGGAGAGCGTATCAACACTAATTCATCTTTGAGAGATGAACCTTGAATTGGAATTTCCCCGTATAATACTAGTTCATCTATTAATTCATCTTTGACAGATGAATCTTGAATTGGGACTGCCCCACAAACTAGATCACGAGACATCTTATTAACATTTTCACAATGTCTTATACTAAAAAATTGAAATTGTCTAACAATATTATTTGATTTTCCATGCAGTTGTTTTAGCCTCTCCTTCTTGACTTGGTACATGCCTTTCATCTAGTGTCACACAATTTTAGAATTGGTGAAAACTACAATTTCATTTGATCCATACTCCCTAGTTGTTCCAAATCCTTCAATCAATGCAATATAATATTCCTCGTTGTTTGTTGTTCTTCCTGGTATATTCATTTTCCTTTGGAGGACCTTGTTAGTCGCAATATTGAAAAGCACATATGTAATCACTGTTTTCCCTGGATTGGGATTGTAAGAAACATATATGCATAATTTCCATTTTTCAACCATGTTTAATGCATTTTTTTATCCCTGAAAAAAAAAATTTCAATAAAATATATTAAATGAACATTTATAGCAAATGCATGGAAGAAATTACATGTACATGGTTTTCCTTATATTTTATGGGTAAAATTACATGTACATGGTTCCCAAAAACACTAGCAAATTCCTTAAAGTTTATGGGAGAAATGACATGTACATGATTCCCAAAAAACACTAGAAAAAAAAACAAATTCAATAAAATATATTAAATGAAAATTTATTTCAAATTCATGGGATAAATGACATGTAAATGGTTTACCTTGAATTTTATGGGTGAAATGGCATGTACATAGTTCCCAAAAACACTAGAAAATGCCTTAACTTTATGGGAGAAATTTTATGGGTGAAATGACATGACATGGTTCCCAAAAACACTAGGAAATGTCTCGAAGTTTATTAGATAAATTCCATGTACATGTTTCCCAAAAAATTTATTGGAGAAATGACATGTACACAGTTCCCAAAAACACTGGAAAATGCCTTAAAGTTTATGGGAGAAATGGCATGTACATGGTTTCCAAAAACATTAGCATTTTCCTTATTGCAAATGCCTTAAATTTTATTGCAAATGACTTAAATGTTATTGGAGAAATGGAATGTACATGTTTGGGATAAATGACATGTACATGGTTCCCAAGTACACAAAAAAATGCCAAATTTATCAAAGAAATGACATGTACACGGTTTCCAAAAACACTAGCATTTTCCATAAAATATATTAAATGAACATTTATTACAAATGACTTAAATTTTATTTCAAATGCATGGGAGAAATGGCACGTACATGGTTTCCAAAAGCACTAGAATTTTGCTTATTGCAATTACTTTAAATTTTATTGTAAACGCATGGGAGAAATGACATGAACATGGTTCCCAAAAACACTAGAAAATGCCAACTTTATGGGAGAAATGACATGTAAATGGTTTCCAAAAGCACTATCATTTTCCTTAAAAATATACTATAATTATATTAATTGAAAATGACTTAAATTTTATTGAAAATGGATGGGAGAAATGGCATGTACATGGCTTTCCTTAAAACACTAGCATTTTCATTAAAAATATATTAAATTAAAGTTTATGGGAGAATGACATGTACATGGTTTGCCTTAAATTTTATGGGAGAAATGACATGTACATGGTTTTCCTTAATGTTTACCTTATGTTTAAAAATACATTAGATTAAATTTTATGGGAGAATGACATGTACATGGTTTGCCTTGAAGTTTATGGGAGAAATGACATGTACTGGTTTTCCTTAAGTTTATGGGAGAAATGACATGTACATGGTTTTCCTTAAAGTTTGCTATAAAGTTTATCGGAGAAATTACATAGAAATGAAATGTTCATAGTTCCCAAAACACTAGAAAATGCCTTCAATTTTATGGATAAATTACATACAAATGACATGTACATGGTTCCCAAAACACTAGAAAATGCCTTAAAGTTATGCGAGAAACGACATGTGCATTATTTTCCTTAATTTTTTCCTTGAGTTTATGGGAGAAATGACATGTACATGGTTTTCCTTAAAATTTTCCTTAAATTTTACAGGAGAAATGACATCTAGAAATGACATACCTTAAAATTTTCCTTGCCTAGAGTTTAAAGGAGAAATGATATGTACATGGGTTTTGTAGGTTTTAACCATGTACATAGATTATCTGCAAAATAATCTTAAAAATAGAAAGTAAACAATAGAAAGAGCATAAAACATAAAAAAGATATACATAGAGATTTTCCCCTGGATCCCAAAACGGGACGACCAACTTTATTTTTCATTACATTCCTTTCAGTTTTACAAAACACATATATACATGTCGAAGCATACATAAACTCCAATCCATTAACCCTAGATTATAAAATAACCGTAGTTCACTTGACCGGATCTACAAAATACCAGGGGACGAAAACCATCATGCCCCAAAACCATGTGAAAACCCATGCACAAAACCATGGGCGGGTCCACCCACTGGAAAATAAGGCCCAAAAATTTTTCCCGGGGTGTTGTCTCAGACCTCAACAGGGGGGGCTGCTGCACCCGACGAAACGTACAGGCGGGGTTGTCGCCCCCCTGTGACCCCCCCACGCATGACTAGTTGTGGAAAGAATATAACGCATACCCAATAGTTTGCCTTAAATATTATGGGAGAAATGTAATATTAATGGGAGAAATGACATTGAAATGACATGCCTTAAATTTTTCCTTTATTTTATGAGAGAAATGACACATTTACATGGTTTACCTTAAATTTTATGGGAGAAATGGCATAGAAATGAAATGTACATGGTTCCCAAAATACTAGCAAATGTCTTAAAGTTTATGGGAGAACTGGCATGTACATGGTTATCCTTAAAGTTTTCCTTGAGTCTATGGGAGAAATTACATGTACATGGTTGTCCTTAAATTTTTACTTAATGTTTATGGGAGAAATGACATAGAAATGACACCTACATGGTTCCAAAAACAGTAGCAAATTCTTTAAATTTTATGGAAGGAATGACATGTACATGGTTATCGTTAAATTTTTCCTTGAGATTATCAGAGAAATGGGAGAAATGACATGTACATGGCTATCCTTATAGTTTTCCTTAAATTTTATGGGAGAAATTACATAGAAATTAAATGTACATGGTTCACAAAACACTAGAAAATGCCTTAAAGTTTATGGGATAAATAACATGTACATGGTTTCCTTAAGGAATAGCTCCCTCCTTTAATCCCAACATCCATATGAGTTGTATGTTTCTGACTGTTTTACTTTATGCCCACATTATGTCCATTTTTTTCTTTGTTCCTTATGTCTGTGCTAGTTGGTGTTTATTTATAGATAATTATATCAACATTTTGCTTGCAATTATTATGTCCTTTGTAGAATGATCATCATATAGTAACGTTTATGCATGTTATGGGAGTTGCAAATAGGTTTGATATGTGGTGATGATGCTGAGATTTAGAGGATCAATATTTCTCATGTTTGGGGTGTTGGATTTGGTGTTGCTTCAATCTTGTGGCCATGACATCTCAACTTCAACAGCTATAGATCATATTGAAAATAACAATGGAAATCCAAGGTAGCCTCATGAATAAGTGTTCAGTAATGATTTATGGAATTCAATGATGATTATAGGGCCTGCAACTCCTGTAATTCCTTATGCTCCCTCCAAATGCAGAATTGAATATAGGTAAGTATCATAGGTTACGTTATTCCAATAATCTAATATAGGTAAACATTAGTTAGTGTAAAACAGACAGGGAATCAAAGCCCATTGAGTATGAGGTTACAATTACTCTATATCTTATATAAAGAGATTGAACAAGTATCAATAGTTATGACAACTTCTATGATCAGACTAGTTGTAAACACGTAATCAATGTAATGAATAGGTATAAGTAAGCTTATATAGGTAATGTTTGATATGTGATCAGTGTAAACGTTGTACTCAGTTTGACTTTACAGCTATCAAGTTGTTGGATATGGTACATTAACTCCATGTATCATCATTCTTGTAATCATACCTTATATGTTTCATAAAAAGTGTGATTCATTATGTGAATGCTTACTACTTATATCCTATCTACAACTCTATTCAATTTAAATAAGCAAGTTGGTTGAGCTCTTACACTAGACTTATGATTAGAGAGCTAGAACAAAGAGACTATACATATGGTAATTTCTATCCCTAATTAACACCATGTATTCAGAGTAATACGATAGTACAACATGTTATTTAGATGAAACAACCATGTTCAAGCTTTATGGAGAGAGTACAAACTAAGCCTATATTGGTATAACTTAGACAAGTGATGTAACAAACTGTGTATCAGACGCATTGTGATATTAATATACATAATGAAGCTTATAATAGTGATATGGGATATGCTTACTAAGCAAACTAGTAGTGATTCTATATAACTATCTTAACCATAACAAATTCTACAGTGAATTCTTAATGTCTTTGAGGAAGGAAAAAAATTCATAAGGATTTGGGTAGAAGAAATCTTCCATATATTTTTTAATGTGGATGTTGAATGAAGATCTTCCACTCTGGCCATATTTACCACTTGATTTCATAAAGGTAGAGAAAAGGCTTCAAATTTTTTTTAGAGGCAATAATAGTCCTCTAACACATGGATCTGGATTCTTTTAGATCACTAACAAAAATAATGGGTACCGGAGAACCTGGTTTTTTCTTTTGGTTATGGAACCATATATGTATGTGTAAAACATTTCAATCCCTACTGAACAAAAACTGTTAGGGCAAGGGAAAAGCACAGGCAAGAGTTTTATTCAGCTAAGAGTACCAAAATTTTTCATTGATAATAATCTGATATGTTGAAGGCCTGAAAGTAAACTAAAATGCAAGGAAATAGGATATTTTGAAAAATTTTGTAAGTTATCAAGAATTAAATTTATTCTTTTCCAGTATGATTATAATATTTTCATCCAACAATTTAGTGATATTAATCAAAATTAGGATAAGAAATAAAATCATGAAAATCTTTGGTTTCATTTCCATGTGCAATTGTCTTTCGGAAGAATAAAAGGAAAAGTAGGAGTTTTCAAATAGTAGATTTTTTCTTCTACCTAGAAATTCAGAGACAACAAGAAAGTGAGAGCATGCATGGTGATAAGACAACGAGAGCGCAAAAAACGAGCAAACAGTGAGATGATGAGGCCGTAGATTACCAAGGACGTCGCTGAGGATGCAGATAATAGAAAACCTGTGAACACAGAAAATAAAAATTGAAAAACAAAAAAAAACAATAAACAAAAAAATAATAGAGCATAAACCATAAACCTTACCTTCTCACCTTCGGTTTCTCCTCTCCTCGCCCCTGTAACAGCACAACACAAACAAAGCGATACGACACCCCTACAACATCGCAGCACAAATAGAGCGAGTCAACACCCCTGCTGCAACGCAACACAAACAGAGAGAGACAACAACCCTGCAACAATGCAACACAAACAGAACGAGACAACACCCCTATAACAGCGTAACACAATCAGAGTGAGATATACAACAATAAATCATCAACAGAGCAATGGTAACTAACTGAACGGTAACAAACCAAAAACTTGTTGCAGTGTCGGGACGGTATATTTATAAGAAAAAGTTCAGCTGAAATATTTTAAGAAGTCCGGTCGAACTAATAAATAGTATAGCTGAAATTTTGTTGCCGGTTTTCCCATCTTAGGGCAAAAATCCCTTTACCCATGTCGGCAATACCTTGTAAATGTAAACAGAAGAGTTAGTTCAGCCGAATTAATTTCAAAATTTTGTTCCAACTTTCTAACAGTTCGGCCGAGCTGTTGGGAAAATGAAATTTCTGACCGAGTTTCCCATGAAAGTGTAACCCACCTTTGCATTTTACCCACATATGAAATTTTTTAATTAATGAGTTTAATTAACAAGGTAAAAAAATACTGCTTTGGAAATAAATTACAGAATTTGATTTGTATATACTACTAACAATACTCTATGAATGTTAAATCCCTATCATCCACCAAGTAGCTATTGATAATCAAATTGAAATTATGGAATTTATAATACATAATAGATATGTCTATAATATTTTGGAATTTATAATCCATAATTTGAAATAAGCTAATTAAAATACCATAAATAACTTAAAGATATAACTATTAAAAATATTCTATGGATGTGAAATCCCTACCATCAGCAAAGTATTTATTGATAATAAAATTAAAATTATGGAATTTATAATCCATAATAGATATGTCTATCAAATTAATTTATAATCCAAAATTTGAGATAAGTTAATTAAAAGAGCATATGTAACTAAGAGATAGGTCTTAACCATTGATATCTCAATAATATTATGGATATTCTAGCATATTCCATCAAGGTTAAACGTATAACATTCACTTAATAATTATTGAGAAGTATGTGGGTAGGCATATCTATTTCATAATAGGCCTTCCAAAATTTATTTTAATTATTAGTAATGTTTACGTAGATGGTGGAGTTTTATCCTCCATGGAATATGATGAACTATATATATATATATATATATATATATATATATATATATATATATATATATATGTATATATATATATATATATGGGGTCAACATTTATCTCAATGTAAATTATGATATTCTAATTAAGTTATCTAAAATTCATTTATTAAAAAAATGTCATATCAAGGTATGCCATATTGCCTATGCGGTATTGATAGGTTGTGGTATTTTCTCGTTGTATTGTAACAAAAACTATTTACAATTAATAATTTCCATGATAAAATTTGGGTGAATGTCCATACTTAAGAATATTGTTTATATGTGGTAAGTGTCTTGATGCTTATCATGGATGGATGCTTTTTAGCATTTACTAGCCATTTAATTTATATGACTATGGTAACTAAATTAAAATTGTGGAATACATATTCTAAAATAAACACACCTATTCAATAGTATTCTCACCAAATTAAAAAATTGCATTCACAATGATACCCTTAACACACCTTAATTTTTTGCAAAGTAGTTATAAAAATTATGCTTTAATTAAATGTTTGCATGCCTCAAATTCTTGTTATGCATGTTATTCAATGTTTTACATGTCCATGCATGCCCACACCTGTACACAGTACAACCATGCCCACCTGTTAAACTATGCAGATAGCCTTTCTCCTTTGTTTAAGAGGAATTTTCTTGAGGCATTCTTCTTGCTGATGAGATGAGCCACAACCACACTGATTGAGGATATATCGAGCTTAGATTTGTAACAGCAGAGATTAGCTTTGTAACAAAATTGCTCTGTGGTCATATTCAAGAGCAGAGAGTAACTTACGTTGCAGCAGCGACGCTTGCCCTTTTTCTTTTGCTCGGTTTGTGAGGATATCCAGTGAGCGGCACCAAATATTTCCATGGATTGCTTCTCCTTCTCCTTTCCCCGTCAAAGTGTTTATGGTTCCAGTTCATATCTGGTTACATGCCCACACCTATACACAACACAACCATGACCACCTG